>CM060109.1:43386391-43865455 GCA_030522415.1 Channallabes apus
GAGAACTACTGTACAAACCTGCATCTTTTCAAGGGGGGTCTAATTATACACGAGTCAGCAAGGACATATGCAGCGGTAAAGTAATTGCCACAACTCGCTCATTGGCTGATATGCAGGCAGGAGGCTAAAAATAGATCGGCTGCTTCCATAGAGTGGCCAAGTCCAACTAAACTGATATGAAAGAGGTCAGTCAATTCAGGTGTCACAGCAACACTTGAGATTAATCACTGCCATCCCGGAAATTCAAGAAATCATACGAACTGTCCTGGGAATTTTCCCCTTCATCTCAGAGTGCTTCTTTAATCTTTCTATCTCTGTCTACCTCACACTATGTTCTGCGCCCCACCCCCTCAATCCCCTCACCTTGCACACTTGCTCAGATTTCATTTCACACAATCAATAGTATATTTCAAATCATAGTGACATTTATGGGACAGTGCAATATATTTCCTTGTCTGTGCACACCTAGGAAAAAGATGCAATTAAAAAAACAAGAAGAGTGAAGTGTAATTATTGTGCATGTGGGGTTTCCAACATCTACCGTACATAACTACCCTCAAGGGGTCAGATCTGTTGATCAGTTTTGGTATTAAACTATTTATAATTTTTTTTTGCCTAAATCTAAAAGATACAGTAAAGCCTCTAATCCAGCAATAAACAGATCCTGCTTTCATGATATACTGTACATACAAATCAGATTCTTTGGCCAAAAGTATGAATCATTATTATGACCATTGATCCATACTATGACTACTTTAAATGATAGCCGTTAGGTATGATTGGTGTCCACATGACCCAAAAAAATCCCCTTAAATTGCCTGTAACATCTGGTGTGTTTGGGCCAGGGGTAGCTCAGTGGTTAAGGCATTGGACTACGGTTCGGAAGATCCCAGGTTCAAACCCCACAACCACCAAGTTGCCACTGTTGGGCCCTTGAGCAAGGAAGGCCCTTAACCCTCAACTGCTCAGATGTATAATGAGATAAAAGTGTAAGTCGCTCTGGATAAGAGCATCTGCCAAATGTTTATATTCAAAATAATGAATTTTGTAGGATATGATGGCCAGACATGTTACTTCAACTGTATCATGGCAAAGTGTTAATATATTTATACAAATATATATACTTATATTATATACTTATATATACTTTTATATTTATGTTAATGTAAATATACTCACTCACTCACTCATCGTCTATACCGCGGACAGGGTTCTAATCCATCACAGGGCACACAGACATACACTCACACACTCATACACACTATGGGTAATTTAAGAACACAAATTAACCTAACCTATATGTCTTTGGACTGTGGGAGAAAACCAGAGTACTCAGAGGAAACCCAGCAAGCACGGGGAGAACATACAAACTCCATGTACGCAGAGACAGGAATCGAGCTTGGCCGGGAATCGAACCCAGACCCTGGAGATGCAAGGCGACAGTGCTAACCACTACACCACCGTGCCGCCTACATTAATGCAATAATAATAATGATAATAATAATAAAATGTATTATTAGGCTTTAAATATGTAGAGCATTCACTATACAAGTCCATCATACAAGGAGGTGTTACTAGAAAAACAGAAACATTTTAGAAATGTACGTGTTTAAATATTAACTATAAACAGAAATATTATCAGAGCTGCTGTTTATTAACAGTTATCCACAACTGTTATGTCAAGAAATCATAACAGTTATACACATAGTTATACACTACCGTTCAAAAGTTTTAGATCACTTGCAAATTTCTTTGTTTTTGTTTAGTGATTTATTTTCTACATTCTACAACAATACTGGGGATTTCAAAACTACAAAATAACACATATGGAATTAGGTAATTACGTAACAACAAGAAAAACACCAGTTAGTTGTTATTGTAAGACACAGAGGTCGGCCTTTCTGTGATAGTTCTTGCAAGAACAGTATTGTCAAGTGCATTTGCAAAATCCGTCCAGCACCATAATGAAACTGTCTCTCATGAAGGCCGTCCCAGGAGGACGAGACCAAAACCTCCCTCTGCTGCAGACGAGAAGTTCATTTAGAGTTATCAGCCTGAAAAATGACCAATTAACAGCAGCTCAGATTAGAGGCATTATGAAGTCTTTACACAGCAGAAGTAGCAGAAACATCTCAATATCAACTGTTCAAAGGAGATTCATGCAGCTTTTGGACGCCTTCAGCAAAACTTTACAATGTAGAAAGAAATAAACATCAGGAACCATCATGGAGTTAGAAAGTGTTCTAAAACCTTTGAACGGTAGTGTATATAAAGTATTAAACCCGATTTAAGCTTCTGCATCGTGAGGTTTTGTTAATGAATGAAACTGAAGTGTTAGAGCTGAAGCTAATAGATGCTGAGCAACATTTACTTTTACTAAGATTTCACTCTGGGACATCCAAAACTAGTCTCTTCTCGACTTGGTCCATATTCAACTTTCAACTCAATAAATAAAAGGAAGCATAGAAGAAGAAGAAGCCGAAAATGCGATGCTACCAGGTGCACCAATCAGAGTTGGTTGGTTAGCTACTATGCGCTATGTAGTTACATTTCTGGGGAGGAGCATGAAACATATAGCTACAGTATGCAGTACTGATCTGAGACCAATTGTGTAGACTTGATGTAGAGGCATAACTCAGACTTTATAATAAAGGATCTTCTTGATGCAGAGAATCATCATCATTTGCGTTCATAAAGTCCACTGTGTGGCATGTGTGTCCAAGCACTTAGCAATTGCTCTGATTCTTAAATTAAGCTTCATAAAAACTTACTTGGAAGAACTGACTCATTGTGTCAGCAGGGTTGGCACCATGGAGGGCCCACAGGGCCAGGCACCCTGCCAGACAGCCTTGGCCCACCAATCTTCACCCATCCATGCCTTGTATAACAGAAATAAAATAAGATTTAATTATTTGTCACATGTACCTTAAATTATAGTGAAATTGTTTTGCATATCCCAGTATGGACGTTGGGGTCAGAATGCATGGACGGCCAGTATATAGAACCCCAGGACCAGATAAGGTCAAAGATCTTGCTAAAGGTCTCAACAGTGGCAACTTGAACACCCAACTTTCCAATCATTAACCGATTTGAGGCACCTCTGCCCAATGTTTACTTTAGATGAATACACCTTATCTAAAATGAAATACAAATAAAAAACAAAAACATGGTGACATTGTTATAATACATATTCATATTCTCTGCAATAGCTGCGAATCTGAAGCTGAACCTTAAATATTTTTGCTGGTGTTTTGATGTGATGGGTATTATAAAATGTTTAGCTCAAAGAAAACAAATATCAGTGTAAGATGCCTGTGTAGGTAAGAAATGTTACACCGATCAGCCATAACATTAACACCACAGTCTTAGTGTTAAACAGTAAACTGGTGACTGGAGGATTATGGGCACCGAAGACTCATCTATACCCATAAATAGAGCATCTGGCACAGAAAAGCCAATGCAGCACAAACCACAGAAAAAAGCTCAATGTTACCTATAAAAGAAAGATATCAGTGCATCCAGTGCGTGACTGCCTGCAACATATGTGACTTAGTAGGCAAAGAGATGTTGACCTAGTCTCCAAACTCCTCAGATCTCAATCCAACAAAGTACCCATGGAATCAGATTTAGTATGTGTGTGAAATATAATTTTCTCTCACTTAAAGTCTGTCTTTCTTTCACATGAACTCTGAGTTTATTTTGGCTCACTCAAGTCTTCATGCTCTCTCAAGATCTCTCATCTGAAGAAGAAATGCTGGGAGACGGTTCATTCTGGATGACTGTTTAATTCCCAGTCAGACCAAGTTAATCAGAAGTGACCTTCTTCCAGTCTCTGATAGTCTGATTTTGTTGTTTATTGACATGTTGTGAGCTCATCTGAAATCTGGATGGATGGAGAGA
Organism: Channallabes apus; assembly: GCA_030522415.1. Lineage (NCBI taxonomy): Eukaryota > Metazoa > Chordata > Actinopteri > Siluriformes > Clariidae > Channallabes > Channallabes apus. The sequence continues at coordinate 43,390,292 of CM060109.1, forward strand.
GAGATTTGTATATGCAAATTGAATAAATGAAATTATTTTCTGTTCAATGAAGAGCCACTAATATGATGCTATATGATTTGCCTTGTTGAGCGGCAGGGCTACCTTGGCTGGGCTGTAGGACAAAGAATCTCTACTGTAGTGCCAGTTGCCTGTCTTTTGATACTCCCTTGGGGTAGCAATAGCTCAGTGGTTAAGGTCAGCCAGGCAGGACATTGGACTACTGATCAGAAGGACCCAGGTTCAAACACGTGGTTCAAACATGGAACCAAGTTGGCACTGTTGTGCACTTGAGCAAGGTCCTTAACCCTTAACAACTGCTCAGATATGTAATGAAATAAAAATGTAAGTCGATCTGGATAAGGGCATCTGCCAAGTGTGGTAATGTACTAGTTTGTGAGCGTTCATATCCATAAGTATACTGGATTGAAAATTCATTCATTCATTCATTCATTTTCTATACTGCTTAATCCTGTGTTCAGGGTCGCGGGAGACCTGGAGCCTACTTCGGGCACTAGGCGGGGTACACCCTGGACAGGGTGCCAATCCATCGCAGGGCACACACACATACTGTACACACACCCAATCACACACTACGGGCAATTTGGGAACGCCAATTAGCCTAACCTGCATATCTTTGGACTGTGGGAGGAAACCGGAGTACCCGGAGGAAACCCACCAAGCACGGGGAGAACATGCAAACTCCATGCACACAGAGACGGGAATCGAGCCTGGCCGGGGAATCGAACCCAGACCCTGGAGGTGCAAGGCAACAGTGCTAACCACTACACCACCGCGCCGCCTGGATTGAAAATTGTCTGATTAATTGCTATTGTAAGCTCATGTCGTGACCCAATTTTTTTTTGCCCCTTATTTAATCTGTCCAATTGTCTAATTATCGTTATAAAAATTTTTATTTCAATGCGTCTCTACCACCTCAGACGCGTGAGACAATTCAGACTGCCCTCCAAGGTGCTTAGGAATTTCTACTCCTGCACCATAGAGAGCATCCTGACGGGAAACATCACGACCTGGTTCAGGAACAGCACCATGCAGGACAGACGAGCTCTACAGAGGGTGGTGCTGAGCGCATCATCCGACCGAGCTACCTGACCTGCACTCAATCTACAGCAAGCGGTGCTGAACCAAGGCCAGGGAGATCTTGAAGGACCTCAGCCATTCCAACAATGGACTGTTCACTCTGTTGTGGTCTGGAAAGCGATTCCGCTCCCTGAAGGCCAACACAGAGAGACTGAAGAGGAGCTTCTTCCCGCAGGCGATACGGTCTCTCAACCACACCACCATGCAGAACTAATACCATCTTTTTAACCTCCAAATCGACTGGAAATTCATGGACACCATGGACTCATTCACGTACACCTACATATTTATGTTTTCATTCTGGACCATTGCAGAAGACACTTTAATAATAATATAAGTATTTCACTGCATATCGTACTGTGTATGACTGACAAATTCAATTTGAATTTGAAAATCGGTACAACTAGTACAAGTATAAAATACTGAAGTCACTGACAAACACTGTATATTTAGATGAGGCACCAGCAATCACAGATTGGGAAAAAAGAGTGAAAACAGTAGCTCCAAATACATTACATGATTCATTTCATAATGGCACTGGAAACTAAAAGTCTGTTCTTTGTAAACTAGATTTCCTCACATCTCAGAGTTTGCATGTCGCTATTAATACTACAAGATGTTATAGTGAAACAGATGCAGTGCTCAGTGCTCCATCTATAATTAGAGAAAGTGTAGTGGTCATGTTCCTCCACTAAGTGCAATATCATGTCATGGCTTGACCCAGGGAGACTTGGAACAGTTTTGGAAACAATTTGGCAGTGACACTATCAGATGACTTTCAGAACTTCTTTTTCACTGTGTCACTTACAAGAAGTTAGTAAAAGATGACGAGAAACATGTGATAAGTTTATTTCGGATAAATATATAATATGAAACTTTTTGTATTCACAATACAAAAATTAGGCGGCGCGGTGGTGTAGTGGTTAGCACTGTCGCCTTGCACATCCAGGGTCCGGGTTCGATTCCCCGGCCAGGCTCGATTCCTGTCTCTGTGTGCATGGAGTTTGCATGTTCTCCCCGTGCTTGGTGGGTTTCCTCCGGGTTCTCCGGTTTCCTCCCCCAGTCCAAAGATATGCAGGTTAGGCTAATTGGCGTTCCTAAATTGCCCGTAGTGTGTGATTGGGTGTGTGAGTGTGTGTATGTGTGTGTGCCCTGCGATGGATTGGCACCCTGTCCAGGGTGTACCCCGCCTAGTGCCCGATGTCTCCTGGGATAGGCTCCAGGTCCCCCGCGACCCTGAACACAGGATTAAGCGGTATAGAAGATGAATGAATGAATGAATACAAAAATTTGAAAAAAGGATAGAAACAAGTAAAAGCTTCTGGGGAGTAATGTGTGTATCAGTTTCAGTTGCAATAATTGAGCTAGATTATTGGTACTATGGGAGGCAAAGTAAAAGTGAAAAAAAGATGAAAAAAAGTGAAAGTAGATTGAGGCAATCTGTGGGTGCATAATTTTTTCACTTAAATCATGTGTTGTGGCTTAAATGGTGACATACTATACAGTTTTTCTTCATTTAATGGGGAATGCCTATGCACACAGGAAAGAATTTAGCTAGCTACCAAACCAAGATGCAAAATAAATGCATTATAATTAGTACGTATTGACACAACCTACTGTATCATAACCCCAGAGATCTTTATCTGGTTATCACCCTTTATTCACTTTTAGTCTATAGATCTTGTGGTAGTATTTCCATTTTTGAAGATTGTAACTCGTGCATGCTTTGCTCCATATTACTGTATATAGGAGCATGTGCTTTGTGCCACTTGCACATTTGTTTGACCTGAGAATATTTTGTACATCTAATGCATGTAGTTAAAATCAGTGGCACAGTATGAGTAAAACTTCATCATTTTTGTACTTTCCCCATTATCTTGCAAATTTTGTTCTCTGGTCTGTCATTCCAGCTCTGGCCTGTCATTTTTCGATGACATCTTACAGCAAGAGAAAAAGTGAAAACTAACACCTGCTTCCTGTGAGACATGTAAAGTCAGCCAACTGCATCTTATCAAATTTCTGCGCAAATTTGTCTGTCAGGGTAGCGCAACACACTCAGAGGAAAGTGATATTGACCATGTTCCACATACAGTACCTGAGCTTACAGATGCCCATGATGGAATAATACCATCTCTTTCAGCTGAAAATTTTGGTCTCTTTTTCCAGCCACAGATAGGTGTGGCATGATTAGGGTTCAAAGTCTTGGTCTCTGGATGAACACTTTTCCACTTTTTCACCTCCACAATTCATTTTTTTTCTCCACTATTTGTCTATATTTCTAGATGATGTGCAGTCATGGATCACAGAGTTTCAAAAAGTTATTATTGCAGGCTTTACCTAATAAAGGCTGCTCTAACATTTATAGAGGAGAGGAAGCAATGGGTTGTCAATGTTGTGTTTTTCAATCATAGTGGATTGGTTAAAAAAAAAGTACATTCTTCAAAAAAGAGCAAATTTATGTGCAGACAAATGTGCCGATGATGTACTGAATAATATTTATTATAGGTTATTGCATTCATTCATTCATTCATTCATTCATTCATTCATCTTCTATACCGCTTTATCCTGTATTTAGGGTCGCGGGGACCTGGAGCCTATCCCAGGAGACTCTGGGCACGAGGCAGGGTACACCCGGGACAGCGTGCCAATCCATAAGTTATTGCAAAGTTTTAAAAAGGTAGAAAAGAATAATATCGGTATAGCAGAAATGTGTGCACTATTGTTCATTCGTTAATTTTCTGTACCGCTTTATCCTTATATACAGGGTCACAGGGGCCTGGAGCCTATCCCAGGAAACTTGGGGCACAAGGCGGGGTACACCCTGGACAAGGTGCCAATCCATCGCAGGGCACACACACATACACACTATGGGCAACTTTTTGGAATGTCAAATAACCTAACCTACATGTCTTTGGACTGTGGGAGGAAACCGGAGTACCCGGAGGAAACCCACCAAGCACGGGGAGAACATACAAACTCCATGCACACAGAGACGGGAATCGAGCCTGGCCGGGAATCGAACCCGGACCCTGGCGGTGCAAGGCGACAGTGCTAACCACTACACCACCGTGTACACTATTGTGACTAACGAAAATGTCCTGCTTAAATATTTCAGCCCTTCTGTGAATCTCTTTGCTCATCTCTGACAACAGGAAGCACCTGCTTAATTGAAGACCATTTAACAAAGTTACATTTTAAACCACTCCAAAGCTGATGATAGCCTGTATGCTGGACATGTTGTTAAATTCCAACTGCCTATTATAGGATTACTCTGAAAATTCATTAGTCATTAGCCATGTAGCCCTTAATATAAGTCTAGATAGAACATATTGGATTAATTAGTTTTGTGATACTCTTAATTAAAATAAAAAGAGACATAATCCACAGATGTTTCAGAATAATGTTTTAACAAGACCTTTGTACTTTGGCATGAATTAAGACCAGAGTATCACTGCACACACTTTCATAAGAATGTATCGCACTTCCTAAACAGATCAAATTAAAGTCCATGATTTCTGGGAGCTTTGTTAGAGGATATGTAGAGGCAGATGGTGTTTATGCATTGCAGAATGGAGCAGACTTCCTTCTGTCACTTTGTTCCTACAGAGAATAAAGCCAATACAGTGTTCATGTATGGAGAGGGAGAAAAGAGGTTGAATTGACTCTTTTGTGCTAAATTAACATCCACACATTTTAGAATACACCTTCAAATATTAGTTGTACTTTTCTAGAATTTGAAGTATAATTGCCTCACACCCATGATGAAGCACTGACTTAAATTGGAATTTTCTTCAGGATTAATTACCTACCTAAGTACCTACAGTACCCACACCTACCTACTTACCAACCTATATTTGACACACTTAAATGAATGAGATCATCAAACACATATTAATGTTTCACAAACATAACCCAAGTAAATATAAAATACAGTTTTAAAATAATGCTTTCATTTATTAAGGGAAAAAAGCTTGTGGGAAATTTTTCTCTTCTCCGGTTAATGCCAGTTAAATTTTACTGCTAAAACATAAGCTATAACTCAATTCATACAAAACCAAAAGAAGACACCCAGGGTCAGTCGATCTGGATGAAGTTTGTAAGCTGTTCTAAACTAAGAGTTTATTGCAACAACAAAGCCCAAGTGCTAGCCGAATGCTAGTTCAAGAACAGGCAAAGAGCAGACTAAAAATAAATTCAATACACACACATTATGGTATATACTATTGACTGTATCCCATATGAGTTTTTTTTTTTTTAAGTTTAAATAGCAAACCTTTTTGTTTAGAAGTTTATATGATTGTATTTAGTACTTGATTAATGTGAATATATTTGGTACATACTGTATGTGATTAGTACTTGGTGGATATGTGAATATATGTGATTAAATATGTTTTACCTAAAATCATGCTTATAAGCTATCCAAACTTACCTGGCTCTATGTGAAAAAGTAATTTGCGATTTTTGGAAAACTAAATAGAATTTTACTTGCCATTCCCAGGCCTGAGTAAGCCAGACTTGTTGAATCAAAAAAAATCACTAACATACCAGTTTGACAAAGTTAAGCATGCTAAAAGATCTACATAAGAAAACAACATGCTTTAAAGAAATTCAAGAACAGAGAAGAAACAACGTAATTGTCATGTATCAAACTGGAAAGGGTTACAAAGCCATTTTTAAGTCTATCTATCTATCTATCTATCTATCTATCTATCTATCTATCTATCTATCTATCTATCTATCCATCCATCCATCCATCCATCCATCCATCCATCCATCCATCCATCCATCCATCCATCCATCCATCCATCCATCCATCCATCCATCCATCCATCCATCCATCCATCCATCAAACTTTTCAAATGAAGTTTGATGAGTAATATCCACTTTACAAGAGTCTAACAGATGCCTTGTATGTCAGCAAACCAGCATGATCACATTTCCTGGATTTTCTGTGATTACTGCACTAAATGTGAAGTACCAGTCTCCTGGGGAAACAAGGGGACTGCAATCAGTGGCTTAAGTGAAACTTCAAAATACTGGGTGAGTATGTGTGCTTAATAGAGACTGCCAAAACACTGCATTTGACATCTGGTCACTAGAGCTGCTCTGAGAAGATTTGCAATTTCATCTGTCCAAAATGACCTGATATTACCTAGTGAAAGGGGTAACAGTTTGAACTTTGTAGATGGAACAACATTACCATGCAGTTAAACAAGCTTTCTGAATGACTACAAATTCTCAAGCCACACATATAAAGGTTATCTACAGTAGTAATAACATTCAAGAGATATTTTGCACGAGGAATATTTCAACTCTGTTACAAACAATGGGGATTTTTTTTCCCATTTCCACCTCTGACTAGAGGCTCGGTTTTACAATGAGCCAAGGAAATAGAGTCTGGGTTTGAAACACATTTCACAGCAAGACAATAAGGCTGGAGTCATGAAAAGGTCTGCAGTGTGGCAAAAATAACTTTTTTTCTGTAAATGTGTGCTACCTAAACACAATCTGTTTTCACTTAATGGTTGTTTTATTTCTAAGACCCATTTTATCACACTTGTATGTTTTTTTTTCTTTGCTATGCAAGAAAAAGATTTATATATGAAAATTTAATTGCTAAAACATTTTTTTAAAGTTAAAACAGACACATTGCAGGTATCTAATTAAATGATTTTACAAAATATACCGTAACCACAAAACTGGAGAGGAAAAAGAAGGGTAAATATTGGCTTCAGTGCCAGGAACCTGCAGGCCTTAATGAAGTCAGTTGCAAAGGTTCTTGTGACTGTGGAATGAAAGCATAGCTTTAGATGTTCTCCAATTGGTTCCTCTAATGGCCAACAGTACTGACCTCTTCGTAAGCCCTCTCCATGGATACCATATTTCCACAAACCACTAGGCAGTCAGTCTAATCATACAACATTGACTCAGCTAAACCCTGGCTCACATGGAGCCTTGCCTGAAGATTTTCATTTGAGCAGCCTTATATACTAATAGGATGAGACACTGCTCCATGAAATTACTTGGTATGAAGAAAATTGAATATATAAGTCATGTAAATCGGTGTATATATCATCTTATTTTAATAACTCTAAAACTGAAAGTAACAGAAAAGCAACTTCAAGATCGACAACAGCAATAAAATATAAAAGTGTGGTTCCACTCAAGGAAAAATTGTGCTATTTTCACAACATCATCTTTATCATCTCCCAAGTATTTATGGGAACAAAGAGAGTACTCCAGACATGGATGCAAAATGTTGCAAAATCTCTTTTTGATGTACAACTGCTGTGGACTGTGATCTTCCTTGAGATAAAGCTGATAAAGATAAAACCAGCTACAGTATTTGGATGGCCAAAGATTGCATTGTCTGTAATAATAAAAAAATGCCCGGCAGCGTCTCTACCACCTCAGATGCTTGAGAGACTTTAGACTGCCCTCCAAGGTGCTCAGGAACTTCTACTCCTGCACCATAGAGAGCATCCTGACGGGAAACATCACGACCTGGTTGGGGAACAGCACCATGCAGGACAGACGAGCTCTACAGAGGGTGGTGCGATCAGCCGAGCGCATCATCCGCACTGAGCTCCCTGACCTGCACTCGATCTACAGCAAGCGGTGCTGGACTAAGGCCAGGAAGATCATGAAGGACCTCAGTCACCCCAGTAATGGACTGTTCTCTTTGTTGCGGTCTGGGAAGCGATTCCGCTCCCTAAAGGCCAACACAGAGAGACTGAGGAGGAGCTTCTTCCCGCAGGCGATAAGGTCTCTCAATCACACCTCCACACAGGACTAATAACATCTTTTTAAGCTCACAACACTGACTGGACAACCATGGACACATTCATACACACTTGCACTAAATACTCATACATCTGGACAATTGCACATGTCACCTTTCATGCATATTTGCACAACCACTGACACTTTAATTCTATATACATATATACTCTACCCTATATTTCTATATTTTTGCAATATTTTATTATGCCCTTATTGTACAGTTAATTTTACTAGTTAAAATTATTTCTTTAGTATTTCCTTTTTATTGATTATTTATTTTACGTACAAACTTTTATTTTCTTTTTTTAAGGTCACTGGCGGTCGTATAAAGCATTTCACTGCATATTATACTGTGTATGACTGTGTATGTGACTAATAAAATTTGAATTTGATTTGAATTTGATCTTTAACTATACCCTAAATACTGAAACAAAATTATATCTACACGTTGGTATTTTTCAGTTTTTATGTTGTGTAAATGCGCTTGTGTAAATCTTTAATCCTATTTAGCTTATAATAGTTTTTTATGTAATGTTATTATTTAATAGTTTTATAAAGTGTATAATTGGACAAATCAATTTGTCCAATGGAAAGACTTAACTATTATTACCCAGAACAAATGTCGATCATCCAGTTATTTTAGTCATGGTGCAAATATGCTTATCTTTATCTTAACTTTAAAACAGTGGATTAATCAAAACCATATATGCAGCGCATTGCATTTTTAGCAAATTGTTTGTGCATGCCTTGTACTGTATAATGGACAAACCTCATCTCAGGCGTGATGTTGAATAGGAGAGCGTGTAGCTGTGGTTGATTTTTCTTTTTGTACAAACCACCTAATCGACACAAACCTTACAATTCCTGATACTTCAGTTGAAACATTATGAATACTCTTTTTTTATAAAAATGATCTTGTTAGTACCTTTGTGTTGATCTTGGCTATTTTTCAGTCATGTTAAAACAGTACAACTTGCTCAGGCTAACATTATGTTGGTGAGTCACTTGCTTTGGTGAGCAATAAACACAACACTTATAAAAGCTGAAGTGGTGCTGTAAGTGAATAGGTGTGAATAGACTGCATTTATGAAAAATTACACAAAGAATTTTTTTCTGGCAATTGCTGGCAATAAAGAGTGTCAGTAGATGGCCTGATATTACTACTTTGCTCAGCACAGGTGTAGATGAGCCTCGGATGCCCATGATCCTGTTGCAAGTTTAAAGGTCACAACTTGCCAAATTAAGACATGTATGGACTTTTATAAAATTTAAACAGAAATGAGTCAACAACATGGCTTTAACACAATCCTTGTTTAAAAGCTTGTCATTCATTAAGAACTCAAATAAGGCTGATTCATTTTGACTAATCATGTTTGCATCTTTTCCTTATAATAGCTTTTGTGGAATTCCAATGAAATACTGAAGATGATGTATGACAGACCACATACAGTATGTTTTTACACTAAATACTGCTACAAAATTATACTGTTACAAACTAATATCTTTTGAAATTGAATATTTTGGCATTGATTTTTCACTATAGCAAGAAAAGTTTAATTTTGGTCTTCAAGACCTGGTGAGGGAATGCCATTTTATTACTGCTATTATACTGTATAAGTCACAAACCTAATTTTGTGGGTGTCCCATATCATTAAATATCAATAGATAAAATTACAAAATGTTGCTTATGAATAAATTGGGGGCAGTGGTGAAGTCAGGGGTTCAGGCACCAGCACTGCTATGCTGCCACTCTTGAGCCCTTGATCAAGGCCATTAGCCCTATCTGCTCCAGGGGCGCTGTATTCTAGCTGACCCTATGCATTGTTATGACCCCAGCATCCTAACTGGGATATGCGAAAAAATCATTTCACTGTGCTGTAAGGTACATGTGACAAATAATTGAATCTTAATCTAAATTAAGTTATCTTTGACAGATTAATGTGATATAAGAATAATACAACACTACATGAATGACTGTTTAACTTCATGATGGCAACAGTGACTCTATACTTAAAATCAACATTGTTATAAGATTTACATTTGCATGACATTTGGAAGATGCCCTTATTCAGAGTGACTTATAGAAGTCCCTCTCAATGAGTTCAATAGATAATGGACAAAAGAATCAAAAACTCTAATGGAGAGGTAAAATAGTAAGAAAAACATATAGACAACACATTAAAAAAAAGTAGTAATTTTAATACAGTACTTTAGGTCCAGTAACAAAGCTGTTCAATGTTCAGACATCCGATCAACAAGTAACAGACAGTTCCCATCAATACTACAGAGAATTAACAATAACAGTGTCAAGAATTTACTTCAACTGATTTAAGTAGACAAGTCCACAAATTAAAAATTCTAACTTAGCAGTAGAGAATAAATTCAAGATGGAAAAACTTACAGCACATACTGTTATTGATACCTGTGATAGAGAAAGATGCAATTTGTAAGAAAAACCCTTGGTAAATTAAGAACAAAAATCCCCTTTTTAGGTAATATCATCGTTATTATTATTATTAGTAGTAGTAGTAGTTGTAGCAATGGTGGTGGTGGTACTAATAATATTACATTAGTACCATTTGAATTCTTAGTGAAGATGTGCTTATTGGTTTTAGGTAGTCCATCTGCTTCTAATTAGTGAAGAAGAAGAATGTTCAATTATTTGTCACATGTACTTTACAGCACAATGAAATGTCTTCTTCGCTTATCCCAATTAGGTAACTGGGGTCAGAGCGCAGGGTCAGCCAGCTTACAGCGCCCCTGGAGCAGATAGGGTTCGAACCCCCGACCTTCCAATCTTTAACCCAGTAACCCACAGCTTTAACCGACTGAGCCACCACTGCCCCAAAGCCCAGTGGCTTTCTACTAATATCTGCATACCTTTTTTTATGCAAATGCCATGTATTGTTATGAAATGTACATTTGAATGAGGGAGACAGCCTACCTTATTAGATTTATGTAACTACAGATGACTGAAATTGTTTAGAGAGGGGTTGCTTAAAAAAGATAGCAGCTTTGCCATTCTTTAGCAGCTCCAGGTGCTATGTTTTGTGCCATAGTAAAATATATTAATTTATTCCCCCTGCACTTATTTCCGATTCATTTATTCCTCATGCAGTGTGGGTGCACAAGGTGAAAACATAATTTGCCTAATGGGACAAAACATTGAATTAATTTTCATTTGGGATACAAAACTTTTCAATGCTTGATGATTATTTAATTATTACAAATAATAAGCAACAAAGTAAACAAAATACTGCAACATCCTAAACATTCTCGGGACATGATATTAAATGTAACAACAAAGTGGAATAAATTTCTGCACAATGTGAGAAAAACAGTATATATATTTTTTTCAAAAATGCTTTTTTTAAATTTTAATAAAAGCAATAGATTTTTTATATACTGTTACGACCCCCGGTCTAGGGTCGTAGATTTAATACCTGCTCATCAGGGACAATCTGGTAATTTTGATTAATATACATTTTCCCACATTTCATACACTTTCCATACTTTTCTTTTGATTTTGTAAAGCTGCGTTGCGACAATGACCTTTGTTAAAAACGCTTTACAAATAAAATGTAATTGAATTTGAACTGCTGACCAGGAGGTCCCCGGTTTGACCCCCAACGCCACTGGGTCGCCACTGTTTGACCCTTAAGCAAAGTCCTTCACCACCAAGAGCACAGACACAATTGTGCGTTGAGCTGGTGACCCGACCTGTAAATAACAGCCAGGCACATACAGTACAGTAGATAGAACCATTCATCCATTTATTGATGAATAAAGAGTTAAACTTTATATTTAGCCGGTAAATATAAAGTTGACCTCTAATGGTCAGCATTTATTTTAATTCCCTTGTAAGTACATCCAATACTTAAAGCATTTCTGTTTAAATGTCTTATTTCTCACTTGTTTGAATAGAAATGCATAAGAATTAAAAGAATTATATGCTATATAAGCTAAATATAGCACAATAAGACTTTTTTCAAATCCAAATAAAAGTTCATGTTCTGTAAATGCAAAAATAAAAAAATATATATATTATTAATAATAATAAGCAACAAAGCAACATGCTGGAATACCTATGAAAAAATAGTTAAAAGTAAAAAAAAATTTATGAAAAGTTAAAATGTTCACTAGTGTTTACTTTTACATAAGCGGTGCGTTTCTGTCTCTTAACTAATCATAAAACCACAACTCCACTGTGGTGCAGAATCTTCCAGCTGGCATAGATTGAACTCGCGATTTCTGTAAAATATAATGAAAAATATTTCACCCAAAGACCTCTGGAGGACTGCAACGCAGCAATTTGGGACAGGGTCATTTAAATAAGATTAATAGGCTCTTCAATGCTGATTCACACTTTTAGTATGTAGCCTCTAGGCTTGAACATACCATAATTGACAAAAACATATATTTTTTTATTATTATTATTATAATAATTATTATTATTGTGATATACAGTTTGATTTTGTAAGTCCTCTTTCCCAATGCACATCATGCATTTATACCTGCAGACACACACACACACACACACACACACACACACACACACACACACACATAGAAAGCAGCACACACCAATTAAAGCAATTAAAATGTTCCCTAAATGCAAACAGAGACCAAGTGATGCCGTTTTCAATGATCTTAAGTTCACAGAAACTCTTAATAAACTATGGAAGGATATGGAAGATCTTATTGTAAATTATTGTGTATTATCATGCAAATACAGTATTTATGTTCTGATCATGTGATTGGCAGGCAAATTAGGTTGTAAATCGGTGGTCTGCAGAAGATTGTTGCAAACCAATTAACTATGATGAATGTAGTGCAGAAATATGAATGCCTTCAGGTATGCTGATAAAAGGTCCTTGTGGAAAATGTCATGCTGAAATTCACCTCATTTAGTGCTCATTCGGTTATATCCCCCCCCCAGTTTTACCTAATTACCTACCTGCCATGGCTTGCAAAATGACAGATTTGTAATAAGAGAGGGAATGGAAATTATCCATTTCAGAAATGTTACTGAATATTATTTGTGGCCTCAAGAACCATTCATTAAAATGAATCTTTATATAGACAGTAAGGTAGAATTGTTACAACAAGGTTCAGACCACAAAATACAGTCTTTGTTCTATTTTTCTTTTTTATGTTTTTACACGGTATTTGTGAAAGCGGTTAATTTATCTAAAGATGTTCTATCATGAAGAAGTTTTAATATATGATTAAAACAACCATGGCAGCATTGTCTGTTGATATGATCAAACTTCAGTTTGAGCTTCACAGAAGGCAGTCATTATCTGCTTCAGACTAGCAATTACCTTCATAGCTAAAAGGGAAAAGTCATTATAAAAGGTTCGATCTTTCTGAGAATGTTGTCAGAAACATTTTAAGCAATTTCCTGAAAAAACGATTTCAAGAAACGAACAATTGCCTGTAGTGGCTTTTGTTGCCAGTGTGGCTTTATTCCCAAAAAATAAATAAAAAATAAAACAAAACAGCAAATGTCTATTGAATTAAATAAAGGCAACTTTCTTTCAGCAGAAAAAAATGCTAAAACACTATAGAGTACATTTGAGTTTTATTTTTAGTAAAAATTCCACGACCATCTTAAATAGACCAGCTATTTTTTCAGTTTTTTTTCTTAATTAAGTGTTAGGATTTATACAGCACTTCACTCTGAACTTTTCAGAGAACTTCATTGTTTGGACACTTTGGATGCTTTTCTGAGGCAATTTTTCAAAGACACCACATAAAGGAATTTCCTGAACCAACTCTTAGACTATATTTATATATAATTTTATTCAAAACTAGATGTGGCCGTAACTTCGTTTCACTTGTGCGTTTAAAAAAATTTACAACACCGTTTGTTGAATTTTGGAATTAACTAAAATCTTTACGTGTTACCATGAAGTGCATGACATGAAGGTGTGAGATTGCGTTTATAAAGTATATTTCAGTTGCACACTCATACGCACATATTAAAAAATGTACAGCACCATCTGTGGAATTTAAAAATGAACCAATGATTTTTAAGGTTGATTTTTAATGTATTTTTTTTTTATGATATAAGGGCGCTTTCCATTTAAATTTCAAAGCACCATATCTTCTCTTTCCATAGACTGATTACGATGAAACAAAGCAGTTCAGTATTTTTGTACAAACAAACAGACAGACAGACATATAATGTGGTGGCCAATTCACGTGTGAAAATTATGCTCTGAGAAACACTTTTTTGAGCCTTGTAATATGGCCATGCCATCAGGGAAGAAAAACTCCATAGATGTGATACCCTGGTCATTCAGTACATTCAGGTCATCGACTGACTTTATTTTATTGCTAAATAATGTTGCTAAGCTTAGACCTGAGAAACTGAAACAACACCAAATGATAATGATTCCGAAAGCTCGTACAATGGCCATTATGGATGATGGGTGCATGGCTTTATGCACTTTCCTTCTTGACACTTTTATGACATTCTTATTGCTCTGGGATAGGGTCAATCTGAACACACCAGACCACATGATCAAGTTATCGGACATACTGTAATAATGACCCTATATAATGACTAATAATGGTTGAGTCTCATTGGATGCGGTGAGCATAATAGACACATTGAGAACTTGACAATTACTCTTACCTTGATAAATTCACGTTTTTTCCCATTTTGGGAACAAAAAACTGCCACTGTTTTGTTTTATGCTTTTTAGGAAACAGAGGGAACTTAATCTTGATCTTTGTCAGAGTATGACTGGGCAATAGTGAAATAATTACGCATTATTTTTTGGCACTCAGTTGTCATGGCCATTCACTTAAAATGCCATGTTTAATTGACATCCACAGAATTTTAATGTGACGCTATAGTACGTATGTGTTGTTTTATAATATCAGTGAAGGAATGATTATTTATAGCTGCTATAAAAGAAAGGAAGATTTTAAGGGGAAGAGTTTTGAGTCTTTGCTACAGTAGATATAGTTGTAAGAAATTATAGTTTTGAAAGGCATGAGGGGGCAGAGAGGTTTGGCTGCAGAATCTACATTGCTAGCTATACACTAATATATTCTATGCCACTGTGTCCATCTCAGATACTGACAGATGCGTATTGATAGCACAATGAAATGAAATAAATGTGTATTGCGAGAACTGTGTCAGCGACGGGGTCTAGTGAGGGAATATTAAATGTCACCTAACGAAAATCCAGGAGAATAGTGTTATGCTGATAGAATGCTGGCATAAACAGAATGTTATCCTGGCTGTGAGAAGCTGAGCATTTGCCAACTCATAAACACTTCATGAAATGGTATGATTAGAAAACTTGAGGCATGGATAGCAGTGTGTGGTGTTTTTATTTCCTCTTGTTGCTGATGTTGATTTCCCTACTTATTATGAGAATGCCATGTCAAAGCACACAGCGTGTCACAGCAAACAAGACAATATTAAAATTATTAAAAGTAATCTGCACACTCATACAAAATGTAATGATTGCTATTTAAGTGATTTCAAAGTCAGTTTTTGGGCATCATAATATGCCCATGCACACATAGAGACTTTACCAGGACTGACTTTTTTCACTATATCATTACACTATTTCTTTACAGTTGCAGATCAAATGACTAAATCTGGATTCTAATCTATGACCTGTTGTGCCATACATAGATCATTTGTCTTTATAGCATTATCTGGTTTTATCTCCAGCTTCAGGTTTCATTATATTTAAAATGTAAATGCCATGACCAATTTCCCTTAGCAATTTTTCCTGAAAACATTGCACCTATTCAACAGTTGGACTGACTGTCTGTCCCTTACTATTTAAGTCATACTCATGACTCTTAAATGTGCAAGCAAAATATATTCTTGCCTATTCATATCTCACAGAGCATCTCCACGGTTACAATTCAACTCACACACTCAGGTCCTTTTGTTCGGCTCTACTGGTGATAACTAATTAGGGAGAGAAAAAAAAGTCCCTGCAAGCTTCATTATTACATTGTCACCTAACAGCTGTGTGTCAGAAATCATATCTTAGAGATAAAATATTTTACTTTTAATAATATTCATTCTAACAGCTTTGTACTGTATGAAAATAATAATGGTGGTTTTGGTGGTTGTCATAATGTTGGTGATTTTGATATCTTGTACACTACTTTCTTCAAGTTCTGTAAACAGAGAAGTACATGTACAATATTTTCCTCTTAATTGGTTTATGGTCTTCTTGTATATTTTTTGTTTAAAACTTTATAATTAAAAGAGAAACGTCCATATACTGTAAACTTGGGTAATGTAAACATGGTAGAACGTTTGAAATAGTATCATCTATCCAAGAGCAGTTTACTGTGATTTGCCATTTGTCAGCCTTACATGTATATACTGTCTCGCTTCAAATGGTAATCATTTAAAATGCTAATGACTCATACTGTATTTCTTCATGAGTATTGATACAAACATTGATGTAAGCTTCTAGAAGCATAAGACCTGTAAAAATAGTTATTTTTGGTAAAAGCTTAAAAAGCAAAAAATCTGTAGTGTCCATAACCATGTTCTTTAATACTTGATGTTTTGTGTGTGTGTGTGTGTGTGTGTGTGTGTGTGTGTGTGTGTGTGTGTGTTTTTTTTAGGGAATTTCAATAGGGATTGGTTACTTCCATGTTGCATACAGTAAAAATTAAGAAGTAGCTTCTTTGGTACACACATTTTCTGTATTATATATTATATGTTATAAAAAAAAATAAAAAAAAATTTCACCAAAAAGAAAAATCTGAAATTCTACCCTACTCCACTTGCATGGAAATAAATATAAAAACTTTTGTATAATAAATTTGATACAGTTTGATTTCTACCTAGGTTCTAATAATAAAATGAAATCCATGAAGGTCATGACAAACATTCAAGGAAAAATGTTATCACCTGTACAATTGTTGGAGAGTTAGTTATTTGTTTAAGTTCTCAGATATGGCAAAATCATAAGAATAAAAGGCATTGGAATTGGAAAGGCATTTTGATTTCATGCATGTTTTGCAACTGTTTAAAGCCGCTCCTACTGTACAGTATGTGGACACCTGGCCATAACACCCATACTATGTAGGCCTTCCACAAACTTGTCACAAAGGTTAAAGCAATTGTATAGAACATCTTAGTAAGCTGTAACATTGCAACTTCCATTTACTGGAATTAAGATGCCCCGGCTTCCCCCAACATACATCAGTCCCTGACCTTAATAACGGGGCAAATCCCCACAGCCATGCTCCAAAATCTAGTGCAGACCATTTGAGTGTGAGTGGAAGGTATTAAAACAGCAAAGAATGGACTGAGTCTGGAGGAGGATATTCAAAAAGCATTGTAGTGATAGTGAACTGTCCACTTTTGGCTGTACAGTATAGTTTTAGAAACTACAGGAACTAATTTCTTTTTCAAATGTAGCTAAACATTAAATGCCCCAATATGTTCTATTCCTTAAATTAATGTATGAGGAAACTGCACATAATTTTATTAGTAATAACTATTACTAATAACGTAATTAGGGTTATTGAAAACTTTGATTAATCTGAATACTAAGCTGAGAATTTACATACAGTAGTTCCTGTATGTGTTTAATTTGAACAAATATACTGAATATATATATAAAAAAAAACTATAAAAATGCCGTCACGCCAAAATGAATAAGTGCTGATTTTTTCATGATATCAAAAAAAATTTATTCTTTCACTTAAGCATTAGGCGTATATGTTACTATAAAACTGATGAAAATAGCTTTGCCTGGTCAATGGCTAGGGTGCAAATGCTTAGAACTACACAATGTATTTATAGGAATTTATAACTGCTAATCAAACATTTTCAGTCACACACACACAAACAAACACGCACACACAAATAAATAAATAAATAAAAATCAAGAACAGTTATTCAAACCTTATCGAAATAAATAAAAAATTAAATTGTCATGTATCATACTGTGTAGAGTCAGAGAACTGTAAATGAGGCAAGCACAATTCAGTGAGAGGTCAATTCAACTGTAACACATCCCACACTTTTTAAAAAGTACTATAGATAGGGATAAAGGGGTTTAATGGTTATTGTAGATTTAAGAAATTATTTCATACTGTAAAATGTTGTTGTTGGTCTTTCGGCTGGTCCCGGCAAGGGGTCGCCACAGTGGAATATCCAGTCCGCACAACAACTTGGCACAGGTTTTACGCTGGATGCCCTTCCTGACGCAACCCTCCCATTTTGTCCGGGCTAGGAACCGGCACTGCATCCAGTGGCTGGGGGATTTGGGCACTGGCTGGGAATCGAACCCGGGCCTTCCGCATGGCAGGCGAAACACCTACCACTGAGCCACCAGTGCCCTTTATTTCATACTGTAAAATATTATTGCAAAACTAAATAGATCACTATCTATGCATAAATGCATCATTATGGAATGTTTAGCATACAAAGACAAGCAAGAAGTAAATAGTCCCCATAGTTTGATAAAACTGAATACTGCACATGTTTTATGACTACTATTTGTTTCCCTTTTTTCAGATTTCTCAAAATTGTGGGGGAATGGGGGGAATTTCCCCCCCATTAGGCATTTTTTAATATGACAATTCCAAAAACATTTTTTTTTGGTCAATGTGAATATGGACAGTCCCAGAGATTGCTAAGAATCTAGCAGAATAGAATCCCTAGACATGTTAAAAAAAAAAAAAAAAAACTTTCTGCTGGTAACAGAATTATTCACTTTAAAGAAAAGCATAAAACATCAGTGGCATTATGTCCTGGTTGACCTGGGTCTTCTGACAAATGTCTCTGTGCTATTTAAAGGTCTTTTGGGAACAACCCTCTCATCCTGTGTGTGGGCAAATTGTCTTAAAGATGTTCAAGAAAAGTCAACAAAGCATCAGTGTATTAATAGCTAACACATTTTGCAGCGTACAGTATATAAATGTATTTTAAAACTATGGGTGTCTGTTTAATTATTGCATGTGGACAATTTGGGAAACACATTACCTTCAAAAACATATTCAGAGGATTTTGACATTTTCAGTATAGGGATGGAATAAGCATCACATTTACGCTACCTGTTTATCAAAACTGATGTATATTAAACTCACACAAGAGGTCTGCCTCTAGAAAGTATCTAGTCATGTAACTACACATTAAAAATTTTAACAGATTCTCAACCATCTTTGAAGTGCTTGAAATCAATCTGTTGTTCTACTCGCATCATTTAGAATGTGATGGACACACAGTCCTCATTGTTCATGTATGCGCATTCAAGTCCACTCTCCTTCTCTTCCTGGTTACATACAGTAAATGTCACGCAAACCGTTCCCATTATATTAACAATGGCTGGACATTTTCTAGCCAGACCTTGTGAATATATACATAGTATACTGTATATAAAAAACACTCAAGATGTGAGTAAAGTCAAGACTTTCAGATTTAATGAACTAATTACAGCCATTTTCACACACACACACACACACACACACACACACACACACACACACACACACACACACTTTTTTTGTGTGTGTCCAAAAATAATGGAACAGTTGGATGGCCAGTTGTGGCCTGTCAAGCAGTTCTGGCCCTAATCAAGCAGATAAAAGGCCTGGAGGTGGTTTAGAGTGTTACGATTGCATTTTGTAGTTGTTCACTCAGACTCACAACAACTCCAAATAGGTGTCTAGGCAAGTTAAGGTGGCCATCATTAGATAAAAAAATAAAAATAAAATAAAAAACATCAGAGACATAGCAAAAAAGTGGATGGGGCCAATACATTATATTATACAATACATTAACATTCTTAAAAAAAGGAAATTTACTGGAAAGCTCAGCAACAACGAAAGGCCTGGAAGACCATGGATGACTGCAGGATGTCCATGGAGAAGAAGAAGCCTTTTACAACATCTAGCAAAGTCAAGAAAACTCTGAAGTAGGCTTGTACCAGAATGATGGGAACAGCTCATAACCCAAAGCATACCGCATCATCTGTCAAACATGGTATTATGTCATAAGTATGCATGACCTGACTGCTGATAAAACTATCAGGATGAATTCAGAAGTGTACTCTCCGCTCAGATGATGCAAAACTGATAGGATGCCACATATTGCAGATGATAATGACCCAAAACATACATAAAGTTATCCAAGCTTTTCTCTATAAAAAGCATGCTTTTCACTTACGGAAAACTGACACCACTGCAAGCAGTAAGGCCTACAAACAAGAAGCAGCTGAAGACAGCTGGAGTAAGGGTCTAACAAAGTATCTTGAGAGATGAAACTCAGTATTTGGTCATGCCCATAGGTTCCAGACTTCAGGCAGTTGTTGACAGCGAAGGTAAGTAAAGGCAATTCTTAGTTAATTTCATTATTTATGAACCCCCAAAATGGCTGGAGTTCCTGAATGGTTAAAACCCATGACTTAAAGCTGAAAATCCTGACTTTACTTACATTCTGAGTATTTCAAATTTAACATGGTGGTATATGGCAAAAAAATTTTTTTCCAACATTTATGGACCTGACTGAATATACTGCTTAAAACAATAAGTGAACTATTTCTTCTGGTTTGTTATGAACATGCATGTGCATATGAGGGTTGTTTAAGTCAGACTGGGACGAATTGTCACCTATTTGTATTTTTTTTTTTGCACAGTAGCCTATATTTATAAAGTGTGTCAGATATAATGGATTAATTAATGAAGTGATAGAGATAGAACCAATAGTTTTTAACCTTTTGGCTAATAATTGGCTAGGTATCCCAAAATTGTTGTGTTTTGACAAAATTATCAAAACATCCTCTCAGCCACCAAGGCTTCTAAGACCAAACAAATACACTTACATTGACTGAAGAAACACATTACTAAAGGAGCCCTTTATGGTCGTATAACATACTTAATACAACGACAGCAACAATGTGAGAGCACATCTACTGTATGTCTCACTAAACACATTCTATGGCTATAACACAAACCACACAGTATTAAAGTTATCTTGTCAATGGCAACAGGAACCATGAGGGAATGAATAACCCAATCACATCACAGTGTTTAGGTACCACGGTACCACATACAGTAGGCACTTTGGCAAATATATCTTAACTAAAATGAAATGAAATAAAATAAAATGAAGTATAGATGTGGCTTGTGACCATGACATTAATAATGACATAGTGATATCATTGATTTCATCATTTAAATCCATCACATTTCACTTGAGTTACAGCCTATTATCTAGTTAATTTTAAGAATAAACTGACAGTTGACTGTCAACAACACATCAATGTACAGTTAAGCATACAGTACAGTCTAGTCGTCTGCTTAGAGCTTCTTTTGAAGTACCTTCGTTCAACTGCAGGTGTGTTTTCTATCACATACAATGGCTAATATATAAATAACCTACATCTTAAAAAGCATATAATGGCCTGAAACTATTACAAAAAAGGCATTGGAAAAGGGAGTCACTTGTTTTTAACAATCCCATTCCTGATTTTCCAAATATCTGCAATTATACAAATATCTATTTGCAGAAATATAATAGATTTAAATATATATTTCTATATATAAAATGAGATTTTGATAGCCAAAAGGATTTTTAATTAATAAAAACATGGTCCTGGGAGTACTGCTATTAACTATAGAGTTGGCTACGGCTTTCCCAACAGTGGGGCAGCATGATTCTTCCCCCAGTGGGCATCTATTAGCAAGTGTTGCTATTCCCACCTTTGACCACTGGGTGCATTGTTGGAACATTGTCATGTACTTGTGTAATATTACACAAGTAATATCTGCCTTTTTTAAATGCTGGTCATTCTTTGCCATCTCAAATTTATAATATATAATTTTCAAATGTTTTAAATGAATACTTATGTGGTTTAATATTTGTTGTATGGCAGATATACTGTATATGAGTACTGTACAGTATATACTGTTCCATCTGCCCCCAATGGATAAGCTTCCATATATGTATAGAATGCAAGGCAGAGCTTTAATGAACAGTATTGGCAGTGAAATTAGTCTATATATAAATTTTCTTTTCCTGAGTTTTCTCTGCTCCCTGCCAATCTCTGGTCCTGCCCTAGTTTCTCTATATGACCATTAGCACATAAATGGACAAATGAACTGACATAATGAAAGGAATTATGCACCTGCTGGGGAACAGAGAGAGGAGGGGATTTAGCTCTGTAGAGTTTGTCTGCAAGAGCCACAGAAGAACATTATTTATACTATTGAAAGCATACATGGAGGGGGAAAAAATCCCAGAACCTTATATTACGCAGGTGGAAATCCTAAATAGAAACACTAGCGCAGTCATTGCTAACCAATATTTAGCCACTTAAATCATCTTAAATGTTAGCATTACTTGCATTTTTATCAGTGTGGCCTGTCTATTCAATTCTAAATAAGTAAATCTTACAGCTCAAAATGTATGACTTTCAATAAAGAAAACAGCATTGTGTATTTGCTTGTGGAATGCTCATGATGAGCTTTAAGGCTTGCTGCTGTGCCATCCTGGCTGTGCCCCATCAGTTTAATCCATTCCTGACCCAAAGGGTTTGATGCAGATGCTACAGAACAGTACTTATAGTGTCCAAGTCTTTGCTAATTTGGGAAGTGCTTGGCAGAGACTTGAGATACTCCAAGTGTCTGCGGGCATCCTCTTGGTTGTGCCGCACATAGTAAATGACATAAGCAATCACCATGGTGAACCAGCCGAACATGGTCACAAACATGGCCACATCAGTCGTCTTGTGATGAAAATTGCAGAAGTTGATGCCAGAGTCTAGGACCTGAATGACAGGCTTGCCTGCATACTCATCCTGCACAGCTGTATGGCAACTCACCTCACTGGCGGTCTCAGGGTCGAGTTCTAGTTCCCGCAGCACCTCCTGTAGCATGCATTCACAGTGCCAAGGATTGTTAGCCAAGCCAATCTTGGCATGGAGTCGTGCAAAGGCCTCCTTGGGTACCCCACGCAGGCGATTGTGGGACAGATTAAGCATCCGCAGGGTCTCAGAGATGCCCTGAAAAGCGTTACCGTCTACACTGTCAATGGCATTGTGTGACAAATCAAGCTCCTGCAGGTGAGGGAGGTGTTTAAAAGCCTGGCCAGTGATCTTGGTGATGTGATTGGAAGAGAGCAGAAGAGCGACGGTGTCATGCGGCAGATCGGATGGGATAGTCTCAAGGTTGCGGGAAGAACACTGCACGACCACCAGGCTATTCCTATCTGAGCACAAGCAGCTCTTGGGACATGCAGATGCCATGGTGCACAGTAGGAGTACTGTCAAATGCAATCTCAGCACTAGAAAGGAATACACTGTGAGGAAGAAATGCTTCCTGGATTCAGAAATGCCCGCATGGAAACTCATGGTTTCCACCACACTAGAGTTCAAGGGTAGTCATTCTTACTCCATGAGAAGCACAAAGAGAATTTCCCAAATGGCTTTTTTTTTATTTAAAAGGAGAATGCTGACATAGCTGGACAGAGGTTTAATGTGATCATTTTAAAAGTTGTATATTATTGTTTATTGCAAGTGTCTAGACTGGAATCCAGTAGTTATGTGTTGGAGAGATTCATTTCTGAGCCAGGTGCTGTCAGAAATCAGGTGAACACTGAAAGAAAAAGAAAAAAATGACACATTTGGCAATCTTAAAATCAAATTACATGTGGTATATATTTCCAAATGCATAAATCCATTACCCCAATGAGACTATAAGTTCTTCACTAAAGCGTTTTAGTCAGCATCAATTGAGCAATCTTCCACTATTTGTCCATTACATACTGTAGAAGCATATGTCTCCTGTAAATGGCAGGGGGATCATAAATAATAAATAGACCTTCAGAGCAGAAGCAAATGTATTACTACACATTGCAATTATTGTTGCAAGTTGGAGAATGAGAAATTTCTTCATATTGGAACAATTTAGTATAGGTTTATTTTAAAGTCTGGTTTCTTAATGAGATCTCTAAGGATGTGATATTTAGGAATACAGTTTTAAAATCAGAATTTAGTATTATTTAATAGTAAGCACAATCAGTGACATTGAAACAAGCTGTTGTAGAGAAGACTTATGGCTGTCTGTGGCTCTCTGTCTGCTCACTGCATGTGCTGTGCCACCAACACATTCACATTATGGATTACCTCATAGGACCACCCTTGTTTCTGTTCATGGCTATCTGTCTTGAAAATAACATGTGCTGTGCCATATTTTATCCCAGGCTTACTGTAAATACGGAAATGATTTGGTGATTTTTCCTTTATGCCTAAAAGCTGACATTTTTCACACAGAGCGATTGAGGTTTTAACGACAAAGAAGAATAATTTACAACGAAGAATAATTTATGTTTAGTTTACTGCAAGGTATACAATCCACTGCCTGCTCTAACTCCATAGCAAAATGCTGGCAATACAGCAAAGGATGATGTGAAATTACAGTACAATATATGAATTATAATGTAAATTGTGGCGGCCCACCAGCAAAATTTAAATGGACGCGTGCAGCACATTGTACATGAACACAAACCAAACAGGACTCTTAAAGCAGACAGTTATATATGATACATTACATTTTGCATCTTTGCGTAAAAATTTTAACCATCTTAAATATGGGAAGTATAGCCATAAATATACATTCATTAAAAATTGCATTAAAAAATATGCTTTAAGAATGTAAATGTGCTCCTCACAGCTGAATTATTATTATTATTATTATTATTATTATTATTATTATTATTTTATAAATACACTCTTTGATGACTGAACAGAGAAAAAAACAAATTGATAGCTGTGGAGGGATGATAACTCTAGGCAGTCTTACATTATAGGGGAAAAGAAAAAACACCAACACCCCAGATTACACACACTAAGTATGCACACTGACAGACCTGTCTGCACTGGGACATTTTGAATTATTTACGTTTGCCTTATAAGAGTATACACTGGAATATCATGCATATTTAATTTACTATAAGTTAAATTTTCCAATGGGGAACATCATCACAGGCAGAACTGATTCACCAGGAACCTAATTCACATTCACATATGGCAAATAATTTTAAAATATCCATTTATTATTTACATTTATGACTATGCACAAGTTAAAAAGTACCCCTGTAGCTAACCAAAAGAGCAAAGAAAAGTTGATGTATTTTAGAATAAAAAAACAAAAAAAATATGTGGTCAAATAAGACTCAGACAAAGATCTCATTAAACCTAAAAGTGCTTGATGACTAAATCCAGCACACACCTACACCAACTGCCATATTTCCACGCTTTGACACATCTCCTTGCTCCTACAGTGTACAGGAAAAATACAATTTGTGTTCCTATTTCTGGCTGCTACTGTTACTGTAACTGGTAGACAGTTAACTGTTTGGCATAGCTGACCACACACTCTGCGATTATACTTCACTGTACAAAAACATGCATGGGAAAACAACCCTGCCAGTTTTAGAATTATATCACATGACATTAAAGCCTGTTAATGCCCAAGCCATACATCCAGTTAGGCTTAGTTAACGGGACAAAACTCATGGTGGTATGAAGAAGGTTATGGCTCAAAACCTAAAGCCCTTAAGGAATTGTCTATTTTTGATGACCTTTTAAATGGTCCATCTATAGTGTACAGTAGTTCTATAACAGAGAGTTTCCTTTTAGATAAGGAAAACCCTTAAAAAGGAGAAGCCTTAATGCTTCTTAAGAACCCTAAATGAAGGGTTTCTGGAATAATTCTGGAATATCTGAAATGAATATATGTTTCCTGGGTTTTGTAGCTTTAACACACTATTACATACTACATTCCACCACTAATAATAATCATCATCATCATGATAATAATAATCATAATAATCATAACAACAACAACAGTAACAACACCACCACCAACAACAACAATAATAATAATAATAATAATAATAATAATAATAATAATAATAATTAACAATATTACAGTTGACCAAGCTGAATATCTTTCCATTTAGGAGCAATATTCTTAATCTTCATGCTTATGGGCTGCAAATTTTAACCATTATTTATAAGATTATATATATTTGCATTTACAGGTTATAGATAATGAATAATACACATCATTATAATAATAGTATATTAAAGAAAGAAAGGCACATAAAGCATAAAGAAAGACACATACTGTACCGTGCTGCAGGTGACCGGGGAGACTCCACTACACTTGTTGCGGCGCTCCGTCACTCCCTTTAACCGCTTTCTAATGTTCAAACGAGTGAGATCGAGGTGCTGTAGGAAATAATCCCGAGCGCTGATTGGCTACTCTCGCTCGCTCCGCCCCTTAAGAGCTCCGCGTACGACGGAGCAGACGCGCGCGCGCGCTCAGACGCGAAGCCGCGCGTTTCTGACCAGCGCGCTGTGCAAAGTGCTCGGGGAGAAAGACATCGGTTTACTCATTGCTGTGGATTCTCTTTTCTGAAAAAGGACCTCTTAGAGAGTTCTCCTCACTTGCGCAAACATTTTGGTGTGTTTATTGCTCCGTTTGAATAATAAAACTGGAGGTAAACAGCTTGTCATCCCTGACTCTTAATTTCTAATAGACTTTTTTTTTTATCATGGTGTATCAAGAATGCATACAGTACCTACTGTAGTCTAAAGCGCGACGTGCGTAAACGTGTTAATCTCGTGTTAATGATTCACTTCGTGATTGAATCTAAAATAGCCGCACCGTGTGTGATTTTGGCAGCTTACGTAATGACTCAGGATAATGCGCAGTCTGTCAGGAACAGCTGACAATCCGGTGCGCTGAGCTCCAGCAACACTTTCAGACTCCTTGTGTGTTTCAAATCGTGTCAAAGTTTCGCCTCCAAACGACACTTGTGAGTAAACGGATATAGTAGTGTTAATGGGACAGCATGATACTGAACACAGCCTTGTGCAATAAATAACAAATTATTTGTATTAGTAATTTTAACATATTATTAAAAATTATATAATGGCTTGGTGGTGAGCATTGTCTTGTCGCCTTGCACCTCCAGGGTTGAGGGTACGATTCCCACTTTGTGTACTGTAGTTTGCATGTTGTTCCTCTGTTCTGAAGGGTTTTCTCCGAGTGCTGCGGTTACCTCCCACAGACATGCAAATTATGTTAATCTGTGTTCCCAAATTGCCTGAAGTGTGTGAGTGTGTGTATGTGTGTGCCATGTGATGAATTGGCACCCTGTCCAGGTTGTACCTGACCTCGTGGGATAAGTGTCCTGGGATAGGCTCCAGTTGCCCTGCTGCCCTGTATACAGAAATAAGTGGTATATATGGTGACAATTCATTTTACTATTTTATTGAAATTATTATTGTTATGATTAGTGGTGACTGAGACTGTCGCCTTGCACATCCAGGGTCAAGGTTTCAATTCCCACTTTGGGGCTGTGCGCATGTTTGGAAGTTTGTATGTTCTTCCCATGCTTGATAGGTTTCCTATGCAGATTAGATTAATTGGTGTTCCAAAATTGACCGTAGTGTATGAATGAGTGTGTGTATGTGTGTGCCCTGTGATAGATTGCCATTCTGTCCAGGTTGTACCCAGCCTTGGCCATACAGTAAGTCTGCTGGGATATGCTCTAGATGCCCCAACCCAATATACTGAATGAAGTGGTATAGAAGATGAGTGATGATGATGATGATGAATTTTTATTATTAAAAAATGTAATATTAATAATAATAATAATAATTATTATTATTATTATTGCTTACAGTCACAACCTGGTCAGGAATCCACATTATCAATCTACACACAGTAGCCCATATGGAAAAATCTGTACACTTCAGTTATACAAGTTTACAATTATTTTATTCCTCATGCCGTTTCCATCAAAATAATGATTAGAAAATACTAGGTGAGGTTTTTCCCAACCTTCAATTGTTTAGTATTTGTGAGCATGTGACCATTATAGGTTTCTCTTATTCTAAGTACATATGGCAGGTTCAACAGAACATTCCAAAAATGCATAAAGACAAGGCAAGGCATATGTCTAGTCTTTCCAACCTGGTAATGGAATTTGTCAGGGTTTCGTAAAACACTACCTTTGTGTTTAAATGGCTCAGACATGTGGATCATGAGAATATGCCAAACACGGTTAAGTGTCGAGGCAGATGGTGTATAGAGAACTTGCAGACTACTTTGAAAAAACTTCAATTCAGCTTACTCACATATTAACAAATATATCATATCATAACATACTTGTTAAATCATATTTTCCTAATGTCTAATCCCTTCTAATGAAGCATATATTAAAAAAAAAAAACTGATCAATTTGATGTAAAATAGATAATACATTTTTGCACAAGGTTTTGAAGTCCCTGCCAGCTCAAGTGCACACTTCATTAAAGCAAAAATGACACATACCAAATAGTAGACAAAAAGAGACACTGAAAAAAAAGAGACAAACTGAAATTTGTGTAAATATTTCCAAGATTCTTCCAAGAAGACTTTTCTACTTTTCACTCAAGTTGTTTGTCAGCAATATACCTTGAAATTAAAATGGTTGTAGCTTAGATATTTAGATAAGTATATAAAGTATATTAATATTTGGACCACACTGTATACAGTATAAGCACAGTATGTACTCAACATAAAATAAAATGTGTGCCCAAGGTGCCAAGAGCATTACTGAGAATCCATCAAACCTATTTCTATTGCACTTTGCAGGTAGATGATTCATATATGAAACACCAGGTTTCAAGGTTTTAATAACAATCCTGTCACTTCATTTTTAATATTCCACCAGATTTTTGCATGAATATAATATGGTCTGTTTTACCCAGTAATAATCGTTCTGTATTAATTCTATACTGTACATCCTTTCTACTCAGATATCACGGGGTATATAACTATTACTGTGTACTTCTTGCAGTTGTCTTGTGGGTTTATTGTGGTCTGATTTATATTTATATACAGCCTGTGTAAAGTTTCTGTACTACTGCTATCAGTTTTTTTTTTATAGTAAAACTGTATCATCAAAAAAATATTCCACTGGTTGCATGGCAATAAAGATTAAATTCATTTCATTCCAGTTGGCATACTTCCCTCTCTGGGTTGGAATCCGAGCTGGCAAGTCATTCGTATGAACAAGTATGAATGTCCTCCAGGCCTGGCACTTATTCGTTAAAGCAATTTTGCTGCTCATCTAACCACATCAGTTATAATCAGACAGCGAATTTAACACATTGCCAAAGGCAAATATCTTTTGAAAAAATGAGCAGTTCATCTGTCAGAATGTAGGAAAATCCTTGGAAGTACGAATGAAGAATGACTTGTTCAACATGTGAGTAAGATGTATTGTGTTAAAATACACTATGGATTAATTTATGGATCTCCTTTTCCTCTCAAAGCCATCGATACATGGCTCAGCAGCAGGCAGTCATTTCCCACATGTAAATTGGTGGCTGTTGGTTAATAGCAGAAGCTTCAGAATCAGAAAGAGTTTAATTGCCAAGTACGCTTGCACGTACAAGGAATTAGTTTTAGTGTTTTGTTTTAGAATATTTGTTTAGCATGTGTTGCTGTGTAAATGTTTAATGTTAAAATCTGTTAAATTTCAGGTCAATTATGATAAACAATATTAATATTAATATGATATATGATATTAATATGATATATAATAGATACCTAACACTTGTTAGGTTTTAAAAAAAAAAACTTGCTTGTTTTAAAACACGTAACAGGTTATACATAAGGAAGATGTAATAATGTAAAGACATTATACATACATATGAAAAATTGTTGACTTGGTGATTTTTATGTAAGGAGATGCTTATTTTACTTTTTAAGGAGGAGTCCCAGTAATCCTGGAGGTTACGTGTTCTGGATTCAAAGATTCCTGCAGTACTTTAATGAAAATAATCAGTGATCTAGTAAGCCGGTATCAGGATTTGTTTGTTTTAAAGATGCATTTCATAATATAGGATAAAAAGAAACAACATACACTTGGTCAGTTATTGCCCCTGCTAAATGAGTGAGTACAGTATGTAAGTCAGTAAGTATGTAAGTCAATCAATCAATCAATCAATCAATATATTAAATCCGAACAATTTGAAATTCCACACAACATGCGACAAATTATGGTAACCCTAACACACTACAAAAATGCGAAAATATTACCAAGATAAGAACAACTGAGCTGGGGTAAACAAATTAAGGAGTAAAAGCATACTGTATTCCAAAAAAGTGTTCCATAACCTTAAAACTTTCTCAAAACTTTTGCATTGATGTATCTGATCTAACTTTTTAATCAATTCATTATTTTTTTATTTGAGATGTTAAAGAAGAATCCATCTTTTTAAGCCATCTCTGAAATGAGAGGGGGAACTAATGACTTCCAGTTTCTCAAAATTATCATCTGCCACTCCAAACATGAGAGACAACTCCACATGAGGTATAAGTCACTGGTTGAAGGATATATTTATTGACAGAGACTTCAAAGCAATTCTTAGGTCACTCTATAGATATAAACATAAATATAATTAACTAGCTGTGTTTCTTTTGGGTTTGAGTGTCTTCAAGAAGGAGGTAAAATAGATGCTTGTGTAATGTAAGACATAAGTCTTGTTAACATCCCATTACAATGAATGGAAATAATTGGGAAATTATTGGTTAAATGTTTCGCTCATTAAACCACATAAAAAAGCTAATGTTTGGCAAATTGCTTCGGTATAAGTAGAACAGCACTTTTCAGGGTCATGTCATTATGGAAAAATAATCCACAGTAGGCATTATCACAGTAACTTATTGTAGCTTAAATTAGTGTTGTTCTGTGCATAAAGAGAAATTTGCAATATTCCACTCCAATTTGCAACATGATGTCTGGTGAATGCATATGAAATATCTCACTCTCTCTCACTTTTTCTCTATACTGCTTATCCTGTCAGAAGAAGCCTGGAGCCTATTCCAGGGTATCCAGGGTGCAAGCACACACCTCACACACTACAGGCAATTTGGAAATGCCATTAGGTCTAATCTGCATAACTTTGTGAGGAAACCAGAATAGCCAGAGGAAACATGCAGGGAGAACATGTAAACTTTACAGACACAGACCTGAAGGTGGGACTAGAACTCTTGACCCTTTTTTTGTAACAGAATTGGGTACAAATTATTATAAAGGCCATGAATTATATGTATGCCACAGGTATATTTTTATATCAATTATTATTTGTGGACTCATTTTATTAAGATTTAAATTTCTACAGGGTGCTGTGCACACATCAAATATTTCAGTGAATTAGAAATTATTTGGTTGTGGGTTTCAGTTGTTCGGAAAGTAATGTACCTTTTGTATTAAGAATATTATGGGAGACAAGCGTTCATTTCCAAGCAACATTGAATTTGATTCTAACAAGTACATTACTAAGACTTAGACCAGAGAACAATGTGTAGTAGCATATCTACTCGCTACACATGAATGAGAAAAAAGGACCTACAGAAATAATAATAATAAGACTATTGAACAATTGAACCATACACCAAACCAATTTCTTTATAATACAGTGGAACAGAGCAAATGGATATGAATATAATTGCATTTTTGAAATGGAAGCATTTTTTAATGTAATATATATAGTGCCCTTAGAGGGAAGTCTTACGACTGATATCTTTATTAAAGGGCACAGTCCAATAACATTTGATGCTAATGTTTTCAACCCAGGTAGAATTTAATGGTGGAAATAAAAGCATTATTGATAGAATTTGCACTATTGATTCAACTTATTTTTAATAAAAATGTATTGATAAATTCTCTGGTCACTTCACCAGGGATTGCAGTCTAAATACATGTCTTTAAATTCAATTGCATGTAAATATCTGAATGAATAATCATGCACTAAAAGAATTGTCAAGGGATTTTACATTGCAAAATGAAATGACTCTTTTTCCATCAGCCCTCACAAGGCATCCGTACTCATGTTGTGTGTAATGAACTTGATAAGATGTTGCTTGCTATAACCTTAATTATATGGACCTGATGGGTGTGGATGTGATTGTTCTAAAGTACTGCAGTTCTTTGTTGGGTAAATAATTTATAATGTAAAGTCATGCTACATGAGTGTAAGCAAGCTTACTTTGTAAAATAACTTTTCCTCAAAATATTCCCAAACAAAAGTGTCTACAAGGGCTTTCATTCATTCATTCATTAATTTTCTATACCGCTTAATCCTGTGTTCAGGGTCGCGGGGGACCTGGAGCCTACCCCAGGAGACTTTGGGCACTAGGCGGGGTACACCCTGGACAGGGTGCCAATCCATCGCAGGGCACACACACATACACACTCACACACCCAATCACACACTACGGGCAATTTAGGAACGCCAATTAGCCTAACCTGCATATCTTTGGACTGTGGGAGGAAACCGGAGTACCCGGATGAAACCCACCAAGCACGGGGAGAACATGCAAACTCCATGCACACAGAGACGGGAATCGAGCCTGGCCGGGGAATCGAACCCAGACCCTGGAGGTGCAAGGCGGCAGTGCTAACCACTACACCACCATGCCGCCACAAGCAACACTGTAATTTAACTGTGACATTTTTCAGATGGTAAATGCTTTTCAAACTCAATCAGCCCATGACTGCATTTTAAACACTGTAAAAATTACCAAGACGGCTGCCCAATAACAGCACCCTATCATTTTCTAAAGGCTTCACACACTTTCTCATACATGAGGCAGCGAAATGAAACGAGATGGCCAGCCTGAAAGTCAACAAAATACACTAGTGCTACTATAACAAGACGTACTAACGTGACAGTTAAATTATACATTAACATTCACAGCATTTAGTACACATGCTTATTCAGAGTGACCTGTAATTTGAAATATATATCCTCATGCTAGGATAAATAGGCTAGGGTGTATTTCCATCATTTTAAAGTTATCTAGTGGTAAGGTGAGTGCTTGGTGAAGAGGTAAGACTTGACAGCCAATTACTCAGTTGTCTAAACAGATAGGAAAAATCTAATAATGAGAATATGGGGGTACAGTAGTTCTGATGTAAGAGAAAATGTCATATAATTTACATACAAATATTCAGTTACTTGTCAAAATATGATTTCTTTGCCTTACACTACATTTTATTTAAAATCCAATTTAACGGGAGGATGGCACTGTGGTGTAGTGGTTAGCACTGTCGCCTTGCACCTCCAGGGTCCGGGTTCGATTCCCGGCCGGTGCATGGAGTTTGCATGTTCTCCCCGTGCTTGGTGGGTTTCCTCCGGGTACTCCGGGTTTCCTCCCACAGTCCAAAGACATGCAGGTTAGGCTAATTGGCGTTACCAAATTGCCTGTAGTGTGTGAATGTGAGTATGTGCCCTGTGATAGGCTCCAGGTCCCTACAACCCTGAATACAGGATAAAGTGGTATAGAAGATCAGTGAGTGAGTAACAGGAGGCATTCCATGAGTGGTGACAATACACAAATGGTAACATCACTTGGACATTTATCTATCATTTAATTGTTAATTACACTAACTGCCAGTCACAGCATGGGTGAAAGTAAGTCTGTACGATTTGTGATTAGAGAATGTGTTGCTTGTCAAAAAACACATTGAAAAACTAGTGACAGCACTTTCAGAAAGAAAATACATCTGATAATGTTACGTCATCTTAAACAGCATTTTGACTCCAAAGCGAATCGGTGAGCTCTCTGTGTTCTCTTTTCTTTATGCTATCAAACTCCTAACGCAAAGCTGGGTTGTTTCCGTGATAGTGGATTGTACACCCTATTCTATTTAATGGTATTTGGGATTCAACCCCAGAAGTTAACGAAACTGATATTCTACAGCAGATTAAGTGGAAATATAAAGAGTTCTTTATAAGTGGTTATCTTATCCATGTTTTATTCTTCTCACCTAGTGCTAGTAAAACTACTTTTTCAGCTCTACCAGTCGCAGTTAATTTGTTTCGCCAGTTGCTTGCATTTAGCATGGTACAGTAGAGTGAAAAAAATGGTTAAATAATGATGAAAAAAATATAATCTGTTGATAATAAATGTTTTTGTGAATTTTGAATGTGATCTTATTCATTAATCAGTTATATCAAATCCCTGTAAAGCTGTTTTTTTTTCATAGAAGAGATTAGAAGAGGGAACAGCACCATAATTGTACAGTAGATACTGCTTATTAAAAAGGGTTTTTAAATGCATTCAGTGTATAATATTAATCTCCAAGTAGTGATTTGATCACACACACAAACACACACACACACACACACACACGCTACTGTTTTCAAAACCATATTTTGAGGAGGGAAAAATCGACTTGCCTGCATGAAAAGTAATCATTCTCTTCATTGCTCATTACTCAATCAGCTAATTGACCAATTGTAATTAGTATTTGGGTTCAATTAGACATACAGTACCTTGGCGTGGTTCTTGAGAGAACCGGTGAAGCGAAAAATTCACAAAGTTAATACCTTTCAGCAATGTGAAGTAGGTTAAAAAGGTTTTCAGATGCAGAACACTGTGTTGTGAAGAAAATCTGGAAGACATGAAAGAGTAATGAAACATGTACTGTAAATCTGGAAAGGGTTACAGAGCCATTTCTCCAGTGACCTGCTGTGAGCGCCATCATCCAGAAATGGAATTCCCAGAAGTGGCCACCCTTCAAAAACTCAAGGAGCACATCAACAACTCATCCAAGAAGCCAAAAAAGAAAACAGACAAACATAAAGATGGGAGAAACGGGAGTGTCAAAAGGTGAAAACCACTGCTAAACAATAACATTATAGAGGTTCATATAAATATATATATGCACTTTCTAACTCCATGATGGTTCCTGTTAGGATTTCTTGTTTGTGCTAGACCCCGTCTAGTCAGTGCTCAGCCTGTATTTTGCTTCCCGCCTGGATCCAGGGAACCCCTCAATAATACACAAGTCCGTGATCAGTGAGACGTTCCAAGTTTATTGTGGGAGACAGGAGTTTATATACGCACACACACACAAAGAACCAAAGAAGAGGGTGCAGAAGTGTTTACATTTGGTCAGGAATGTTTAGAAAAGATAAGGAAAAGAAGAACATAAAAATTAGGAGTAGCTCTGCATTTACGAGCGTTTAACAGTTTTACGACCTTTAACATAAACTACTATAGGATGTGTTTATTGAAAGTGCAGCTTGTGTCGAGATAAGAGAAAGAAGTAACATTCTGTTCTCACGCACACAGAAAATCATGAAACATACTAAAAATCAAATATTCCCTACAGTTCCTGATTTTTATTTCTTTCTACATTGTAAAGTTTTGCTGAAGGCATCCAACAAATGCATGAATCTCCTTTGAACAGTTGATATTGAGATGTTTCTGCTACTTCTGCTCTGTAAAGACTTCATAACGCCTCTAATCTGAGCTGCTGTTAATTGGTCATTTTTCAGGCTGATAACTCTAAATGAACTTCTCGTCTGCAGCAGAGGTAGGTTTTGGTCTCGTCCTCCTGGGACGGCCTTCATGAGAGACAGTTTCATTATGGTGCTGGACGGATTTTGCAAATGCACTTGACACAATACTGTTCTTGCAGGAACTATTACAGAAAGGCTGACCTCTGTGTCTTAAAATTGTCACGAACTAACCTGAGATGATCAGAAGACGTAGCTTAGCGGTTAGCCCTTTGTTGCATGAATGGTAAACCCAAACGCGGAAGAACACGAGTAGGCAGGATAATCACGCTGTTTGTTTTAAGGACTCTCATAAAAGGAGAGCAAGGGAAAGACACAATCTAACCAACGTCCTATAAACACACACTCAATCAGAAAGTAATACCAAGATAGTGAGTACTCACGGTTTGGTGAACGATTCCGAAACGACATCGGGCGAACTCAATGACTGAGCGTTGTACTATCGTTTGTTTACCTCTTTTATACTTCCTGGTTTGACGCCCGCCTTACTTCCGGGTCCTAGTGCCGGGCGTAGGTTGAGTGTGCATGACAGTACCCCCCTGTCCAGGATCGGCTCCAGACGGTCCTGGGGTGGAAGATACCCTACGACGGTAGTCCCGAATGAGCTCAGGATCGAGGATGAACCGTGCTGGGACCCAAGACCGCTCCTCGGGGCCGTAGCCCTCCCAATCGACCAGGTACTGGGTACCTCTGCCCCGAGGGCGCGAATCGAGGATCTGTCGCACGGTGTAGGTGGGACCGCCGTCAATGATTCGGGGGGGAGGAGCAGGGGGGGTGGGTGGAATCATGGGTGAAGTGATGAAAGGTTTTAGCTGAGATGTGTGAAATACAGGGTGGATCCGGAGCGCCGCAGGCAGCTGGAGCCGGTAGGTGACAGGGTTAATCTGTAGAGTGATGCGGTATGGTCCGATGAATCTGGGTGATAGTTTTCGTGATTCAGTGTGCAGATGAAGGTTTCTGGTGGAAAGCCATACCTTGTCACCTACGTGGTACAAACGTCCTGGGGGGTGTCGACGGCGATGTTGGGTGGCGTAGCTGATGTTAGCCCGTTGAATGGCGAGATTGGCCTGGTGCCACAGCCGCCGACACCTACGGACCAACTGTTGGGCCGATGGTACGTCAACCTCCGGTTCCTGGTGATTGAACATCGGAGGTTGGAAACCATGACAAACCTCAAATGGGCTTAGGTTGGTGGCTGAGGAGACGTGGAGGTTGTGGGAGAGTTCGGCCCATTTGAGGTAGCGGGCCCAGGAGCGCTGGCGATCCGAAACAAAGCACCTCAGGTAGCGCTCCAGTTGTTGGTTGGTCCGTTCCGTCTGACCATTAGTCTGGGGATGGTACCCAGATGAGAGACTACAGGTGGAATTGATCAGACGGCAGAAAGCCTTCCAGAACCGGGCGGTGAACTGGGGCCCCCTGTCCGAGACGATGTCCTTTGGGAACCCATGCAGTCGGACTACGTGTTCCAGTATCAGCCCGGCTGTGTTTTTTGCTGATGGGAGTCCGGTTAGGGCCACCAGGTGCACGGCTTTGGAGAACCGATCTACGATGGTTAGTATGGTGTTCTTTCCTTCTGATGCAGGCAGGCCCGTGATGAAATCCAGGGCGATGTGCGTCCAGGGCCGACGGGGAACTGGGAGTGGTTGGAGCTCTCCGGGTGCAGGTTGGTTTGTGTCCTTGGCCCTGGCGCACACCGGGCACGCCTGAATGAACTCTATGGTGTCCTTGCGGATGGAGGGCCACCAGAAGGCCCGTCGGATGAACGAGAGAGTTCGTAGCGTTCCTGGGTGTCCGGCGATGGTGGATGAGTGGCCCCACTGGAGAACCTCCGTCCTTAGACGTTGTGGCACGTAGAGTCGCCCAGGCGGCACGCCTGCCGGTTCGATCTCCGTAGCCTGTGCCTGGCGGACCCTGGTTTCCAAATCCCAGTGGAGGGGTGCGATGATGCGAGATGGGGGAATGACAGGCACGGGGTCCACCCGGGGAAGGTCGTCCTCATGTTGATGTGATAGGGCGTCGGCCTTGATGTTCTTCGACCCCGGGCGGTATGACAGATGGAAGTTATACTGTTCGAAAAACAGAGCCCACCGTGCCTGTCGTGGATTGAGCTGCTTCAGGTTCTTGATGGTGATTAGGTTTTGGTGATCGGTCCAGACGATGAACGGCTCACTGACGCACTGGAGCCAGTGATGCCATTCCTCCAAAGCCCACTTTATGCCCAACAGGTCGCGGTCCCCTACCCCGTATCGCTGCTGAGTGGGATCAAATTTTTTGGAGAAGAAACTGCAGGGGTGCAGTTTCTGGTCTGGACCTCGCTGAGAGAGAACGGCGCCGGCGCCCACATCCGACGCGTCCACCTCTACAACGAAGTGTTTGTTGGCATCCGGGTGTAGAAGGATGGGAGCGGTGGTGAATCGGTGACAGAGTTCTTTGAAGGCGGCGATGGCAGATGGGGTGAGTAGAAACTGATGAGATGGGAACCTGGTCAATGTGGTTAATGGAGCGGCAACTGTACTGTAGCCCCGGATAAAGCGACGATAGAAATTCGCAAACCCGAGAAACCGTTGAAGTTGCTTGAGTGTCCTGGGTAGGGGCCAGTGACGTACAACCTCTAGCTTCTGTGGGTCCATGGCCACACCCTGGGACGAGATGATAAAACCCAGGAACGTGGTGGAGTGCTCGTGAAAAGCACATTTTTCCAGCTTGCAGTACAGTTGGTGAGCGAGCAATCTCTTTAAAACGGCACGTACATGTTGGATATGTTCTTCGGTGTTGTGGGAGTAAATCAGAATGTCATCCAGGTAGACGAACACCCATCGGCCCAGCATGTCCCGGAGGACGTCATTTATGAACTGCTGGAAGGCCGAGGGTGCATTGCAGAGTCCAAATGGTATGACCAGGCTCTCGTAATGTCCGGTAGGTGTGATGAAAGCAGTCTTCCACTCATCACCCTCTCTGATGCGCACCAAGTTGTAGGCGCTCCGGAGGTCCAACTTCGTAAACATGGTGACACCAGAGAGGGCGTCCAGGGCTGAGTTGGTGAGTGGTAGCGGGTGTCGGTTTTTGATGGTGATGTTGTTTAGCCCCCAATAGTCGACACATGGGCGAAGTTCGCCCCCTTTCTTCTTTACGAAGAAGAACCCCGCGGCGGCAGGCGAGGTGGATGGCCGGATGGTTCCATGGCGGAGGGCCTTGGTGACATACTCTTCCATCACCTGCGTCTTCGAGGTGGATAGTGAGTAGAGATGGCCGCGGAGGGGTACAGAACCCGGCTGGAGCTCTATGGTCAGGTCACAAGGACGATGAGGTGGGAGGTAGGCGGCCCGTCTCTTGCAGAAAACTTCAGCCAGATCCCGATAGGTGACGGGGATGGCGTTGGTGTCGACGTCGGGGGCCTCGGACTCCTTGGAACATGTCCCAGCCGGTGCCTGTAGGCAAAGTTCGCTGCAGGTCGGGCCCCACTGGAGGATCCGGTTTTGAGTCCACGAGATGAGCGGGTCATGTCGGATCAGCCATGGATAGCCTAGGATGATGGGAGGTGAGGAGATGGGAGTGAGGTGTAGCTGGAGCTGTTCTTTGTGCTGGTTGATTTCGAGGGTGATGAGCTGGGTTTGGTGAGTGATGGGGCTGGACGAAAGGGGCCGACCGTCGACTGATGTGATGCGAATTGGCTGGGATAACGCCTCGATTTTTACCCCCACTTCTTTGGCATAGGTAGAGTCAATGAAGTTACCTGCGGCACCGGAATCGATAAACGCGGCACTTCTGACCCGTTTGTGGCCAATTTGGAGGATTACCTGAACCGTTAGTCGCGAGATGGTGGAGTTGGTGGTGGTGGAGAGTTGGATCTGGCCCGGTGAATCTCTCCTCCGGTTCACCGGGGCTGGGCGTTTCCCGGACGCAGTGGGCAGATCGCCCGGTGATGTGACGCCGACCCACAATAGGCACACAGCCCTTCTCGGAACCGGCGTTCGCGTTCGGCTACGGTCAGGGAGGCGCGTCCTAATTGCATGGGTTCCCCGGCTCCCGTGTCAATCACGGCAGGAGGTGGAGATCCGACTGGTTCCATACTGGTGTTAATGAAGACAGCAGGTGGTCGTGGGGTGGTGTAGGAGAAGGTGGGTGCAGGCGGCAGGGTCCTTGGGGCTGGCTTCGGGCGAGACAGGAGGCGCTGATCGATGCGCAGAGCTAGCTGGATCAGTCCTTCGAGGGTGGCGGGGAGTTCTCGCCCGCTGAGCTCATCCTTGATTCGTGAAGCCAGTCCCTCGTAGAAGGATGTCCGGAGCGCGGCGTCTCCCCAGCTGGTCTGCACGGCGAGGGTTCGGAACTCCGCGCTATACCGGCTCACGGACGATCCTCCCTGCCGCAGATGGTAGAGTTTGGAGTCGGTCTCCACCTCGCCCGCTGGGTGTTCAAAAGTCAATCGGAGTTGGCGGGTGAATTCATTATAAGAGTGGGCGGTATCAGAATCCGATTTGAGAACTGCCGTGGCCCACTCAGCTGCCTGCCCTGTTAACAAGGAGACCAGGAGAGCGATGCGTAGCCGATCGGTGGAGTACTTGGTGGAATTAAACTCGAACACCAAATCGAGCGCTGTTAAGAATACATCACATCTCCCGTCTGTGCCATTCCATTTGTCTGGTAGAGAAATAAACACATCAGAAGAAGGGGGGGGGGATGCGGAGCCGCGGCCGCCGTGACGGGAGGCCTGCTAGCCGCGCTAGCGACAGCCGCGCGGAGATCCGCGTTCTCCTACCGGAGCTCCGCCACCTCGCGGCGCAAGGCCGCGAGGTCTTGGAGGCCCCGGCTCAGATTAGCGATCTCTCCGGTTAGCTTATCGATAAGCACGGCATGCTGATCTACCACATCGCAGAGGTGCGCATGATCCGCTGGGTTTACCGCGGAAGGCTCAGTCATTCTGTCACGAACTAACCTGAGATGATCAGAAGACGTAGCTTAGCGGTTAGCCCTTTGTTGCGTGAATGGTAAACCCAAACGCGGAAGAACACGAGTAGGCAGGATAATCACGCTGTTTGTTTTAAGGACTCTCATAAAAGGAGAGCAAGGGAAAGACACAATCTAACCCGCGTCCTATAAACACACACTCAATCAGAAAGTAATACCAAGATAGTGAGTACTCACGGTTTGGTGAACGATTCCGAAACGACATCGGGCGAACTCAATGACTGAGCGTTGTACTATCGTTTGTTTACCTCTTTTATACTTCCTGGTTTGACGCCCGCCTTACTTCCGGGTCCTAGTGCCGGGCGTAGGTTGAGTGTGCATGACAAAAATAACAACTAACTGGTGTTTTTCTTGTTGTTACGTAATTACCTAATTCCATATGTGTTATTTTATAGTTTTGAAATCCCCAGTATTGTAGAAAATAAATCACTAAACAAAAACAAAGAAATTTGCAAGTGTTCTAAAACTTTTGAACGGTAGTATATGTATGTATGTGTTCCGCAAGACGAGCAAAGATTTTTAATAAATCTTGACTTAGAAAACGAACAAGTTTTGGCAATGAGTAAACATTCTTGTTTTGACGCCGAGCGTCACGTGATCACAACTGAGACAACGGTTTTACTCTCTCTGTATAGTACACTTCATGTCAATTTAAAATATAGCCTCCCAGATTAAATAGCTCTACATTGTTTGGGAAGCGCCTCTCCACCACCCTTTCCACCACCCATCTCTCCACTCTGACACTACAATGGCTAGTGTCACCACGTGATTGTGAGGGCGAATTAAATGTTTAAAGACATTCCTAGCAGGACAGGGGTGGTTCTTAGCAGAATTGTAAGTTGAAATCGTCACAGTTCAGGAAGGTTCATAGTTCAATACAGTGGCAGCAAATAGTAGCAATTCCGTACATTATAATTTCTATAACCAAATTTATTACAAAGATTTCATAGTCTGTGATTAAAATGTAAAATTTTCAAGGCTGCTTTAATTCTTTTGGGGTGAGTGTGATTTCTTCCAAAACACAGTGAGCTGTACTGAACACTGGTGAAGATCATCCTAGGATTTCCTATGATCATAGGATTGTACCAGTTCAGGATAAAGTTCTTAAATGTAGGATTACCCAGAGAAGCAATTAGCATTTTGTGCTAATTTTATATCTACTAAAATTGATATACAGGATGTTTTTTTTGTTATGGTTGGTGTTAGTGGTGGTGATGGTGGTGTTAGTGTTGGTGGTATTCTTCCCTGTCACATTTGGTAACTACTTTGAAAATTACATGCAGTATTTGTCCTTTTTTCAACATATTCATAATCTGTAAGCATGAATCATTTATATCTTATGGTTAGTATTTTTGAATTGGTCATGAAAATTTGCCATTTTGGCAAAGAGGCATAAAGAATGATCAAAGTATTAAAGTTTATTAAAGTAATTTTATCAATTTCTTTTTTCCTTTCTGATACGCAAGAAAGAACAAGGTTCCTTAACCTTAACCGCGGACACAGACAATGCTCTTACTGATCTCCATTATTGATATTTCTCTGGCTGTATTCACACCCCTGCATCCACACAAACACGCTAGTCAACCTGGAAAGCTAAACAATGCGATAACTGTCAGTTTTTTGCTTTCTTTCTTTCTTTCCTGAGTAAGACAGGTCTTAATCTTAGACTAATGAGCATCTCAGCAGACATTGTCTTCACATTCCTTTTCTTCGGTTGACTAAAGGTAAAAGCAGAGTGATTTAAATATATATATCATGAGTGATCCGGTGCAGCTTGGAGGAAAGACCTTCGACAGCAGAATAATAGCGTGTCCAAGCTCCATACTTAATGGGCACAAATCAAATAGAGTTGGACAATACTAAAGACGAAAGAGGAATTTGCCACGGGCAAAAATCTATGCTGTCTGCTCTCTAGCTGCTGTGTGCACTCAGCCTGTAGCAGGAGCCATGCTGATATGGTGACATCTTAGCGTGATAAAACAAAAGCAGTGGACAATTAAATCAAGTCCTGTAGAAGTTGTGTCACACACTGTGATTAGATTTGATTACATCAGCAGGATGGGAACTTTTAACCAACATAATTACAATTTAAATACAGTACATTTCAAAATTTGGTATACTGTATGTCTAAAGCTGAATGAGATATTCCCTTAAAATATCTTATTGTTGAAAATCTCTGCTACTAACCATTATGCTACAAACAATATGTGAATAAGAAGAAAAAAATAGATCAAAGCATGAGTGATTAATTTTGCAGTGTTTTCAAGTAATCACAGCATGGATCCAGACAAATTTTATTTTACAGTAATTATAACTTTAACTTAGGTTGAGGGTCACTGCAATTGGTTCCCAAACCCAGCAACACAAACTCAAGGTACAACACAAAAGTTTATATTTTATTTGAAATTTCCACTATATATCATCTTACCAGCCACTAAACATGTCATGAAATGTCTTAACAGGATCTGTGTAAAATATCTGTTTTAAATAGTAATAGCCCTCCAGATAAACTATGGAATGACCTACTAAATATCTACATAAGCTGGAGTATCTGTAAAGTCAAACTCTAGAGGTAATTATTTTTTTCTACAATAACATGCAGTCCTATAATGATCTGACAATTTTTGTTTTTGTAATCATATCATACTTACTGTATAGTTACATTTACTGTCGTCAGTACAAGTTAGTTCCTTTTATCTTTTACAGCAATTATAAACAGTTTTACCAGCCTTTTTTTCTCTCTGTTAATAAGATACACTGTAAAAAATCTTATGTGCTATCTACTTAAAAAAAATATGGTAACAAAATTGCACGTAATATTTTTAAGCAGTTTTTAAGTCTTGATTTTTTTTTTGTGGAATTTACTTGAATAAATCATGTAAAAAATCCTAAATTATTTAGCCAGATACATGATGATTTTAACATTATTAGTGGAATAATCTTTTTTAGTTTAAGCAGATAACAAAAGGTACTCATATGTATTAAGGAAAATTACTTAATAATATAAAAAACATTTTATAATGAAATGAATACATAATGCATTTTGGTGTTAAACATGCTTTTATTTCATGTTTCACTGGTATTAAAATATTAAACACTGTGTAAAATAGTGTATATAACATTTACAGCAGATTTAAGATCTGTAAAACAATTTGTAAAACAGTTTGTAACTGACAATTTCTATGGTTACTGTTTAGCATTATATGCTAGCATCTTTTCTTGTGGGTATAGTCACATTCTGTACTAAAACCTGAGAGAACTTGTACAGTAAACCATTTCTAGGTTCATTTCTTTGTAACATTACCCTATTTACATGTACATTTAGGCATTTGGCAGACGGTCTTATCCAGAGAGACTTAATAAAACCCTATTTCCCCTATGCGGTTTGACTCAGATGCGGTGTCAGGCACCGTGAGTCAGCACGATTGCCCGCCGACGTTCCGCTGGCGCTCCACAAAGTTCTGTAAGGTCCGGAAGCTTTCGCGAAGACCGGCGCGGAAAGATGGAAACGTTCTCACAGCGCCAAAGACTCGCAGTGAATCATAATGAACCGTACTTACGGCCACCGCGAGAAACCGCATACTGTAGGTGCACTCCCCAAAACCTGTTCCAGTGAACTGTGGAGACACAACAACAAACTCAAGTCTGCTACTGGCGGACAGGATGTTTTCAGAAATTTTCACAATGTTTAATTTATTTGATTTATATTGCTGACACTAATGCAACAAAGGAGCTTATTTAAGAAATCAAAATAAAGTATAAAAATTAGTAAGGGGCTTAACTTACTTCTTAACATTTTACACTGCTCGTCTGCTCCTTCAAAATGGCGTCTGATCTCTGCTGCTGTTGTTAAGATTCAAATGAAGGTGACTTAATAAAACCCGGATAATTGAGCCAATTCTCTTAAAATAAATATGAAGCCTTTTTCCTCAAATTTTTTGACTAAATGGTTCCTCAAATTAAGCCTAAAAATTGTACTCATTTCCTTAAAAAAATAGGTAAAATTTATTTCTTAATTTTATTAGTATAATGTTCTCAATATATTATAAAAAACACAGAAAACCATTTTTTAAAATGAAATGTGCACATTATTTTTAATTATTACATCAATTTTTTAAATGAAAATTACAAGCCTCATGATTAATTTTTTACAGTGTAACAAAATTATAGGTTACCATGTCATGCCATAAAAAGACACTCACTGCAGCATGGAACTTAATGAAACAGAGTTACCTCAAAGCACTATCGTGGATTCTACTTCTATTAATGTTCAACATTTTCTTTTGCCATGGCAACAATTATACTGTACATTTCTGTTACTTACTACATTTTCAAATAACTTTAGGGTTGGGGGGGGGGGTAACTTGTTTTGTATCCTATTATAAAGAAAGACATTTTAAATTATGTAGGAATTTAGTATTGTGTGTGTGTGTGTGTGTGTGTGTGTTTGTGTGTTTGTGTGTGTGTGAGTGAGAGAGAGAGAGAGAGAGAGAGAGAGAGAGAGAGAGAGTGAGAGAAATAAAGAGATATAGATAAATATGGATTATTATATGGATTATTATTATTTTATATATTCATATACTGTATATATAATTCTTTATTTATTTATTTTACATTTCAGAAGCCGGGAGAAACAAAGCAGTCATACAAATCATT
This sequence comes from Channallabes apus, assembly GCA_030522415.1. Taxonomy (NCBI): domain Eukaryota; kingdom Metazoa; phylum Chordata; class Actinopteri; order Siluriformes; family Clariidae; genus Channallabes; species Channallabes apus. Next base: position 43,435,177 of record CM060109.1, read on the forward strand.
AAAACTCATACATAAAATATGTACACAGACACAAACTAGCTCAAAGGGCTAACTGTGCTAAATGGGGGAAAAAATTAAAAATAAAACACAGACATGTGAACCCAACATGCGTCTTGAATTAAAAAAGTTAAAGATCATATCTCAACCTCTAAGAGAATGGTTAAAATTACATGAAGGTATTGAGAAAAATAGCACACAATGATGTTGACTTAGGCTTACCCACCAAATATAGGCATTTTTAATGAATTATATTTGTTATGGGATTGGTGGTGCTGAAATGTGCAATTGCAAAAATATAGGCATGAGGTATCAAGGTAAAGACAGAATGAGTATTGTAATGGGATATAAGCCCTGTAATTCACATGTGAACAAAATACTGTGTCCATGGTGGTGAGACATATCAGTAAAGGGAGGGGAGAAAGTGAAAGGCTATTGTTTGAGTCTGACTATGTGACTGTGCATGTATGAGTATGAGGGGTACTAGCTCAGTGCCAAGCTGAAGAGCAGTATCCAGGCAGTTCGGTTTCTGGTGGTTTATCACTTTCCTCTCCTCTCTCCCTACTTCAAGCAGTCAACCACAGACCCACAATACAATTTCCTCTCTGTGGCCTTAAATGATTTGGTCTGGCCATGCATCTAGACCCTTTGACTTGTTGACCATGGTGCTAACAGTGCTCCTGGCAGGATGGTGCCTTTATAAATAGCCTGGCATCACAGCCACAGATCAGTCCATGCCATGCATATTAAACCCACTATTATTAGAGAAGTTGACTTATTTTTAGAAGTAGAGGTTGAGTTTACATTTAAAGTTCTGTTTATTGTTGTGAAGTTATCAGATGTAGCAAATATAAATGGTTGTTCCTTTATGTCTTTTTTATTTTTCTTGAATTTAATAAGATGAAAAGGAGCAGCTGGTCATTTAACTGAGAAACCAGAAAGTCCTCAGTGTTGAAGACAAAGCACTGACAATGGAGACTCCTTCCAAAGTCTCCTCACAGAAACCATATAAAATATGATAAGCAGTACAAAAGGTGAATGAATGAATAATAATAAAGAAATATAAATATTGTGAAAGGTCCGTCTGCTTAAAACTTTGCTTATTTAAAAGCATTTTTGTTCGCAAGCTGAAATTATCTCCTTGTAATTATTCTATTCAATTCTATTTGTATAGAGCTTTTAACAATTGACATTTTCGCAAAGCAGCTTTGCACAATCAAAACAATTATTTAAGTTTGGATGAAATGTGAATGTGTATGAATTATAAGGTTCCGTCTGACTCTTTTTTGTTAAAATTTAGTTATTCACATTTTTTGTACCACGTGATTCTTTTTTAAAGTGATATACATTCTTGGATACTTTATTTGGAAAATATCAATATCTTAAAAGCACTCAGAATGCAGAGAGAACCTTATAATTCAGAGGGACTAAAATGATAAATTATATAGCAGTATTTATACATTCTACAAATATAATAAAAAAACCTATACTGTATGTCAGTTAAAAGAATAGGAATGAATGACATATAACTTATATGATTTCCCAAATCTTCATAAATGTACTGTTAATGAAAGAGCATCATCATCTTACTTGCTAAATGGCATATTTTAAACATATGCAAAATATAAGCTGTATAGAACAGCTTAACGTTTTAATTAATGTGCCTTTTCTCTCCTTTCTTTCTTACATTTAAAGACTTTAATCTGTGTGTAACTATTTAGATGTCCTAAGCAGTAATTAATATGAACCAAACCAAGCACTTTGTTCAGCACAGATATGAAGGCAGAGTGACAAATGGATAAAAAAACCCAACACATTAACACAGACAATTTATGCCTAATTGGTCATGAGAATTGTTCTATTTCCAGCTAAGTACACCTAGACCTTGAATTCCCCATGCTCAATTCTGTTTTATAGATAAATTGCATGTACCAAATGGCAGGAGTGAAAACTGCTTCTGTAACCATTTTTCTAATTCAAGTTCAGCACTGCTATGACATAGCAAATCCATCTCCATCTCTTGTGTAATGGATTCTGATTAGAAAAGACCTTTTGTCCCAGCAGATGCATCACAATTACTGATCCTCACAGGTAAATGGTTTGATCAGACCATGCTGGGCAGCTACTCAGTCTGCCAAGTCCAACTCTTATGTACTTTAGAGCATTTAAAGGTCAACACACTGAACTTCTAATCTTCATGCTTTAATGCCAAATCTTTAACAACTATAGAATCTTCAAAAGAAACAAATATTCATTTACCTGAAAGAAGAAACTGTCAGGGGAAAGAGGTATTTAAATCAAAGGAAAGAATTTAAACTAACCGACTTTAATGTTGTCAGGGAGTTTACATGGTTCTGTCACTACATTAGAAAATTAATTAAAACTTTATTTGAATAATTCCTCTCCAGAATTAATGAATGTAATATGAGCCTAATAAATATATTCATAGAACTGGGGATTATTGTATGAATAATCTAAAAGTGATGCTCATTAAGGTTAAATACTGTACTGTATGTGTTCATCTGATAGATTCGACATGCTAGCGGCTGTCAGCAAATCCTGTCTTATCTTGTAAACACACATGGAAAGCTCCTGGGCTGCTTAGACTCTGTACATGCATTATATAGCTAATTAGTTTGAAATATTATAGAAAAACACACTATTCTACAATGAGCCAGTTTCAATCTACAGGCCAGCCTGGAAGTGCATGTAGAAATTCAGACATACTGACTTTAATTATAACTTTGTTCAATATACTGTAGTCCTCAGGGGGCTACTTTTAATTTAATCACCTACCATTGTCTAAAATGTCAAGTGGCAGCTGCAAAACAACAACCCAAATCAGGACAGTCCTTGACAGGCAAATATGAAGTTACCTTAGGTAGTATTGAGAATCCTTAGGACTTTTAGAGGCAAATCTGAATATTACAGAATACAGACTGGTGATATTTTAAAATTTAGGTTGGGCAGACAATCTTCACGTTCGGTTCATTACTTAATATGACATTAGTAATTAATGTTGTTAATACAGGTCCTTCTCAAAAAATTTGCATATTGTGAAAAAGTTCATTATTTTCTGTAATGTATAATTTTTAATTTATAATCTAAATGAGCCTTGGGTGCTTATGAATGTTATGCACACCCAATCCGCAACCGGCACTAGGACCCGGAAGTAATGCGGTTGCCAAACCAGTAAGTACAGGTCTTTCTAAAAAAATTTGCATATTGTGATGAAGTTCATTATTTTCTGTAATGTACTGATAAACTTTAGACTTTCATATATTTTAGATTCATTACACACAACTGAAATAGTTCAAGCCTTTTATTGTTTTAATATTGATGATTGTGGCATACAGCTCATGAAAACCCAAATCTGGCTGATGAAAGTAAACCCAAGAAAGTGAGTACTCACAAGTCAACGAATGATTCCGAGGCAACATGGGCAAAACTCAATGACAGAACGATGTGCGGCGCCATCTTGTTTCCTTTTATGCTTTCAGGTTCGCGACCGTCTTACTTCTGGGTCCTAGTGCCGGTCACGGCTGAGTGCACATGACAGTACCCCCCTGTCCAGGACAGATTCCGGACGGTCCCGGGGTGGAGAATACCTGGTGACGGTATCTTGGGATCCAAGATAGTTCCTCCTGCCGTAGCCCTCCCAGTCGACCAGATACTGGGTGCCCCTGCCCCGAGGACGCAAGTCGAGGATCCGTCGCACGGTGTAGGCGGGACCGCCGTCAATGATGGGGGGGGGGGGAGGAGCAGGGGGGGTTGGGTGGAATCATAGGTGAGGTGATGAATGGTTTTAGCTGGGAAGTATGGAAGACGGGGTGGATCCGGAGCACCGCAGGCAGCTGGAGCCGGTAGGTGACAGGGTTAATCCTTAATGTGATGGCCCGATGACAATTTCCGGGATTCGGTGTGCAGATGTAAGTTTTTGGTAGATAGCCATACCTTGTCACCTACGTGGTACAGTCGTCCCGGAGGGTGCCGACGGCGGTGTTGTGTAACATAGTTGGTGTTGGCACGTTGGATGGCAAGGTTGGCTTGGTGCCATAGCCGTCGACACCGGCGGACCAACTGTTGGGCCGATGGTACGTCAACCTCCGGTTCTTGGTGGTCGAACATCGGAGGTTGGAAACCATGGCACACGTCAAATGGACTTAGTTTGGTGGCTGAGGAGACGTGGAGATTGTGCGACAACTCAGCCCATTTGAGGTAGCGGGCCCAGGAGCATTGGCGATCCGACACAAAACACCTCAGGTAATGCTCCAGCTGTTTGCACCCCCAGCTTGGTGTTTTTTGACCCCGGGCGGTACGACAGGTGGAAGTCGTATTGTTCGAAGAATAAGGCCCACCGCGCCTGTCGTGGGTTGAGCTGTTTAAGGTTCTTGATGGTGAGAAGCTTCTAGTGGTCAGTCCAGACGATGAACGGCTCACTGGCGCCCTGGAGCCAGTGACGCCATTCCTCCAAGGCCCACTTTATGCCCAACAGTTCACTGTCACCTATTCCGTATTGCTGTTGTGTGGGGTTAAATTTCTTGGAGTAGAAGCCACAAGGGTGTAGCTTCTGGTCTGGACCTTGCTGGGAGAGAACTGCACCGGCGTCTGAGGCATCCACCTCCACAACGAATGGTTGGTTGGCATCTGGATGTAGGAGAATAGGCGCGGTGGTGAAGAGGTGGCAGAGTTTTTTGAAGGCTGAGATGGCGGCTGAGTTGAGTTGAAAGGGATGAGTTGAGGACCTGGTCAGTGTAGTGAGTGGTGCTGCAACTGTACTGTAGCCCCGGATAAAGCGACGATAGACATTCGCAAACCCGAGACAACGTTGGAGCTGCTTCAGTGTCCTGGGTAGGGGCCAGTGACGTACAACCTCCAGTTTCTGTGGATCCATGGCCACACCCTGGGGCGAGATGACAAAACCCAGGAACGTGGTGGAGTGCTCGTGAAAAGCACTCTTCTCCAGCTTACAGTACAGCTGGTGAGCGAGCAATCTCTTTAGTACAGCCCTAACGTGTTGGACATGTTCCTCAGTGGTGTGTGAATAAATTAAAATGTCGTCTAGGTAAACGAACACCCATCGCCCTAGCATGTCCCTTAGAACGTCATTGATGAATTGTTGGAAGGCCGAGGGTGCGTTACAGAGTCCAAAAGGTATGACCAGGCTCTCATAATGTCCGGTGGGGGTGATGAAGGCCGTCTTCCACTCATCGCCCTCTCTGATGCGCACCAAGTTGTAGGCGCTCCGGAGGTCCAACTTAGTGAACACGGTGGCACCAGAGAGGGCGTCCAGGGCTGAGCTGGTGAGCGGCAGTGGGTGACGATTTTTGATAGTGATCTTGTTTAGCCCCCGATAGTCAACACACGGACAAAGTTCGCCCCCTTTCTTCCTCATGAAGAAGAACCCTGCGGCTGCAGGTGACGAGGATGGTCGGATGGTACCATGTCGAAGGGCGCTGGCGAGGTACTCCTCCATCACCTTGGTCTCACCGTTGGAAAGAGAGTAGAGGTGGCCGCGGGGGGGGTGGTTAGAACCCGGCTGGAGTTCAATGGCTAGATCGTAGGGACGGTCCCAGCCTGGGCCCGTAGGCATAGTTCGGTGCAGGTCGGCCCCCACTGAAGGATCCGGCTCTGTGTCCAGGAAATCAGGGGGTCGTGTTTTAGTAACCAGGGGTATTCGAGAATGAGAGGTGGAGAGGAGATGGGGGTGAGATGGAATTGGATCTGTTCTTGATGTTGGCCGAGGTTGAGAGTGACGAATTGGGTTTGTTGGGTGATGGGGCTAGAAAGGGGACGACCGTCCCACTTGAAAAGGGACGACCGTCGACGGAAGCGATCAAATTTGGCTGGGATAACGCCTCAATTCTTACCCCCAACTCTTTGGCGTGCGTAGAGTCAATGAAGTTACCCGCGGCACCGGAATCGATGAACGCGGTACTTCGGACCCGCTTGTGGCCAAGGTGGAGGATTACCTGAACCGTGAGGCGGGAAGTGGTGGTTTTGTCCACCACTCTCCTGTCATTCACCGGGGCTGGGCGTTTCCCGGACGGAATGGGCAGGTCGCTCGGTGGTGTGCTGCTGAGCCACAATAGGCACACAATCCCTCACGGTAGCACCTCTCGCGTTCCGCCACAGTCAGGGAGGCGCGCCCTAGTTGCATGGGTTCCCCGGCTCCGGTGTCAACCACGGCAGGGGGTGGAGATCCTACACGTCCGGGGAAAGCAGTGGTGAAGGTGGATGGTGGTCTTGGTGCAGCATAGGAACAGACGGGAGCAGGCGGCAGGGTTCGAGGTGCTGGCTTTGGACGAGAGAGGAGGCGCTGGTCAATTCGGAGGGACAGTTGAATCAGCCCCAGTGTGGCTGGGAGCTCTCGTCCGGCTAGCTCGTCCTTGATCAGAGGAGCCAGTCCCTCGAAGTAGGATGTCCGGAGGGCTGCGTCTCCCCACGAGTTCTGTATAGCGAGGGTCCGAAACTCTGCAGTATACCTACTCACGCACAATCCTCCCTGTTGCAGGTTGCTTCGTGTCGGTCTCCACCTCGCCCGTGGGGTGTTCAAAGGTGAGTTTAAGTTGACGGGTGAACTCGTTATACGAGTGTGCGGTATCCTTGTCCGCACGAAGAACTGCCGTGGCCCACTCAGCTGCCTGCCCTGACAGCAACGAGACGAGAAGTGCGATGCGTAGCCGGTCGGTGGAGTACTTGGTGGCATTGAACTCAAACACCAGTTCCAGCGATGTTAAAAACACACTGCACTTCCCATCCGTGCCATCCCATTTGTCTGGTAACGCGAGGAAAACATCGGGGGGGGGGGGGGGTGTTTTAGTGCGGGGCCCCGGCCGCTGCGACGGGCGGCCCGCTAGCCATGCCATCAACAGCCGCACAGAGGCTCGCGTTCTCCAGCTTGAGCTCCGCAACCTCGCGGCGCAAGGCCGCGACGTCTTGGACGCTCCGGCGCAGAGTATCGAGCTCTCCGGTTAGCTTGTTAATTAGCATAGCGTGCTGGTCAACCACATCGCATAAGCGCGCATGATCCGCTGGGTTTACTGCTTTGGGCTCTGTCATTCTGTCGTAAACTAACCCGAGGAGACCAGAAAGACTTAGCTTTAGCAGTTAGCCCTGTAGCGTAAACCCAGACGCGGATGGACACGAGCGGGCAGGATAATCACGCGATTTGTTATAAGGACTCTCAAAATCAATGAGCAAGAGAAAGACACAATCTAACCCGCGTCCTATAAACACACACTCAGTTTGAAAGTAAACCCAAGAAAGTGAGTACTCACAAGTCAACGAACGATTCCGAGGCAACATGGGCAAAACTCAATGACAGAGCGATGTGCGGCGCCATCTTGTTTCCTTTTATGCTTTCAGGTTCGCGACCGTCTTACTTCCGGGTCCTAGTGCCGGTCGCGGCTGAGTGCGCATGACACAAAAGGAAAAAAAAAAACATAAGATATCAAATATTACCACATAAGTACCACAGTTAGATATCTATGATTTTGATCGTTGTACTTGTTGCAATGACAATAAAGACTATTCTATTCTATTCTATTCTATTCTATTCTATCATTTTGATACAATATAACTGTAAGTGCCATATCGTACTTGTTATGAATTTGTTGTTGTGTTTATTTTATTTTATTTTACTTGCTGTTATTTCATTTATTCTACCTTGTTCTATTCATTAGTAAAGCATTAAGCATTAAGTTTGTTACATAAGCCATAAGCTTTATATTTCTCAGTCATGCATCATAAGTTGACAATCGTAGGTTGGTCTGTGATGTCATTCTACTATTACATGCATTTGTGTGACTGTGATATGATTGAGACTTCAGTATAGATGCGGAAGGCTACAGAAACACAAGCTTTTGACCGTCAGGTAATGAGAGCTCCCGGTAAGCTAGAAATGTAAGATACAGCAACTAGGTTGTTGTAACCGTAAGCTAACGTAAACTGGGAATGTAAGAAACAACAAGAATGTTGTTATATACCTAAGCCAAGACTGTAATTTACAAGATACAGCAAACAGGTTGTTGTAAAAGTCAGAGATTTGCAAGATGCAGCAACTGGTGTCTGTAATCACAGTGGATTTACTCAAGACGACTGTATGAAGTGTTGATTCTTTGATGCTGACAAAATAAACTACAAGAGACAAAGAGATCGGACTTCTGTCGTGTGAGTGAAACTTCAAGACAAAGCTACGCGTCAAAACTAGTGAAATAATATGACTGCATCTACAATAACGTACACCTGCACCATTAGGAAATCCATATGAACAAAAGTACATTACAACCCCGTCATTCTGGATCAGTCTGATGACCGGTTTAACAACCCTCCCACATTTTCTTCTGACAGTTAATTATCCTCCCTGAGTGGAAAATTTCTTAGAACCTTGTGGAAAGTGAACAGTAGCTAAAGAGTCAAAGTTTTCATGGGAGTTCAGGCACTCATGACACTGTCCCCTCACGTCCCCTCCCCTGACTCATTGACAGGCACGCTCAGATTTTCATTTTCGCTCACAGCCAGACTTGACTCACTTAAGGCAATATCCTCACAAGTATCAACTTCAGAAACCTTATTCTGAATAGGCAGGAAAACCACTGGCATTATGAAATTTTTATGACACAGTTTTTGATTCAGAATGTATGAACGTCACTGTTAATTTCTGCCACAATGTAGATGTTACCCTCCCATCTATCAGCAATTTTCCTTTTGCCACGGTTGCTCTTACTGACCAGGGGAACTCTGCCGTCAATGGACACTGGATCCCCATTGAGTTTTTTATTGTAGAAGTTTGCTTGCTTCTGCAGTTGTTTTAAAGCAGAGCCTTGGGCCCACTTCACAGCCTGTACAAGGTCTCTGAAAGACTGCACATGGTGTTCCTATGATTGGTCATAGACAACCATCTGTTCATGAAGCAGAGTCAAACATCATGTGAACAGGCAACCTTGGAGTTCTACCAAACATCAACTGGAATGGATAATGAACTAGTTGTCTCATGGATTGTCACATTATAACAGAGATTTTAACATTTCAGGCCATCTGTGCTTAGCTTTAGATAATAAAGCATGAACCATGTTTCCCAGTGTGCGGTTAAACCTCTCATCAGTCCCATTTGGATAACTGCAAGCTGGAGCATTTCTGAAATCAGGTTGCTTTCAAAATCGGCTCCCTGATCTAAATGAATTTGCTTAGGAAAGCCCTACAGTAGATGTAGAAAAAATCTGCTTAGCAACTGCCTTCGAAGATTGGTTAAGAAATCAGATTGAGGCTGCTTGGTAAAATGATCTGTCACAACCAAGACGTCCAGAGACTTATTAGATGAGTCTTTTGCAGACCAAAAATCTTCACAAACCAGCTCAAAAGGTTTTGATGTCCTGATACTCTCAAGCGGAGATCTTGCTTCAGGATCTGAGGATTTACTAACAATGCATCTCCTGCAGCACTGCACATACTGTTACACATCTTTTTCCATCGATTCCATTTTCAGTCCATCTGAGGATTTACTAACAATGCATCTCCTGCAGCACAGCACATACTGTTATACATCTTTTTCCATCCCTTGCCACCCCTTAGCCAGTGACTAAATTTGTCACAAACTGACCAATTAAGGGCAAAAAACGATGTGATGGATATTGCCAGTAGAACCGACATCTGGCAGGGTTTTGTGTTCTGTGTTGACCCTGGTGTCCAGGTTCACCATATAGTCCCTTTAGCACTTTATCTCGTAGGGCAGCAAGCACAATAAACTAAAAAGTCTTATTCTTTGTGACAGCATCCTTGGATACACAATATCCTAGATGGACTATGTTTCCACTCCACAAAATTAAATACTCTACTTTGAACAGGAACAGCATGTTGTAGTCAGTGGCGGTTCTACACTGAATTGCTCCCCGGGCCAGACTCCCTCCCGAAGTCCAAAACCATCTTTACATTTACATTTTTTTCCATTTTGGACACACCACACGTTTTATTGTAGTAATACTCATAAGTTAAATAAATATACTTTGTACAAAAAATATTATTTAAGAATTTTTTTTATTATTAAGAATAATATACAAATCAAATATAGAATAAATATAGAATGAATCACACTAAAGAAAATGTAATTATTTATTTCACTGCAGAACAGAAAACACAAATTGAAACTAAAATCTGCCATTTCTGGCCTTAGATGCAAAGTCATCAATAATGGCATCATATGAGCTATGCTCCCCTATTGAATGATTAATGCTTATGACAGCAAGGCCAGTGAGCCGTTCCTGAGACATGGTTGATCTCAGGTATTACACAAATTACACTGGCTATTTACAGTATACTGTAAATACTGTATATTGTAAATATATTGGCTATAGCCAACATTAACATTAACAATGGGAATAAATAACTGTACTTGCAACAGCGTTGTTGCAAAGCATAATTTTGTGGTTAAATTTCATTAGATCTCATGTTGAACACTGCTGAAAAAACAATAGAACCCTGCCCAAGATGTAATGGATTTAATGTTTATAATGGGAATTGTATTGGTTTTAATGGTAAGTATAACAATGTCTGCTGGCATATGATGGATTGATTCTATTGGTGGGTGGGATGGTAAATCGTATTGGGAAAGTGCCGGAAACACACTACAATAAAGAATTTTGTAATAGTTTACTGGAAAAAGTTAATGGTTCATAATGGTATTTAATAGAAACCATTAGAATTTCTGTGAAATGTGCGTTATTTGTAAGAAAGTCAGGTGTCACTGATATAATTTAGCCCCGGTCCCTCCTTGTCCGCTTCATTTGGGAGAGGTGAACTGTACTCTGTGCCCCCCTAACACCCCCTCCCCCCTCATCCCCTTTCTGCTCCGCTCGCTCAGCTTCTGTGCGGCTCCTTCAGCAGCAGGGGCGGCACAGGTATCATAGATAATAGAAAACCACTTAGCAGCACAGATTATTATTTTTTCCTCCAGGTTCGTATACCGCCCCCCACGTGCCATGAAAACATGCCGCCCTGGGCGGCTGCCCAGTTCGCCCATGCCTAAAACCGCCACTGGTTGTAGTTCTGTCAAGACAATAATGGATGGTCCAGCAGCTGTGATGGAATTATCGACCCAATCAACTGTGGAAGCAGGTAAGCAAATGGTTAAACTTTTTTTATTTTCCTGTTGCCTACTGCTGTTCATAATAGGTGATAAAAGATTTCTTAGAGAAATCAACAAGATTCACCTCAACATATGAACAGAGCTTGACTTGTGCTTGTTTCTCAAAAGGGTGACATGACCAGCGAAACACATCTTGGACATTCTCTGGATTATACTGTATTACTATTTGAGACTCCTCCAGAAATGCAGAACAGGACACTGTGATATGTTGGTGGAACACACTGGGTCACACAAATCATTCACAGCTAGGGGCATCTGCATCTACTGTACATTCTTAGGCCCAGGAATGTACAGTATTTGATGTTGAAATTATATGGAGCAAACTTTGTGACCCATCTTTGTGCATACGCATCCAGCTTTGTGGGTTGTTGTTTGTTCACACTGAGATCTGCTGACCCCTTAGCCAGTGACTAAATTTGTCACAAACTGGCCAATTGAGGGCAAAAAACTATGTGATTTTAGTTGGGCATAATTTAATGACTTGCTAGTGAAGGCGATTAAGACAGGCAACCTCTTCACCCTCTACTACCTAAGAAAGTACTGGAACAAGTCCATTACTAGAAGCATTGACGAACAGCAAGAAGGATTTACCAAAATCTGGGTGAACCAAAACAACTCTAAGCTTGTTTCAGGGAATTAATGGATTCTGAGTCCAACCAGAAGATGTACATTTTCTGCCTGTCATTGCACGTTTCTATCCTTTGCTATGTCTCCATATCCATATGCCTGATGTTAATGCAAAAAGGGGGTCTCCAGAATTAAATGTTTGCCTGCCAAATCAAATCAAATCAAATCAAATTTATTTATAAAGCACATTTAGAACAACTTCCGTTGACCAAAGTGCTGTACAAGTATAAGATAATAAGTCAGCAGGTACTATACAGCATATCTACTTAATATACATTGCTCACTATTACAATAAACCACAGGACACAAATCCCTCCAAAAAAATAAAAATAAATAATAATAATAATAAATAAGATAAAGCCAGCTTAATAAATCAAGAGGCATAAAATGCGCATGAAAACAGATGTGTTTTAAGCATGGTTTTAGAACGATTAAGATTCTAGGCAATTCTCAACTGCAAGGGGAGGCTGTTCCACAGACTGGGGGCTACTACCGAAAAGGCTATGCCACCTCTGGAAGCCAGTGGAGGGAGGCCATTATGAGTGTAATTTGATCAAGTTTTCTCTTCCCAGTCAGAAGATGACCTGCTGCATTTTGAAAGTCTTGTAGCCGTTGAAGTTGTGACTGACTGAGACTCGCACTAGAACGTAACTAGTGTTAGCGCCATCTTTCATAAGATCATGTTCTGTGATGTCAACAAAGAACTCAGATCTTATCGGGATTTGTAGCACTACTTCACTACTCACATGAAAGTGTCATAAAATGACACTTCTTTTGAGAAAGTTTCAAATTGTGTGACTAAAGTCTCTGGAATACCATCTCCAGTCTTTCAAGAGAAACTGTTTGTCAGGGCCTCACGCAGTTTCTCACAGAGTGATAGTGACAATCGTCTGTAGTTTGAAAAGTATAGTATTGCTTGATTCTATGAACAAAGCCTTCGGCCTTGCCACAGTCCAGTCCATTGACTCATACTTAAACAACAGTTCTGCTAACTTTCCTCTCCTATGTCAATATCCTGGAGCCCCAGGCTAGAGAGTGCTAAGCTAGTAGGACCTTGTGGCATGCAGTTTTGCCTCTCCATCTCGCACAGTTCACTGCTACAATTTGTCTAGCTTTCAGTGGTCACTTCATTACTCTGCAAATCTTTTGGTTGATACAAAGACATGACAAGACAGTCAACATCAAAGTCTCCAAAGGCATACACAAGTGTACACATTAGCTAGCTTACAGTTGAATTTTAGACAGACATCCTTGCTTGATGAGTTGATAACTCTTACTGGTGTACTTACTTCTGTCCCCCAAAAAGGACACAACTATCCTATCCACCAACACATTTCTTGGTTCAGTGTGTTGTACTGCTGTACAGCTTGCAGAGAGATTTTTGTCACTGGCCATATTTTTCCCTTTCCATAATTTAACATCACACAAAAATTGGTTTAAAGCTTCTTTATTAGAATTCTTGTTTGATGCTCTCCTCCAGAAGTCCATAGATATTTTCATGTCATGAATGAGATGTTTTATTACATTACCTCCTAGCAGTGGCGGTTCTACACTGAATTGCTCCCTGGGCGAGACTCCCTCCCGGCGTCACCCCTCCTCAACCCCCCCAACCACACTTATATGTGCCACACTGATATACTTCACAACTAGGGGACATTACACAAAAAACCTTGACTGCCACTCACATATGCATTAGACTTAGATACTGTTTAAGCTTATTCGCTCGTTGATACTCATCCAGTCTAACCTGTACTGTACATCAGCTGCAGTCCCATCATCCAACGGCTTACACTGGAAAATAAGAGACAGCTCTGGATCGGGAGAGTTCTGGATGAACATTACAGTAACTTCACAAAAGGGGTAATCTAAAGTTTTTTGCAGCCTAATCCAGTAGTCAAATGGCTTCTCGTTTTGCAAAGGCAATCTTGCATAAAAATCTGCCAAAGGCATGCAGGAGTACACAGTGTCACTACAGTGTTGTTTAAGTAGGTCAAAAACTGGCTTTAGACCCTTACTGAGGTCAATCAGTGGGTTACTTCTCAGTCCAACCTTCACTTTCTCTGTTTTAGCCAAAAATCCCAGATTCAAGACAAGTGAATGTTCTGGCCAATTACATCTCATAGCATTCAATGTTACACAACAGTATACCAGATACTGTACAGTATATACAGTAACAAAACAGAATAAGCACTATAATGGATAAATTAATGAATAAATGAACTTTAGGTGTTTAAACTTTCTCCATTCCTAATTTTTTTTTTTCCAACCACACTTTTATTTCACAAATTTGACAGTTTAGCACTATCCTTCCAGGATACTACACTAACTACACTAATTTTATTTTTAAAAAAACGTGGTTGTAGAGCGGCCACATAAAGGGGCATTTTTAATAACAGGGAAATGATTTAAGAGCTAATACTGCTCACCTGTGTCCGAAGATGTGCCCTATCGGTTTCTATTCTCCCCTTTGACAGTGTTGGTCACCGGGTAAGCTCTTGTGCGCATGCGTGATCGCAACGCGAGGGACCCGGATGTGAGTTTGATCACGTGGCCCGGCATAAAGCCGGAACCGGCGAAGATGCTGGTACGGAGAGACTACCCACAGCGCGCTGATTATTGAGAGAGAGTTTGTTGATGAGACTACAGGAGTACTTTTCCCCAGTCGGATTATTCGTCAAGGACAATAACAATTCACCTCTCGTTCCGTTACTCGAGCTCCCAGAGTTGTCATCTATCCTGGTGAGGCCGAGAATAATCTCTCCCGTGCACCATTTCACCCTCCGCCATAACACACACCCTGGACTTCCATTCATACACACACACACCCCTGCATACACCATACAGTACACGTTGTTTATATTTGTATATATTTTGTATCTATTGGTTTTGGTGCACCTTGTTTGTTTGTTTGTTTGTTGGTTTATTTTGTACAATACACTTTGGTTTATTTCACTACAAGCTTTTGTGTCGCGTCGTATATTGTCCCGCCGCGGTTGCGCAATACCGGAAGTGTTGATTACCAGCCCATATTTAGATTCCCGAATCCGTAGCAAAGTACTTAAGGGGTTTTGTAAATCCAAATGTTACATGGTCAGTTATCCAAAAGAAGACAAGAATAATAGTATGGATACCATATTTAATCCATATCTAACAATGATTCTGTAAATTTTGTTTCATTTGAATTAAGATATTTGACCAAGGTGACCCGAAAAACAAGTAGAATCAGGTATGGCTCCAGTCTGGTTGGAATGGATACCTATTAGCTAAGGCCTGCCATTTTGTTACACTTTTACTTCACTTCCTTAAGCATTTTAGGACTTAAAAAGGGAAACCACAAACCTAGAAGGGTGAACTAAGTATATTTAAAAAGAAAGAAAAAAAAGACAAGGCGGCGCGGGGGTGTAGTGGTTAGCACTGTCGCCTTGCACCTCCAGGGTCTGGGTTCGATTCCCCGGCCAGGCTCGATTCCCGTCTCTGTGTGCATGGAGTTTGCATGTTCTCCCCGTGCTTGGTGGGTTTCCTCCGGGTACTCCGGTTTCCTCCCACAGTCCAAAGATATGCAGGTTAGGCTAATTGGCGTTCCTAAATTGCCCGTAGTGTTTGTGAATGTGTGTATGTGTGTGTGTGCCCTGTGATGGATTGGCACCCTGTCCAGGGTGTACCCCGCCTAGTGCCCGAAGTCTCCTGGGTCCCCCGCGACCCTGAACACAGGATTAAGCGGTATAGAAGATGAATGAATGAATGAAATAAAAGACATTATATCTAATTAGTGGGGTTGTGTGTGTGTGAACTCATACTATAAACAGCTATAAAGCTTTATGCTGTTTATGCTATATCCATGTCAGTTGGAACAGATAACACAATAAACCCTGCTACATGGGTATATTTATCTTGCGTTTTTTTTGTTTTGTTTTGTTTTTTCATATGTAATCTATTTATTTTTCTGGTGGAAGAGATTCAGACAAGCAAATGCTTTTGGGGACTTTTGGAAAGCAATCAGGGGCTGCTTTATCTTATTTCCAGCCAAGAGCAAACTCGATTGGAGAAGGAACAGAGGCAGGCTGGTTGTGACCTCAGCTCTCCCTGGAGCAATAGTGCTAATTTGAAAACACAATGGTTCACTGGGACTGTTACCCCAAGCACAGTGCTATTCCTTGTGGATATGAGATTTGGCCAAGCAAGGAAACCACAATCTGATTTAACTGAGAATGCTGACATTCTAAATGTAGCTCTTATAATGCAACAATATCATATAATCTTATGATTTATTCCACTGTCCTAAGATAACTATGTTCATACTTTCCCACAAATTAATGAACATTTTATTTGTTTAGTGTTCATGATAAACATTATCACAATACAATGTAGCTGTATATTTACATCAGTGGCAAAGGAAATCTCCGTTAGATTAAAAGAGGTATGAACCTTGAAGGGAACCCGACTCTGAAGGGTATCCATATTCTTCCGCATGACACTGCATAGTAGAATTATAAAAAATTATAAAGCCTTGCTGATAGAGCCGTGTGTGTGTGTGTGTGTGTGTGTGTGTGTGTGTGTGTGTGTGTGTGTGTGTGTGTGTGTGTAAGCGAGACAGTCTGTCTGTGTGTGTATCTTTGCCTTGCTGACAAGCAAAATAATACCCATTGCCCCATACTGATAAACTGCTTGACCATTGGGTTCGGCTCATTTTTATTCAATGCTGGATTCACATGCTGCATCCACCACAGCCTATTTAGATGTTACAATAACATCATCCATAGTAATGATAAGCAGTGGCATGTACAATACACCAGGGCTCTCCTGGGGTTGCTGAGGCAGGTGGAATTCAAAAAATATCTTTGGCTAGGTGGAAATAGGGTATTTTGATTTCCACTTGGGACATTTGCAGGTGCATCCCCAAACTGAAAATCCATGTAGTTTTACCAGGTATGATTACCCTTACCAATAACATCTTACTGCCATGCAGCCTTAACATGAGGCTGTAAAGGCAAAAAAACTGAAGAAGAATTTAAGAAATCTACAGTACAGATCAGCCATCATTAGCAAGAGCATTCAAAAATCATGCTGATCAATAACAAGATAAAAAGGATATAAAAACAGTAAGATTAGTGAATTTTCCATGGAGAAGTCTATATAGATCTTGACTATTAATATATTCTGAATGTGGTATCAAGGCTACATACAGTAGCACAGGAGGAGAGCAAGAGATACTCATACTAGATACTGAGTACTGAAAACGTCAAACTAAATAGTTAGTATTTCAAATAGCATGGAAGGAGAGCATCCTGAACTATAGAAAAGCTCTTAGTGTAGCTACTGTAGATTAACATATCTCTCCACTCTTATAGAAAATAACAAAAATAATCCTAGATTTTTATTTAATACCGTAGCCAAATTAACTAGAAATAAGACCACTTCAGAAATCTTCACAACAACATCGTGCAATAGTGAGGACTTTATGAACTTTTTAAATAATAAAATTGTAAATATCAGGCATAAAATCGAGGCTTTGAATTCGGACAATGAAATTGATGCAGATGTTAAACTATGTCAGATCAGATCCTAGAATACTTTACTCCCCTTGAAGAGAATGAACGAATTTCACTCATCTCTTCTGCAAATTCATCAACCTGTATATTAGATCCTATACCGACACATTTTCTTAAACAGATAGTACCAGCAATAACAGAACCCCTGTTGAGAATAATTAATTCACTCAGCATTGAGTATGTTCCAAAATCTTTAAAATTAGGAGTTATTAAACCGATTATAAAGAAACCTGACCTTGACCCCTGTCAGCTGTCCAATTACAGGCCAATATCAAACCTCCCCTTTATCTCTAAGATCCTCGAAAAAATAGTAGCAGAGCAGCTATGCTCATATCTACATAGAAATAGCATACATGAACTGTATCAGTCAGGATTTAGGCCTCATCACAGCACAGAAACAGCACTCGTTATAGTAGTAAATGACCTCCTATTGGCCTCTGATCAGGGTTGTGTAACTATGCTTGCATTACTCAACCTCAGTGCAGCTTTTGACACCATTGATCATGGTATTCTTCTTCACAGATTAGAAAATGTAGTAGGAATTAAGGGTACAGTCCTCTCCTGGCTCAGATCCTATTTGACCGATCGTTATCAGTATGTAGACTTAAATAGTGATTATTCTGCATGCTCTCTAGTGAAGTTTTGTGTTCCTCAAGGTTCATTTTTAGGCCCACTGCTTTTTTTCCCTTTACATGCTTCCTCTGGGCAACATAATCCGTAAACATGGTATTAGTTTTCATTGTTATGCTGACGACACACACTTATATGTCTCAGCAAAACCAGATGAGAAAAACTTACTCAAGTTGAGCAATGTGTGCAGGCCATAAGAGATTGGATGGAACATTGCTCATGCAAAAAAGCCATACCTTGAAGGGTAATTTGTTAAAAAGTGCCTCAGTGATGCTGTTGCTATTCTTTGTCCCGAAAATGAAAATTTGAAACGTTCAGTAAAGGACCTTCGGCTGTCATGGCACACTGTTGGACAGAGAATAACGGACATTGACAATTCAGTAGAAACACATTTATTATCAGATCTTCAGAAGTGCCAGTATTTCAGCCACAGTTGGCAATATTTGTACGGTTTGTGTCAGAAGACTGCACAATTAAGGAAGAGCTGCTTTACATTGTGCCGCTGAAAGACAGAACTCGTGGCATCAATCTGAAAGAGACACTGATGACTGTTGTTGAGAAATTCAAATTCAAATTTTATTTGTCACGTACACAGTCATACACAGTACGATATGTAGTGAAATACTTACACGACTGCCTTAAAAATAAATGCTTAAACATAAAAGTGAAATATGAATAACAGAAATACGTTAGAAATAAAATTAACTAGTAAAATATACTGTAAAGTTACTGAAAGATAACTTAAAAGACGAAAACAAAGTAAAATAGGTCGGAGCAGTCGTGACGGCAGCCGACCTAACCGGCGCCATCTTGAATTACGAAGCAAATCTGCAGTTATCAAAACTAACAGGAATAACTACTGACAGAGCTCCAGCCATGTTGGGATCTGAGAAGCTCAGATCCCAACATGGCTGATGATCGTTTTCCAGAATTTGGGGCATATTCATCAATAGCATTTGTTGTCTAAAAAGCTGAACTTAGACCACATCATGAAACCTGTGCTGGAAATTGTCAATTTTATTTGAACACAGGCTCTCAAACACAGACAGTTCAATCTCGTTGATGAACTTGATGAAGTTCTTCCATCTGATCTGCTTCTGCACTGCAGTGTGAGATGGCTTTCAAGAGGTAATGTGGTTTCTTGTTTCTTTGAGCTTTTAAATCCAGGGAAGCTGTTCCTTGCAGAGAAACATAAGGACTATCCTGTGCTACATGATCCCCAGTGGATTTCAAATTTGGCTTTTTTGGTCGACATTCTGCATTATCTGAATGGACTGAATGTGGATCTGCAAGGGAAGTTAAAGATGCTGCCTGACCTGGTGCAGAGTATTTTCACTCAACAAACACAAAAATTTGTCAACAAACTCAAGCTGTTCAGGACACATCTCCAAAAGAGAGACTTCACACATTTTCCAACCTTGTTGAAGGCAAGTGAACAAGCAGCAGAGGTTGTAAAAGGGAGTTCTGCACAATATGCAACACTGCTTGAAAATCTTGAGAAAATCAACCCATTCACTGCTGAATCAGACTGTTTAAAAGCCCCTTTAGTAGATGATGAAGCAGCATCTCAGCTTGAAATGATCGAACTTTCTAAGGATGAGAGACTTAAAAATGTTCTGAAAGAAGGAACCATGGAGTTTTGAAGGATTGAGCCGGCTGAGAGATATCCCAATGACAAACATGCTGCACTCAAACTACTGTCAATGTTTGGGTCAACTTACATCTGTAAATCACTTTTTTCGACACTGAAACAAGTGAAATCAAAACATCGCTCTGTTCTTACTGACATACATGTGAAAGAGATACTACCAGTAGCCACAACTGAATACAAGCCAGACCTAAAAAAGATTGTGGAAACCAAGGACTGTCACGTGTCCCACTGAGTCAAATAAAATGAGGTAGGATGATTCAAATCCATGAAAGCTATTCTGTTATGTAATTAAGTGTATAAGTTGTGATACTGTTGTTTGCACATCTGTTGTGTGGTTCTTTGCAGTGATAAAGATTTTTTTTTGGCTCATTATGTCAAACAGGTTCGCCATCCCTGGTCTAGAGTAATCTCAGACACGAACCAGGTGACCCGGAAATCCTCCAACCAAGAGTATGGCAGTATATAACAGTACAGCCTGCACTCACATAAATATAACTAACATGATGAGTCCACAGCTCCTGCTACAATCTAACCCCCCCCCCCCCCCCCCCGCCACTTTTAAATCGTCGACCTGATGATGCACATTCCCACTAGTCCCAGGGCATAATTACAGCAGAAGCTGCACTGCACACCGAACCAAGGCCCCCCTGGGCAACTACCCCCACAGATTTTGGTAAATGATGGACATTGGTTTGCTGTCCAGCTGTGGTTTGTGCTGTCCTATGTCCTATGAAACCACCGGGACTACAGGTGGTGGATCTGTAAACCCTGGTGAGGTTACTACAGGATGGGACAAACCAAGGGACCGACTCGACTCTAAAGCTGACGGGTGGCTGTGGCACCAGTGTCTAGGCAGGTCACCGACGAAGGACAAAAACTTTGAGGAGGTTCATGAGCCAGAATCAAAAGGTCATCCTCACAATAAGACTCATTCTCCAGATATGGATCATGAGGCAAGGCTAGATCCTTAAGTACATCCTTAAGTACATCAGGAGAAACAGGACAAGGAACATTCTGCTGTACCGCCAATTTGAACAAGGAATGGTGTACTTAGCCTAGTTCTGCCAACCTCCCCCACTTGTATGATCGTATAAACTGACACCCTTCTCTAGGTGCCCTCAAAACCTGATGAACCACCAAGCTCCACAGGTCTTGGATTTTGTGATGACCCCGTGCACTAAAATCATGCATGTACACCAACTGACCCTCCCTCAATGGCTCACCTTGCACCTGCTGATCATGATTTTGCTTTCTGCAAGTTGCAGCAAGCCTCAACCGCTCCTGGGCCCCCTCAAATGCTGTTTGCAAGCGAGTCTGGTGCTCCAGAATTAATTCATGAACAGGGCACGCAGCTGGCTCCTGAATTCTCCACAACAGAAAATCCACTGGCAGCCGTGCCTCTCGACCAAGCATTAAATAGAATGGAGACTCACCGGTAGACTGAGTGGGCGTGGTATTATAAAAGAACAAGACTTGAGGCAAACAAGAAGCCCAGTCTCTCTTTCTAGATACTGGTAAGGCACGCAACAAATTGTGAAGTGTCCGATTAAAACGCTCACATTGGCCGTTACCAGCGGGATAATGTGGCATTGTGCGGGACTTCTGAATCCCGTAAATCCCACAAAGTTGCTGGATATTGGAATTGGATATTGCAATTGGAAAGTTGCGGCCCTGATCAGAATGAATTCATGCAGGGACCCCAAACTTACTAAACCACTACTAGCACCTGAGCAACTGTAGTGGCACGTTGGTCACGAGCTATGGTATATTTACTGAGAACGTCAGTCATCACAAGTACATTTTCCAGACCATTCCAATTTGGCTCCGACACAGTAAAATCAATAAGCAGAATTTCGTTAGGCTGTGATGGCAAAAGGTGTTCCATAAAGCTATGAGCGGTGGCATAACAGTCCTTGGACACTTATCATGTGCAATGCTCACATGCCTTACACCATTCAGCTACATCTACCGACATACTGGGCCAGTAGCACTGCTGTCGTAGGAGTGCCAACATCCGCTCAATGTCTTGATGACCATGCTCCTGATGTAACCCTGATTTAACACCTGTGGCAACAGCAGCTGGTCAACAGATTCGCCCCCACTGGGAGGAAAGACCTGCCGATAAACAATACCACCTTTCTCTACCAAGCGATCCCACTGTCGTAAAAGTACCAGGGCAGGCTGCGATAACCGCTTACGCTCCTCAACATTAGGCTGCTGATTCCGTCTCCAGAACACAAGGACCTCTTGGAGCACTGGATCAGTCTCCTGGAGGGCCCGCAAATCAGCTGTCTGACAAGGCAGCGCTTTCACAATGGCTAGAGATGCTGTGGACACCGGAAGTGGCGTACCAGGAACCATAGCCTCCACTGTGTGAAGTTCCCATGACAAAGCATCTACATTACAGTTGCTCCTACCTGAATGATACCGAAGTTCAAAATTAAAAAAGGCAAGCTGACCAGGCACCGCTGACCAAGGAGATAGTTCCTAAATTTCTCAGTCATAGCCCATTTCAATGCCAAAAACGCCAACTTCAAAGAACTATAAATTTTTCATATTACATTCATTGGGCTTGAGACCCCGACTGGCATAAGCTATCGGTCTTAGCTTTCCCCCTTGCTCCTGGGAAAGAACTGCTCCCAGGCCAGAATGACTTGCATCTACCTCTAAAACAAAAGGTAATGTGAAATCAGCATACGCCAATACAGGTACAGTGGTAAGCTTTGTTTTTAATGCCTCAAAACTGGCACTACACTCCGCTGTCCATGCCCCAATAGCACAGGATCTCCTCTTGTTCTTAGATCCAGTACCACCCAAGTCTGCCACCAACCTATGTAAAGGAGCTTCCAACTTTGCAAAACTGTCTATAAAACATCTGTAATAGCTAGCAAACACAAGAAATGATCAGTAGAAGGAGGTCGCCAGTCGGCTACCACCTGTATTTTACCCGGGTCAGTGGATACACCCTGGTCAGAGATCACATGACCCAAGTACCGCCCGTGGGAAAAATGCACATTTGGAAAGTTTTACCTTCAGGCCCTCATGCTGCAGCTGACCCAGCACCACCTCAAGTCTCAGCAGGTGCTGTTCTTCAGTGGAAGAAAACACAATGATATCATCAAGATACAGAAACAAAGACTGACACTGCTGATCACCAAATATCCACTGCATTCATCTCTGAAAGGTGCTGGGAGCATTAAAGAGGCCAAAAGGCATACGATTCCATTCAAACAATCCAAATGGCAGTCGGGGGACGATTTCAGTGACCGGGACCTGGTTGTACCCACTAGCCAAATCCATGGTGGAGAACCAACATGCTCCAGTCATGACATCCAAAGATTCCTTGATACAGGGCAAACGAAACGCATCTTTCCTTGTCTTGGCGTTCAACTGACGATAATCAACACACATACGCAAAGTACCGTCCTTCTTTCGAGCAAGGACTATAGGAGAGGCATAAGGGCTACTGCTCTCTCGAATGACCTGCGCCGCCAACAACTGATTAATATGTTCCTTCACTATCTCATACTCCGATGGAGGAATACGCCTATAGCGTTGCTTAACAGGAACGTCATCCAAGAGCGGAATGTCATGCGCCACCAGAGTAGTACAGCCAAGGTCCATCTCATGAACAGAGAAAACAGAGCTGTACTTATGAAGAGGAGATCTCATTTGCTTCTGGGCTACTGCGGGCAGCAGGGACAAATCTAAGGCCTCTATCTGAGTCCAAACTGTAGGAACAGCAGACTGCAAATTCACAATCACAGTACAGGCTGAACTTCTGTGATACCAGCCGGCAGGCTAGCAACATGAACGGGATGGTGGGTACATACCTTTTTTTTTGTCTGTTTGTTAACTGTTTTCTACTCATTGTAAAGTGTCCTTAAGCTCTGGAAAGGTGCTATATAAATAAAAATTATTATTATTATTATTATTACCATCACACGGGGATACAGCATCACCTCAGGAGAACTCACATTAACCACAGGTATATAACCTGTACCTCTCGTCACCTGTACTATGGCAGGAGATGCCAAAAGTCCAGCCGGCAAACCATAATCCAGTGGCTCAAATAGCACAGCTGAGTACTGGTCAGAGCAGGTGACCGCTACCAACTTCATACTGTAGCTCCAGCTGGGATCCGACAAGTCCTACTACCTTGAACCCTTACCCTACCAGAAAGCTCATAAGTAGACGAAGCACTGGACTCATGACACTGTTGCAGTGCTTGCATAACAGATACTGTCGTGGAAATGGCTAATTCTTTAATTTGTCATATGTCCCAGCTCACTATGGGCGATGTATTGCATGAAGCTAAATATGTTTCAGAAACTACGGCTCAGCGAAGAAAGAGGAAGGGGCACAGAGGTCCATCTGTGGCAACTACAGCAGAGGCCCCTCAACCGGACATTGCTACAGCACGTGCAGAGGAAGAAACGATTGACCTCTGCAAGACTGGAATTGCCAGCAACGTTCTTCATACCCAACATAAACTGTTTCATGTGATGTCGGCAACCAACGCACTTACTGTTTTAGTGTGACCTTTGCAACTGATGTACACCGTGTTAGCACCGTGGAAGCTAGGCCCCAATATGGAAAATCTGTATTCTGTTGTATGCTTTAGATCTAGTTAGAAGCAGTATAAGCTTAGTGTTGTTGGCCAGTATTTACCTTATAAGCTCAAGGCCTGCTAATTGGTTAGTAGCATAAGGATGTTAGAACTTGAGTCACAGGACCAGAGTATAAAAGAGTCCCGTTGTACTCCTGAATTGTTCTTTGGTTATTGGGCAGTGTTAGTATGCATTGTTAATTTAAGTTCACAGGGCTTTGTGTTCTTTTATCTTCCATTGAACCCTTTTCTTAGTATTTGCTATTTTTATTCACCATAAATCTACCTCGTTTTATTTGCTTTAAGGTGTAGTTGTTTGCAATATAAAATAATAAAAGGACTTCCTCCCATTGTGAGGTACCCCCAGTACGGTGCCGAAGGTGTGTTTGTTTACTGCTTCGAGGACAGATGGTTCCGGGGACTACATTTCCAAGGAATTCTTCTAAGGTGAATCTTGCTTATCTTTACAGAATTCGACACCGGTAATGTTTCGTCCTTTGTATATAGACATTCCCTATTTGTGTAAGTTAGGTAATGTTTATTAAATGTAGCAATACAATACCGAAGCCTCTGAAACAGAGGGTAAGTCAAACAAAGCCAGACCATGCTCCCCAAAAAGCTCTTTATAGCACTGATGGATGATGTTCATCCCCAAAACACCCGGCACTTGAGGCTGGCTACCACAGGGAGGATTCTAACCACCAGCACTCCGCATTGCGGCATTATCTTACCACACAGCTCTGCATCCAGTTCCAAATAACCAATATAAGGAATGGCTAACCCGTTAGCAGCCCTAAGCTGCAGCCAATGGCAGGACTGAAGATGCTCCTGACTCCACGGCTGGATATTTTCAAGAAAGAAACTCAGTAATTATGGACACCATCGAACCTGTGTCTAGCAAACATGATACTTTAACTCCACCCAAGATTATATCAAGATGTGGACAGGACGACACCAAGGCTGAAGTACCGCCTAAATTTCTAGAGGCGGGCCGTGAGCCAGTAAAATACCTCCCCAAACCGTGGCTCTGCAGCGCTGTGGGTGCTATTTTTCCGGCGCTGAACCGGGCTGCTTCAATTCATGACACAAAGCACCGTCAAGAACATGTTCCACAAATTGATCCGTCAACAGGACATCGGCATTGGACATAGCTGTCGGGGCACACTGTTTTACCCTCTCAATAAGACTCATTAATGGTAATGAAAACTCCTGTATGGTTTCTCCCTCTAGCTGGCGCCTAGAAAAGAAGGCCTCCTGCAAAGCTACATAGGACTGAGAACACCCATATAGCTCTTGCAGTATTGAAATAACCTTCTCTGGGTCCTCTCTATCGACAGTGGAATGATGAAACTTTATCTCGTCACGAGCTTCACCCTGTAGGTGATCAAATAGGAAAAATGCTTCGTCTCTAACCGACAAATGGCGAATCCTCAGACAAGCTTGTACGTCCTCAAGCCATTCGACTAACCCAACACCACATTTCCCCCTAAACATAGGACACCAACTATCCCGAGGTACGAAAACTAATCACTCAGTTACAGGGACACTAGAAAGCGAAGAAACATTACCTGTTCGAGGATGCGATTGTGAAGTTGAAGGCACAACATTGGACCTGTTCCTGGCGGAGCTGTTCATTGTCAGCCCTCAACTGGGCAACCAAACTTCTCAGCTCCTGCAATTCGTCCTCCATGGCTGGAATCCAATCAAAATTAGAGTCTCTAACACCACATTGCTCACAACCAGAAAATTTCACCTGAGAGAAAAGTCCCCTGCAGAACACTGCTGCTTTGCCTCAAATATAATAAGCTTCCAACAGAAAAACAAGAAACACTTACCAAGTACAGCACAGGAGAAAAAGACAAATATGAACCAACCACGCCTTTGCTTAAAACAGTGATCCTGTCGAATTACGCAAGATTGTGGCAGGTGGTAGGGGGCTGGCTCAAACTCCACCACGCCCCTGATGTTAACAACTGTAGCCAATTAAGCCACCTTGCGAATTGCACCCAGGGAAATAAACAACCCTAATTATTAAATTAACTAAGGCACCAAGGTACGTACACTAGAGATGAGGCATGAATTTCGTACATAAATGTTCATTCTCTCACAACAACTATACACAATGTCGCAGTTCAGCAGTTAGGTATAACAATACTAAAAGTCATTTTAATTTGACATCAAGGATGTGCTATGCTAAGAATTAGAAACATTAAAATGTACCATCAGATTAGAGCTGGAGCTTACCAGTGTATGGCAGACTATGAAAGACAGGGAGGGGATAAATATCCAAGCCAGAGTCACCCCAACATACATGAATCACATCCACACACAATTCACTGTGACTATCGACACAGAGGAGTGACCAACACACACACGAAAAAGGGAAACAAACCCCAACACGTCTCACTGC
The DNA here is from genome assembly GCA_030522415.1 of Channallabes apus. Taxonomy (NCBI): domain Eukaryota; kingdom Metazoa; phylum Chordata; class Actinopteri; order Siluriformes; family Clariidae; genus Channallabes; species Channallabes apus. The sequence goes on from CM060109.1 coordinate 43,461,793, forward strand.
CATCACCTTTAGCTCACAGCTCTACAAAATTGAGACACGTCATTAAAATAAAAGAGAAAGAGAGAAAGGGACAAACAACTTACAATTTTAAAATAAATTCTCAAACAGAGAATGCATAAACAGCAGCAAAATAGCAAAGTACCCCGCCAACAAAGCAGCAGTCATGCAACACAGCAGTGAAGCAATTATATGGCAGATATTTGTCCAATGACAGTAAAGCAAACAAAAATGAATCAATAATCAGGCAAAAGCAGAAAAGCAGCATTCAGGCAAAAGCAGCATTCATGCAGTTGTCCACAGCACCCACTTCGACCTATAGTTTCTAATGATCAAAAAAAGAAACAAATTGAACATGTCCATACCACAGAGGACAATAAAATGTACTAATAAAACGTACATACCTGTTCCCAGATGCTGAATGAACAACCCCTAGCAATCCCGGTACAACCAGGAAGTACAGGAAACGAGCCAGTTACCGACACCAGGTGTAACAGGCGGTTGCCTAGTCATGGGCTCTCTGCCAACGGGGGCGCTGTGGGTGCTAATTATGCTAACCCAAGTGTGGGATATGGTAGTCCATTGCCCATGAGGGTTTTTTGTTTTGTTTTGTCTGTTTATGGTTGGGTGTTTCCCGGGAGCTGTTGTGTGATGGCTGTACCCCGCAATTGAACACGTCAGCGGCTGTGGTACGCAGGACCAAATCCTCGGCTGCACCCGCACCAGCATTAAAGAGACGCCACTCACTGAGGATATCAGCGGGGTGTTCTGTGATTTACTTTTTTAGTTACGGACGTCTGTGAAAAAAGGAAAAGACTCTATATGCAGCAAAGAGTAGAGACTGGATGAATGTGGCATGAGTGGCCGGTGTGTGAATGGCATTATGTACAGCACTGTATTAAATATTTATACACTTTGAATATACAAATCTGTATATCTGATGGTCCTTACCCTCCCTAATTTCTGTTAACGGCTAGCTGTTATTATAATAAGAAGAGCGAGTTTGTTACAGTGGCGCCCAACGTCAGAGTTTATATTCATTATAGTTATATAACATTACATTCATTTATAGTTATTGTCGCTGTTAGCTGTTACCTAGCCAGCCTTCTCTTATACCATCTTACACTCTGCAAACAGTCACGCAAGTGTTTGATTAATCACATTTGTTTATTAAAGGTAAATTGGGGCAAGTCATGGCCGAGTCTGATGCACGAGCTGAAGAAGGATTGGTAGCTCACTGGAGTCATTGGATTGCTTACACGCTTCAGACACGAGGAATTTGCTATGATGGCAGATGTGGAAGCCATGTATTATCAGGTGAGAGTTCCAGAAAAGTACACAGACTTGCTGCGTTTCCTATGGTGGCCGAACGGAGACGTAAATCAAGACATGGTCGAGGACAAAATGATTGTTCATCTGTTTGGTGCAAAATCATCTCCAAGCGTTGCTAACTTTGCGCTTAGGAAAACAGCAGAAGAAAACCGTAGCAACTCATCTGCTGAGTCAGTTAACACAGTACTTAAGAACTTTTATGTAGACGACTGTTTGAAGTCTGTTCCGTGTCATAGTCAAGCAGTCGCTCTATACAACAATCTCACCAACCTTTGTGCAAGTGGAGGGTTCAACCTCACTAAGTGGGCAAGTAACAGTCGCGCCATACTGACTTCTATTCCCGAGAGTGAAAGAATCAAAGACATGAGAGAGTAACGTAAAAGAAGTAAAAATGAGACGAAGTAAAGATGCACTTCCTGTCGAGAGAGCTCTAGGGGTGTTGTGGTGCATCAGTTCAGACATGTTCAAGTTTAAGGTTAGTTTAAAGCAGTGGTTCTCAAAGTGTGGGGCGCGCCCCACTAGTGGGGAATACAGACATGACAGGTGGGGCGCAATGAACGAGAGGAAATAACAGGAAAGTACCTATTCTAATTCATGCTTTTCTTTATTGATAATGAAGAGCGTACGCTCAAAACTAAACAATCACACACAAATAAATGGATCATTAATACAAGTAAATTTAAAATAACATCAGTTGTGGGCCTGGAGAAAAAGTGGAACCATAGTGGAACAATAGGGCCAACTTCAGCAGCGCTGCTCGAATCACAAACCTGCGCGACCCACTGGGCAGCGCTGCGCGACTCTGACAGAAATATACCGCGCCGACCATCAAAATACATTTTCTGGGATGCGCACATACAAACCAGGCATGGCAAGGCGGAAACAATAATAAACAGTCCTGACATTTTAAATAGTTTGTAAATAAAAACATAGTGGGTCGCATTCGAGCGGCGCTGCGCGATCCACCGGACTGCGCAAATAAACCAGATCATCACTGCGCTATTCAAGTAGTCGCGCTGCGCTGTATTTGCGCAGATATTTGGTTCAATCGGGTGCCGCGGTTTCGTCCCACTTTTGATGTGTTTGGCTTCACATACACTTCGACAATGGAAGAAGACGAGCAGTGAGCTTGCTTATATGTGACAAAACCAACAACGAGGAGATTGTAAAGAAAAAAGGTGCCTCGTTTGTGGTGTGGAATTAGTTTGGGTATAAGAAAAGTGATACGAATGAGATGAACGTGATCCACTTTAAACATGTGGATTGCACAACCCTGGACATTACCATTCTTTTCCTACTCGTACAGCTGCTCTTATTGTTCACATATTCTTCATATATTTTCTATATTGTGTATTGTTGTACAGTTATTTTATTTTAACTTTAGTTTTTATATTTTATTTTATTCATTCCTAGTTTTTTATTTATAGTCTTTTATTTTATGGTTTGAATTAAATAGAATTTTTGAATTTGATTTGCAATGTACGCAAGTTCACTGTTTTAACAAGTGGTGGAACCACGTCAAACCTCTTCTATCATCTGAAATCCAAGCATCCAAACGAATATGGCCAAAGTAAAAAAAAATGCGGCAAACCTCAGCAATTCACAGTTTATATAAAATTACATTATGTAAAACAGTTTCTTTGTGTTTGAATTTTTATTTATGCATTTTCAGATACAAATTGCTATATTGTGATTATATATATATTGTTACCGAGGTAGAAAATAGCTTCTACTGTGATAGAAGATTTTGGTTATATCGCCCACCACTAATGAAGCCTAACTTGCTTCATGGTGGGGATGGTGGGGCAGAGGAGAGACCTGTGTGTGTTTTGTGTCTTATACCGCTGGCAGCAGACCGCATGAGACCCAACAAATTAGGAAGACACTTAGAGACAACACACGTTAATAAGCCACTCGACTTCTTTCAAAGAAAGCTGGCAGAATACAGACAGCAGGAGAATCGCATGGTAAAATCTGAATCAGTGGACAGCAAAGCACAAATGGCTTCATTCAAAGTTGCATACAGTATTGGCCAGTGCAAAAAAACTACAAACGATTGCTGAGCAGCTAATAAACATGGGGTCAGTTATGCAAAGATAAGTGACAACGTAAGCCTTTTATAACAATTGCACGTGTATTTTATCTGTTTTTAACTTGGTGTTGTTTGATCTTATTGGTTTAGAAATTGATATTTCAATAAACAGTAAACTTGGCAGATTTCGTTATTATTTTGTTGACAAGTGGGGCTTGAAAATTTGCTCACCCCCTTAAGTGGGGAATGACAGAAAAAGTTTGAGAACCACTGGTTTAAAGGAACAACCTGTGACTAGATGGGGAATCTTGTCAATCACTAGTTCAATTTACGACCCCCTGTGTCTCCTCACACCTGTTATACTGCCAGCTAAGATTTTTAATGCAGCAGACATTCCCGAACAGTTTGCAAAAAGATGGAAAGCTTGGCTACAAGAGTTGCACCATCTGTCCGAGTTCAGTGTAGCAAGATGGAAAAAACCAGCTAACTTTGTCACAACTACGGCACAGCCTCATCGCTTTTCAGATGCAAGTGAGATGGGATATGGAGTTGTATCATACCTCAAGTTGGTAAATGCTGATGAACTCACACATTGTGCATTCATGATGGGGAACTCTTGTGTAGCACCCCTGAAACAAACCACTATTCCTCAAATGGAATTGACTGCAGCAGTAGTTGCCTTGAACAATGACAAAATGTTGAAAGGTCAACTGGAAATAAAATTGCTGGACTCTATGTTCTGGACTGACAGTACAACCGTGCTGAGATATATTGACAATGAAAAGCTTTGTTTTAAAACCTTCGTTGCTAATAGAATTGCCATCATAAAAGAGTCAACCAAGCCTCAGCAGTGGAGGTATGTCAACACTTCAAAAAATCCAGCCGATTCTGCATCCAGGGGAGTATCTTGTGAAAAATTCATGAAAAATGTCAACTGGATCTATGGTCCCTCCTTTCTCAAAGAACCAGAGTGTAAATGGCCTGAGAACATGCATGACCTGTCGATAAAAGAGGATGACAATGGGATTAAACATTCAGCTTCAGTGAATATCGTGAATACTACAGAGAGTACAGATGCTGTGAGCAAACTAATCAATTATTACTCTGACTGGTACAAGTTGAACCGATCTGTTTCCTGGATTCTTCGTATCAAGGACATGCTCAAACAGAGAACAAAAAAGGTAAAAAAAAACGTGTAAATGACCCAATGACAGAAAACCACAAGTCTCTGACAGTTCAGGACTTAACAAGAGCAGAAAACTAAATCATTAAGTTCATCCAAAGCCAAAAATTCAAAGAAGAAATTTCCATGTTGCAAAAAGGTAACGCATCTGTAAAAAGAAACAGTTGTCTCTCCAAACTAGACCCAGTACTGCAGGATGGAGTGCTGAGAGTTGGAGGACGTCTCGGTAAGTCTGCAATGCGCGAGCACGTAAAACACCCAGTCATTATACCTAAAAGACTCACATATCACAACTTTAATCTTAAGAGACATTCATGAAAGGGTTGGACATTGTGGCAGGAATTATATGCTTTCAAAATTGCGGCAGAAATACTGGATCCCGACTGCTAACCCCCTTGTGAGAAAGTTTCTCTCCAGTTGTGTGACATGTAGAAAGATTAGAGCAAAGACCGGTGAACAAAAAATGTCAGAACTGCCATGTGACAGAATAACACCAGATCAGCCAGTGCCCACACCCCAGTCACTGGATACAGTGCCGGTCCCAAGCCCGGATAAAATGGGAGGGTTGCGTCAGGAAGGGCATCCGGCGTAAAACCTGTGCCAAGTTGTAGTGCGGACTGGATATTCCGCTGTGGCGACCCCTTGCCGGGAGCAGCCGAAAGACCAACAACAACAACCCACCCTTCACTAACGTGGGAGTAGACTATTTCGGACCATTTGAGGTTAAACGAGGTAGGAGTAATGTTAAAAGATATGGCGTATTGTTTACTTGTCTGACAACAAGAGCTGTGCACATTGAAGTTGCGCAGTCACTGGACACAGACTCCTGCTTGAATGCCATTCGACGCTTTGTGTGCAGGAGAGGCCAGGTGTCAATTATGAGAAGTGACAATGGAACAAACTTTATAGGTGCTGAGATTGAATTGCGTAAAGCTATCCAACAGTGGAATCAGTTGAAAATTGAAGGCGATCTCGCGCAAAAAGTAATACAGTGGATATTCAATCCACCTTCTGGGTCTCATTTCTGTGGAATATGGGAAAGGCAAATAAGATCAGTCAGAAAGATCCTGAGATCCATACTGAAATAACAAACATTAAACGACGAGAGCCTGCATACATTTCTGTGTGAAGTGGAAGCAATAATGAATGACCGACCCCTTACTACTGTTACGGACGATCCCACAGATCTGGAACCCCTGATGCCCAATCACCTGCTGCTGATGAAAAAACAGCCAAACTTGCCTCCTGGACTTTTCAAAGAAGAGGACACTTATGCACGTCGCAAGTGGTAGCAAGTTCAGTACCTTGCTAACCTATTCTGGAAGCAATGGGTGCATGAATACTTGCCCCTGCTTCAGGAATGTCAAAAATGGCTTCAAGAGAGAAAAATCCTTTCGATTGGAGATGTAGTTTTAATAATTGATGAGTTTTCTCCAAGAAATTCATGGGTCGCCGGATGAATCACGAAAGTGTTTCCTGATAAAAAGGGACTTGTGAGACGTGTGTTGGTTAAAACTAAGACCAACATTCTGGAAAACCCATAGACAAGCTGTGCCTCATATGTGAAATGGACTGCTAATTAGTTACGACTGTTTCTTTGGTATGCAAATATAAACACTGAGACAAATAGTATACAGTTAAAAGATTTAAAAAGGTTTTTGAAAGGTTAAGAGGGTTTAATTTCATGGCTTTATAAAAAAAATTTTATTGTCAGTCTCCCTGCCTATTAATTAGGGGCTGGAATGTAAGGGACATATTTTACTTTATGAATTTGTTGTTGTGCTTATTTTATTTTATTAGTTATGCACTTAGCACCAAGTTTATTAGTAAGTATACTAGCTAAGTATTAAGCATTCATTTATGACAATCGTAAGTTGGTCTGTGACATCACTCCCCTATTGCATGCAGTTGCATGACTATTGCACGGTAAAAAGTCAGTTTAGATACGGAAGCTGTGGAGAACACAAGCTTTTGATCATAAGCTAAAAGATACAGCAAATAGGTTGTTGAAGAAAACTATACGAAGTGTTGAACCTTTGATGCTGAAAATAAAACAAGTGACAAAGAACTCAATGGACTTCCATGTCATGAGTATCCAAATACAATAAGTAAGATACGCGTCATGCGAATGGATGAGCTGTCGGATCGGGTGGGTGAGCTGCAACGCATACACAACACCGAGGTATTAACCTACCAAAGTAAACTGGAGAATGCCCAGGTGGAGATGCAGCAGCTGTGTCAAAAAGTGAAACAGCAGTGTGAGGAGCAGTTGAACAATGTAGGCCATTCCATGGTGGAGTGCATGAAGAGGCGAGACTCACAGTTAAGAGCCATGATGAGTGCGCAACCTGACGCTACCTCCTCTCCTCATCCTCCCTCTCCTAATAGCTGTTCACACCCTCCTACTTCCAAACCACCTGTAAAGCAAGTCTCCCTGTATGTGGCCAATCCATTGCCACAAGTGTCTGTTGCCACCAACTCCGCCTAGACAACTCCGCTCCGCTCTTCAGTCTGGTTAGCAACGCCTCCTTGTCAGAAGAACATAAGTGTCACTTGCAGGAGCTGTTGTTTGAGTGGTCGACCGTGTGCACTGACCAAATTGGCCATACCAAGGCCATAACCCACCACATCTACAACACCGACGAAAGGCCAGTCAGAAAAAAGGCATACCCTGTTCCTGTCTATAAACAGCAAATTGTGGAGGAAGAGATCGCCAAGATGCTGGAAGCAGGTGTCATTAGGCCATCCACCTCGCCGTGGGCTGCCCTGGTCATGCTGGTGGGTAAAAGGGACGGTGGAACCCGTTTTTGTGTGGACTTTAGAGCCCTCAACAGCAAAACACCACTGGATGGCTTCTCTATGCCCCAGGTCCACGAAATCTTGGAGGAGCTCTACGGAGCTACTGTTTTCAGCTCATTAGATCTGTGCAGCGGCTATTGGCAGGTGGAAATGCATCCAGACAGCATCCCTAAGACTGCATTCATCACCAAAAACAATCAGTACGAATTTCTTCGTCTTCCCTTTGGCCTGAAAAATGCAGGAACAACTCTTCAGAGACTCATGACTTTGGTAGGAAAAGTATTGCTTTGTTTACATCGACGACATCGTTGTTTACTCAAAGTACACCACTTCTCACCTTAACCACCTCCGACAAATATTCACACTCCTTGAAGCTGCTGGTCTCACCCTAAACCTTAAAAAATGCAATCTCTGCCAGTCATCCCTCTCCTTTCTAGGGCACATTATATCCTGCAACCTGAAGGAGCTACAGCGCTTCCTAGGTCTGACTGGTTGGTACCCCCGGTTCATACCCCACTTCTCAGAGCGTGCTGCTCCTTTACATGCTCTGAAGAAGAAAGGAGCCAAGAGTGTGGACCCCCGAATGCCAGTAGGCCATAGAAGATCTGAGAACGGCTCTGCAAAACACACCGGTTTTAACAGCTCCAGACTTCAACCGCCCCTTCAAGGTGCAGACGGACGCCAGCAACGTCGACCTAGGTGCGGTACTCTCCCAAGATCACCAGGATGGGGAGCATGTGATTGCCTATGCCTCTCGGCTGCTACATGGGGCTGAAAGCAGATATTCAGCTTCAGAAAAAGCATGTCTGGCTGTAGTGTGGGCAGTGGAAGGCAAGGCGTTTACTATCATTACGGACCATGCTGCTCTGACATGGGTTTTCAACCAGCCGAACCCCTCCTCACGCCTTACTCGATGGGTGCTTAGACTACAAGCATTTGAATTAGTAGTCCAATACCGAAAGGGGCAATGCAACATCGTACCTGATTCCCTGTCACAATGCTGGGAAGGAGAAACCATGAACACCCCTTTGGCCATGTACAGAGGGAATAATCTGCAATGGGGTCTGCCCTGTGACTGCGAGGAGCTGGAGAAGGCCTAGAAGGCGTAATCCGTTGAAACCCTTTTACGGCGAAGTCACGACTTCTTCCGAGGGTTGTCTAATTATGGGCTCCCGGGCCAGCGGTGGTGGTGTGGGGACTTTTCCTCCTAAGTCAATAAAAGAAGAAGAGAGGCTAGGCCTAGGTAACAGCAGCCATTACACAGCCTCAAGCGAAATGCTAATAGCTAAAAGCTAACGCTAAGAGCTAAGCTACTTGTAAACCTGAGTGCGGGATATGCTTGTCTGTTACGCATGTGAGTATGAATGATTAATATGTGTATTTATGGGAAGCTCGCCGAGGCATTTATATCAATTGATATTTGCTTGATGTGCACTCACAGTGCTGTGGTTATGCAGGAGGGTTTTTCGTTGTTTTGTTCGTGTTTGGTATGTGTGTTTCCTGTGAGTTGGTGTGTGTGACAGCTGTTCCTCTGGGCTTAACTACACCAGTGGCAGTGTGCACGCGGGACCGAATCTCCGGTGACCACCGCGTCGCCATTAAGGTAGACGTCGGAGCAGGATGTTCTCTGGTTTTTACTTTTGTATATATGGACTTGTGCTAAAGAGAGAAAGGACTAAAACTTGTGCACAATATAACAGACAGTGTGGATGTGATGTGTGAGACTGGTGTGTGAATGGTGTAAAATATAGCACAATATTAAATGTATATACACTTTGAATATAAACTGTATTATTGATATCTCTGGTGGTCATTATCTTACCCTGATTTCTGCTAACGGCTAGTTCAATTCAATTCAATTTTATTTGTATAGCGCTTTTAACAATTGACATTGTCTCAAAACAGCTTTACACAATCAAAAGAATTATTTAAGTTTGTATGGAATGTGAATGTGTCAAAATGGTCAGATGGTCAGTCCCTGGTGAGCAAGCCGCGGGCGACAGTGGCAAGGAAAAACTCCCTGAGATGGTAATAGGAAGAAACCTTGAGAGGAACCAGACTCAACAGGGAACCCATCCTCATCTGGGTGAAACAGGTAGCAGGAAATTATCTGCATTTATACAGTGTCTTAGGTGGCAGACAGTTCAGCTATAATAGTTGATGTTAGTTGATGTTAGAATGGAGTCCAGGTAGTTAATGGAGACTCAGGTAGACTTGTAGAAAGTACCAGTCCTGAACTATCGAATTGTCAAGTCCCCAGATAAACAGTTGCCAACACCAGTCGAGGCCAGAACCATCTTCTAAGTAGAGAGAATCATCCCTAGACACCAGACGCAAACCAAAGAGACACACGGGGCATCCATGTGACGAGATTTCCAACCAGAAGCAGGGCACCAGGATGGGTCAGATAGGTCCGGAGGGCAGAGGGAGTCTGGATCACTGGCAGCTCAGGAATGACATGTGTAGCTCGACAGAGAGAGAGAGAGAGAGAAAGAGTGAAAGGGGGAGACAGGGGAGAGAAAGAGAAGAAGAGGAGAGATGGCAGTTAGGAATGGTCAACGTCACATAATGTATAATGTGAATGTATATTTACTGTAGAGTGCAAGCAGAGACTCCGGCAGGACTAACTATGACAGCATAACTAAAAGGGAGAGCCAGAAGGAAACACAAACATGAGGGCTCCCTGAGATGTAAAGCAAACAATCACCTCACCGTCAACAAACCTGAGTGATCAAATGAGAGTGAGGAAGACAGCATCTAAACATACCAGTTCACCATAATACTCTACGTCATGAGTCCCCCAGATCTGCTCCTTTACCTAAGGCAAATCTATTTATAAAAATGCTTGGCTAAATAAATAGGTTTTGAGCCTAGACTTAAACACTGATACTGTGTCTGAGTCCCGAACACTATTTGGAAGACTATTCCATAATTTTGGGGCTTTGTAAGCTCTGCCCCCAGCTGTAGTTTTCATAATACGCGGTACTGACAAGCAACCTGCATCCTTTGATCGAAGTAGGCGTGGCGGATCGTAAGACACTAGCAGTTCGCTTAGATACTGTGCCGCGAGACCATTTAATGCTTTATATGTCAAGAGTAGTATTTTAAAATCAATGCGAAATTTCATAGGGAGCCAATGTAGTGAAGATAGGATAGGGGTGATGTGCTCATATCTTCTGGTTCTAGTGAGGACTCTCGCTGCTGCATTCTGGACTCCAATTCTGAGCCTCCAATAACTACATGGACTCCGTGTTAACATCAATTAAGATCAACTGTTATAGCTGAACTGGCTGCCACCTAAGACACTGTATGAATGCAGATCAATTCCTGTTTTATGTTTCATCCAAATGAGGCTGGGTTGCCTGTTGAGTCTGGTTCCTCTCAAGGTTTCTTCCTATTACCATAAGAGGGAGTTTTTCCTTGCCACTGTCGCCCTCGGCTTGCTCACCAGGGACTATCTGACCATTTTGATTCATACACATTCCATACAAACTTAAATAATTCTTTTGATTGTGTAAAGGTACTTTGCGACAATGACAATTGTTAAAAGCGCTATACAAATAAAATTGAATTGAAAACAGATTGTATTGAATTATAATCAGTGAGCAAATTTGAAACATAACATTGACAGTATGTGTAGAACAGTGCCACCAGCATGAGGAGCACATGAGGTGAATAATTGCTGGGTGCCCTGAGCCTGCACTGACCAAATACAAACATCAGCACAAGAAAACTGCCAGCTACAGTACCTGCACTGGCCAGTGCTGAGAGAGCAAAGATTGTGGTAAAGGCATGAGCCAGGGAAACACTGACAACTTCATTATCAAGTGTGGCATGGCAGCACAAATGGGACATACAACTAGGGTAAATTGTACAGAAATAATTTTTAACAAATGACTAAAAAAGCTGTGTCTGTAGGGTTGGGTATGTTTGTGTTTTTACAATAACAGTGCCAAATCAATACTTTTAAAACAGTACTGGTGCCTAAACCGTGCCTGAACTGATACTGAAAAAAAAAAGTGGTGGATAACTTTTAACGAACAGCTTTTTTTTTTTTTTTAATAAACAGTGTATTCAAAGTTTAAAGTACTTTATACATAAATATAAGTAAATATAAAACTTACCTAACTCGACTACAATAAATTAACACCAATAACAGCAAAGTGTTTGGAATTCTTGGTGCTGTATGCTACAAAACCCATTCAAATTTCAGCAATTATTTTGCAGAAATATGACCATATTTATCTTATCTGTCCATAGGCTTCTAAACACGGTGCCTCCCTCTGCTTTTACCGTTGTCCTTTGTGTCTTTAAATGGTTTGACATGTTTCCCCCTTTTACATGAGGTTGTTGTAAGACGTTTAATGCATGACATGTCGTCTGAATCCTTTTTTGTGAAATACAGTACAGCGATACTTTAAGTGTGTTAAACTTGGCTAGCTTATGCTACCTGCTGCTGTCAAAGCAAGTGTAATGACTGAATTCACACGGATGGACTCATTTCCCGAGTTATGCTTTTAAGTTTCACAAACATTTCACAAACTTAGAGGATTAAAACCATGTTGATTATGGTTATTGGTGTAATGCCAGGAACTACTGAGTTCCAAAAGTACACCGAGCAACTTCAAGCAAAATTCCACTGTTTGGGACTGCACACATACAGTACTTTAGTATTGTCCCTGGACCATACTCTAGGTAACAGACTAAGGGCCTACAAACTGCTCTGTCTTTTATTGATAAGCCCCCAGCCACTGGCTGAGATGATATTATTACTATTCATACTGTACTACCACTATTACTAATAATAATAACAATACATACATACATACATACATACATACATACATAAACAGGTACATACATCAAACCCAAAGTTGCCTTAAATGAGGATAATAAACAATTATAAAATGCAAAAAAAAAAGAAAAGAGTAAATCTCAAAAAAATTTACTGTTAAAGGATTAAATGATGGAATGCATTATGTAATAACAGCTACTTATTTGCAATCATGGAGTTATAGCTCTGAGCTCTTGAGTGTAGAGATGGGCTTTAAGTTGAATGAGGAAATTGAGGATTTGATTTTTCTGAAGCTTTGGCAGTAAATTCCATAACTTGGATGACTTTAGACCTCAAATGACCTTAACATATAGGTGTAAATATCATAACCCAATAGTTCAGACAAAAAATTTTCCCATATACTATAGTAAGAGGAAATTATACATTAGTTTCTATTTGTTTACCATAGTCATAGCCATTGTTTCGTGCATTGAATCAATCACTAAAAAAAGCACGATTGTTCAAGTGTGCCCATGACTATGTACAGACCAAAGCATCATAAAACATTCACCTTTAGAAATCCAATACACTTCATCTCTCGCCCTGACCTACAATAGAAAAAAAAGCCAGCTATTTATTTTGAAGCACTTTTTAAATTACACTTTCTATGCTGGCCCAGGGCCATTACTGGTACTGAGTTTCAGGGAGATGCAATCAATTAGTTAATATTACGAGGTAATTACTGCAATTTGATTACATTGTACAAGTGCAGCCATGTTAGACTGGGTTCATTAAGCTGCTTTGTAACATTCAGAGCCCTCTAGTGGAAGGAAAGTATTGATCACATATTCTTTACTTGCTGCATATAGCAATTATACGAAAAGAAACCTGTTTAATGAACAAAGGCATTAAGTGTATAGATATGGGTACAACATTAGTAAAAAGATAATAAAATATAACAGAGGTAGTTTTACATCCCTCAACTAACACCTACAACATTAGTTAACATTTCAAGTCTAGCATTAATAAAAATATGACACAAAGTAACAAAGTAATTAATATACTATAATAACTATATTAATACTATAATTAATATAGTATAGTTTTAATACACATTGGTTTATATGTTATATAAACTCACTTGGTGCTCTGAGCTAGCGTGGCTTATATAAGTAAACTTAATGTTTTACTTTGTGTAACTATTACAAGTATAAGCTATTTTGTTAATATTCATATACATTTTTATTACTTTATTACTTATTACTGAATTTCATCATTTCCTAATGTCAGCTGATGTGTTAAATTATATCAGTTAATGGACCCAAAATGCACAAAAGAAGCAGTATTGAATGTAGTCCATTCCAGAGCCAAATGATTTAATCACATGCACAGAAGACCAGAAATTTTCCAATCTAATTGTCCGGATATCAGTTTGAGCACATACTGTACAAATACAAAATCGATTAAATTCTGTGCACCTCTAGCTGACCAGTTTGAACAGAGGTTCTTTAAGAAGTCCACAATTTGTCATAGAACCCAACTATGAACTAGTCTATAGGATAAAATTCCCTATACAGTATATTAGGTGATTATGCCAATATCATCACTAAAGTAAAGAGATACACACACACATAGAATATCAAGGGGAAAAAAACAAAACTTTATTTCTTTTACAAAACATCTCAAAGGTAACCTAACCTCAATCTTTTAAAACTAATACAGATCTGCAAGCAGCGAATTATGCAATGTTAAATTACTCCAAACAGCATATTTTACAGAAGCACAAAGAGGAAAACGGCCCTTGGTTGTATTTTTTTTATTTTTTATTTTTGGCTGCTCTAGTACAACAAAACCTTTGTATGGCAAATAAAAAAAATGACTGAAGACAGATTTGTCTGTTACATTTGACTATCATTAAAGTTAATAAGTCAGTAGGTGTCACAAAACATACCATCCAGTGATTTTAATGAAGACATGAAAATGCAATGTGATTAAAAGAAAAGAAACATGATGGTAGTGTGTATGACTTATTGATTTAATAAATCATGGAATACGGATTTTTATTGCATTTTTTGTAGATGTTGCATTTTTTGTAGATGTTGTGATAATAACAATAATAATCATGATGTAATGTCTAAAACGTGAGAATATTATTCTTGTGTATAATGAGCTACAGCACGGCACATTATAAACTCAAAGCATAAAGAACATTCCATATGAATAATACAAGACACAGTCTTGCTGAAACGTACAATCTAAATGTTTAAATACAGCCTAAGACACACACAAAAACATTTAAACTCAGTGCAAAATATAATGTATGTGACATTTAATAAAATAATCTCTAACATACTCTATTATTGATGCAAACATTAATAAAACTATAATGAAATTTCATTGAATGTAACTAATTTAAAGCAACAACATTACATCATCTCAGTCATGTGTAGCATGCCGCTGGCCCCAGATGACTGTGTGCATACTTTTTTGTGTCACAGCTATAAATAATTTGCGAATAAACTTCAGATTTTTGTCTGTCACATGTCTGATCACATGTTGCAAAGTGGTATAACATTCAGTTGCATATACTGTAACCGGGTTGTTTAATTGCCCCCTTCACACCAAATGTGACATATGAGTACTTTTCTGTTTTAAACATGAACACAATTACTTTTTTGGCTTCATAAGTAAAAGTCTTTTCAGTAGGGAATGTCCACAAATTCTAATCTACTTTACTGTCCTTAATCTGAGTCATGAAAATGTAGTCAGGTTGTGGTCCTTGTGATTTGAATAATTTTTTTTAGGGGTGGGGGGGGGGGGGGGGGGCTGGGGTTGGGGAGACTGTGTAGAAGTGAGTGTGAAGCCTCCATTTATTTTGTTAAATGTTGTCCAAAATTGTTGATGAAAGGACTACATTCAACGCAGCCTCAGGATCAAAGCTTTTAGTTTGTCACTGAGGCACATGTGTTTTATTTGAGATTTAAACACCAAGTTAAAAAAAATCTGTAAAGTAACCACAGTTGTTTTTATCAACCAAAGTTATGTGTGCTTGACAGGGCGTTAGGGTTCAGAATTGTGTTTTTTTTTTTTTTTTTTTAAAGAAGAACAATGACCAGAGCTCAGAACGGCCAAGTGAAGTCAAAGATTTAGCAAAATGCTACACATTTGGCTTTGAAAGGGTCTCAAAATAACTCCAGATTACAGACACAGAATAGCAATACTGGAGACTGCATGGACCTGCAAGTTACAGGCTTTTAACACCAATGGTAATTATGTTAAGAAATGGCCAAAACAAATGGAAAATTAAGCGCCAGAGAATGAAGGAAAGAAAATAGAGGTCTGGACTGCACTCAGGGAACCATGGGAAGCCTATTTATGGTGGTTTAAATCAAAGCTGAATGCCAAAAATGATTTCTTGATGAATTATAAAAGTAGACACCCAGGGCCAAATTGGTGTCTAAGGATTATTTTATTTTTCGTGCTACAATACTTTGCTTCACCTTAGGCTGGACTTATTCTAAAATGTGTACATTACATTTAGTCATTTGGCAGACGCTCTTATCCAGAGCGACTTACATTTTTTATCTCATTACACATCTGAGCAGTTGAGGGTTTAAGGGCCTTGCTCAAGGGCCCAACAGTGGCAACTTGGTGGTTGTGGGGTTTGAACCTGGGATCTTCCGAACCGTAGTCCAATGCCTTAACCACTGAGCTACCCCTGGCCCTAGCTACTGTACTTTAGCAAACCACTTTTTCTTGTAAGATACTGACTGTGTTATATAGACACACTATTATACAATAGAGGCTGTGTATGAAAAATGTGCTATAGAGTAATGGTCTTATTTGATGTGAGTACTTTGAATACATGGGCTCATTTCTATGTAACTCCATTGTGTGCTGTAACTATTTCTATGTATTTATTTATGTTTTCAGCAGCTTTGTGTCTGAGTGTGATTGCAGAAATCAGGCTTGTAACGGACAATGTGTGTTTTGTCCTGTTGAAAAGAAAGAAGGTAAAAACACAGCATTTCCTTGATCTCTAGGTCTGTTCCTGGTATTAGCTGGTGTGTGAGGTGAACGTCGGAGTACTTGTGAGCTACTGACTCTTCATTTTGAAATACATGAATTTTTGAAACCAGCGGTGCAGATCCAGCAGCACAGCAGAATTTTGATTAAAAAAAAAACTAACCAACAAAAAAACAACATGAATGACTCACAGTGGAAATATATGATAACATGGCAGGTACTAGAGTGTCAAAAAAGTAAAGTGTACTTTAAAATCAAGAGGTTAGGGTGAAAAAGGGAGCATTGAGATAACAAAGCAGGAGCAGTAGGAGCAACACTGAACTGGAGATTTTGAATAGATACAGATTATAGAATCTAAAATTGTTCTAATAATTTAAAATTTAGGATAGACTAGTACAGAGGAAGAGGATAAAAATAATAACCAAGGTGTAATGCCATTGGCTCAAGGGTCATGTGATGCAGTGAAGGATGATGGGTAGAAATTAGAGAGTGCCCATTCCAGTGACTTCAGACGTCAGCCTAAAACAGTCAGGGGGAAAGGGACGGGAGAGGACAGGGGTAGGGTGGTGAGGAGAGACAGAAAAGTAGAGAAAATAAAATAATTTTTGAATTACTTCGAAACCTTATTTCACTACCAGTGCGCAACATTAAAAAGAAAATTATAATTATCTGCACAACAATAATGCATTTCTATTTACTGTGGCAATCAACAAGAAAAACTGCAAAGCACACGATTAAATGGAAATTTAATCTTCTTCTGCATACAATTTTTTTTTTTTTATCAAATGAAAAGATTTTTAAAAAATCTGTCTCATGGTATTTGACAACAGCAAGTGATCAAATATCAGAGCTACTGAATCTGAGAGAAACAGACTGTATTCAAGCCTTGCTTGGCAAAATGTGCTGCTAAATACCACCTTCTTATCATTTTTGTTCTCTCTCTCTCTCTTGCTGTGCCCCTTTTTGCATTTTTATATTACATGACTGAATCCATAACCCTGAACTGCAACATGTTATGTTGTTATTGTGAAATTATTTTACTTATTTGAAATCTTTTACTGTTTAATAATAAATAATAATGAATAATAATGAAATTGTCATTATTTTAAGATATTGTCATTATTTTGATTTAGTGTAATATCTTATTTTGACCCATTGTGAGATATTAGAAATATATATATTTCAAAATATGTTGCTTCCATTTAACTGCATTATATCATCACAAGATGTGACACAGAAACAAAGACTATATTATGCCATATCTTAATATTATAACTAATGAGCTTAAGATAATGAGCATAAGTATTCAACATCATACTGAAAATAACAAGATAATGCATTGAAGTAATCATGAAATTTCAACATCGTGAATTAATAGTAATATTAAATTCATGTAGCAACTAAAATACAAGGTGTGTTCAAGTCAACTAGGACTTTTGATTGTGCAGAATAACAGAATGCAGTTAAATTATCTTTATTTCTATATATAATCTACTGCTACACTAAAGAACTTATGTACTGCTACTGTATGAGTCTTATCACTGTCCTTAAAGTCGGTTTTACACCTTCAATTTCAAGAAATTTGACTCGAACATCCTATGTATTAAGATCTTGAAATATTTGAAAGATCACGACAGTGAAATAACCAAAAATGATCAATATCTTAAAATAAGGAGACACTAATGACATAAATGATAAAAACCTTCAGTTAAAATATGATGTTAACAAAAAGAGTCATTTAATCAAATTTAAGTTGTAGGCTTCGGCATGATGCAGTCCAGGGATTTCATAATATTTAACTAATTTATTAACCAAAAAAATAATAAAATAAATGACAATCCAGAAGATTCATTCATCATGCTAAAACACTACTGAACACGCAACATAGCATAGGAGGTTCCTATTCTGTAACAGGTAGAGGCTTGGGGAAGGCTGGGAAAGTTAGGGAAGTCAGGTATGTAAAGTTAATAGGGGAAAAGACTGCTGTTTGCTTCAGATAATGAGAGCAGATTTGGGGCTTCAGGATGTAGTCATTGATGAGGGGTCAATCCACATGGCTGCCACATCTCTGAACCTGTCAGCGGAATTATGGGAAAGCAATATCCATTAGTACATCCCGCACTGCTAACCTGCAAGGCCCACCGTAACTCACACACATATACAGTACAGTACAGTTAAGCATACTCATGCATGACACAATATTCAGTGGTGTAGTATTACAACAACATATGCCATGTACAGTATTAGTTCTCCTTGTGCACAAAACAGGTGATTTAAATATTTGGCAGAACTTTTACTTTCTAAAGTAGTAGTGTCCACCTATGCAGAGAAATGGCTAAAACTAGCACATGTTCATGTGAATTGTGAACTTCTATAATACATTTCTGTAAATGAATTTTAGGGAGCAAACAAGCGGACAAGCATAGTGGTTAGCACTGTTGCTTTGCACCTCCAAGGTCCGGGTTTGATTCCCGGCCAGGTTTGACTCCTGTCTCTGTGTGCATGGAGTTTGCATGTTCTCCCCTTGCTTGGTATGTTTTCTTCCACAGTCCAAAGACCTGCAGATTAGACTAATTGGTGTTCCCAAGTGTTCCCTGCGATGGATTGGCACCCTGTCCAGGGTGTACCCTGCCTTCTGCCCTAAGTATCCTGGGATAGGCTCCAGACCCCACCAACCCTGAATACAGGATAAAATGGTATAGACGATGAGTGAGTGAGTGATTAAGCAGATATGGATTGAGTGAGTGACACCAGTGTATAGCAGACTTTTTAGCTAGATCCAGCAGGTCTTGAAAAATAGTTGATGTTTGTGTATCAATTTCATAACAAATTATTTTTCTTAATTCTAATCTTCTTTTTTTTTTTTTTTTTTGGAAATACACTTTTTTCTTAATACTTTTGCCCCCCCTCAATGTACACATGGTGTGAAATCTTCTTGACTTTTACTTCATTTTATGCCCGTAATAACTGACACAAAGAATTTGTCAAAGACAAAACAGAATTTCAAAATATCTGATATCAAATGCATCTTCTTCTAAAATATTTGAAAGATGTCAATACATTGACCTTTTGGAAGTACATACCCTACCGCATACCTTTTTAGCTTAGGTTCATATAACCTTTTGAAATTAGTTCTGTGGCTTACACTGTTCCAAATAGGTTTTGTGCAATTGTTCTTTTTTTTTTTTTCTTTTGCTTTATAAGACTGAAGGAGAGCTTTGATGCTTTGACTCAGCATGGTCTTGGCAGGGCCTAGTTGCTTACCTTGCATTAATGAGGTACTGCGCAAGGCTGATGTTGGCGGGGGTTCCTGTGATGGTGATCTGGCGCTCTGATGACCCTTCCATGGCATTAGCAATTTTGATCTGTGCTCCAGACATCTGACGGATCTCGTTGATTTTGGTTCCCTGGCGCCCGATTATACAGCCTATTAGCTGAGGGAAAACAATTGCAAAGGCTATTAAAATGCAAAATCATGTTCTGAGATAAAAACCTGGAGAGTTCTCTAGTGGACAAAAAATAATTTGATTGAAACGCTATGCAAATTTGACTTGATAATAAAAAGAAAAATGTAATAATATACTGTAGACTCGCCTCCACTTCATTAAGTACACCTGTTCAACTTCTTGTTAGCGCAAATCACATGGCAGCAACTCAATTCATTTAGGCATGCAGACATGGTCAAGATGATTTGCCAAAGTTTAATCCAAGCATCAGAATAGAAAAAAAATATCTGATTTAAGTGGCATGATTTTGCTCCTGATGGAGTGGTCTGAATATTTTTCGAAACTGTTGATCATCTAGGATTTTCATGCACAACCATTGCTACTGTAGCATTTACAGAAAATCGTCTGAAAAAGGACAAATGTTTAGTAAGCAGCAGTTCTTTGGGCAAAAATGCCTTGGTGATGCCAGAAGTCAGAGGAGAATGGCCAAACCCGTTCGAGCTGTTGGAAAGATAACAGTAACTCAAATAACACCGTATTATAACATAATACGGCACCAGTACCTATAGAACCGGTATGTACCGGACCGAAACAGAACGCGAATTTCGGTGCCTCATTTCGGTGCCACTTAAATGCCTGAACTGTCGATTGAAATATTTGTTCTCTAGATTCATATATTTTTGTAGATTAATCGTTTATTAGATTAAATAAAAAATTAAAAGCACAAATCATCCGGAAATGAGAGACCATCCGACATGCGCGTGAATGCAGTAACTAACGTTACACTCGCTCTGACGGCAGCAGGCGGTCTACCGATAGCTTAGCATGCTAAATTAAACAACTTTCGTTAAAATGCCTAAAACTAAACCGTCGAAAGTGTGGCTGTATTTCACAAGAAAGGATTCCGGCACCGCGACGTGCAGCAAATGTTTCACAGCAGTTGCGTGTAAAGAGGGAAACACGTTAAATCTAATGAAGCATTCGAGGGCAGACGGAATAAAGTTAAAAGCAGAATAAATACACGGAATAAAGTTTAAAGCAGACGGAGGCACCGTGTTTAACAGCTGGCGCTATCGGTGTGGACGACCCTCAGTCCCAGTCATACCAACCGTAGCAAAAAGGAGTCACCGATTATGATGATGTCAGCAGCCTTTCCGCAGGTTAGTAGTAGGATAATGTAATGTTAATAGCAAAATGCAAATCTTGCATTCATGCTAACAAATAGTCAAACGATTTGTAAAAAACTAATGTAACATGGATTCTGTTTATAATTATGGCTTTCCAGCCTGTACTAGTAGCACTACAACAGTGACCCCATTTACCATTGCAAAGAAGGCTAATGCATGTCCTGTGCAGGGCAATAAGTCAGGAAAGGTGTCATATTTTGCCAGAAAAGGCAAATATGGTGAAATTTCTGCAAAAGAATTGCTAAAATTTGAAGCTTACATATTCATATATACTTTAAACTTTTAATATATTGTTAAATTTTAAGCATAAAATTTTTTGTTCAATAAAAATTCATTCTTGAGTCATCCACTATAATTTTTTGGCTTAAAAGTATCGGTTCAGGCACCGTTCTGGCACCGGTACCGTTTTCAAAGTATCGATTTGGCACCGGTATCGAAAAAAACCCAAACGCTACCCAACCCTAGTTGCAAAAGAGGTATGCCGAAGAGCATCTCTGAACCCACAACATATTGAACCATAAAACACATGAGCTACAGCAGCAGAAGACCACACTGAATGCCTCTTCTGTCAGCTAAGAACAGGAAACTAAGGCTACAATTTGCTTGGGCTCAATAAAACTGCACAATAAGAGATGGTCTGATGAGTGTCAATTTCTGCTGTGACAGTCAGATGGTAGGGTCAAAATTTGGCATAATAAACATGAAAGCATGGATCCAAGTTCAGGCTGGTGGTGTGTTGGTGTGGGGGATGTTTTGGGCACCTTAGTACCAATTATGAATTGTTTAAATGCCACAGCCTACCTGAGAACGGTTGATGACCATGACCATCCGTTTATCACCGCAAGATATATTGCCATGTCATAAGCTAAAATCATTTCAAACTGGTTTCTTGAACATGACAATGAGATGCAAATCTGGCATGTGGGGATTCACCTCATGGCGATGCAGCTGACAGATCTGCAACTGCATAATGCTATCATGTCAATATGAACCAAAATGTCTAATGAATGTTTCCAACACCATGTTGAATTTATACCATGAATAATTATGGCAGTTCTGAAGGCAAAAGGGGGACCAATACAGTAATAATAAAGTGGTATAGAGTGTATATTCCAAATATTTCCAAAGTATTGCAGAATATTACACATTTCCAGTATTTACAAGTCTGCATACTCTTACTGGTATAATTTACTCTTACAGTCAGTAATAGTAGCGGTTCTCTTTATCAATCTAATCTATCCGTACTTATTGTATATGCACCAACCCATCTATCTACACTGGATCTGTCAGTCTAATTCAACTAACATAAATAATATGACACGTATATCTCTTAGGCTAGCCTCATGAAAATCTCACATACTTACCTCAATGCTAGGTACCAAAATAATCCACCCAGCACAGATTTATTCCCTTCAAGCCACAGCAATTTTCTAACACTGAATAACTGAGAAGCTGGAAAGTCATGTGTCCTCAAGACATTCCTGAATTAAACAACTTAAAGCTAAAGAAATATATCTGACAGATGTAAAGCAATCATCCTGGAGAATCCTTCCAAAATTCCTAAATAAATGTGTCTTTGCATATATTTTAATCGGTATATCAAATATCCATAAGACTAGTGTAATGTGTCTGTTTGTACTCACATCATTGGGAATGGTGAGTTCATGAGTACTGGCCGGGGGACTGGCATCCAGACCTGAGACAGAGAGCAGGTGAGGGTTTGGGGAGAGACCACAATAAAACACCTCACACACACACAAATCTGCTGGCAATTCAGGGAAATATCGACAACAAGCTCAAAATGTAAATCCGTAGTTCATTCCAAGTATCTAATTTTCTTAACAGTGTTATCTTTTTTCTAAAAATAAAAAATGACATGCATAAGTGACCATGACCATAACAGTCTGAGCCGATCATGCCAAAATCTCTCTCTCTCTCATACACACACACACACACACACACACACACACACACACACACACACACACACACACACACACACACACACAAAATATTTTTAAGCTGCCTAATGTATCACCCACACACTAATTGTATGACCTTGTGTTTTCTTTTGAGGCAACAGGAGAGTTTGCAACTACAGTTTGCCGGAGTGTTACATTAGACAGATTTTTTTGAGAATCCAGTTGTTAAAAATGTTACCTTTGGAGGATCCAGGGAATGTATAATAATGTTACCTTTTCTCGAAAAGTTCCTTTTATCCTTGTCAGTGCTTGGAAGACTAACTGGGGCTTCTCTTTCTTTGCCCAGAGTTAGGTACACAGTGGTGCTAAATGAAGTATTGTGCGACAGATCTAAATATATTTCTTTCTCTAGCAGGTACACGCAGGGCCTCATTTAGGAAATGTTGCATGGTTTGCAGAAAAACAAAGAACTTTACATGTCACCCAAACATACCAGTCAGATCTGCACAAATATGCCAGGGTTAACTCCTACTAAGCTTGCCCCATTAAACTCCCTTCCTTTAGATACTGTAATGGTTTATTAATACACCTACACGCATAGGAGTTTGGGAAAATCTGTCAAATGTCACTGTGGATAAAATCTGCTGTGGCAATTATATACTTTGACATCGCTATTTTAAGAAATCAAATATATTTTACCAAAACATGGATTTCCTTTTAATTTAGGCTTCAATGTAACCTTGGTTCTGCTGTCCTGCTGTCTGCCTGCAAGATTACATTATACTGTATAAGTAGCCAATTTATAGTGCAGTGATAAAAAGTCATGCTCTTATTATTATAATACTTGCTAGTTAAGTGTTCTGTAAATAACATATAACTTTTTTCACCTTCACAAAATTGAAAAAATTGAAGAAAAAAAAAAGTACATGTATAGTAAGTATCCAGATAATTCAATATCTTGTAGATCCACCTTTAACAACAATAACTTGAAGTGAACATTTCCTGTATGACTTTATCAGTCTCTCACATCATTATGGATGAAATCTGGACCATTCATCTTTACAACATTGTCTAGTTCATTAAGATTGTTGGGCATTTGCTTATTCACAGTTCTCTAAAGGTCCCACGCATTCCAGGTCTGTACTTTGACTAGGCCATTCCGAAGGCGTGATTCTTTTATTTTTCAGCCATTCTAATGTAGATTTACTAGTGTGCTTTGGATGATTGTCCTGTTGCATGACCAAATTTCAACCCATCTTTAGCTGGTCACATTTGTCTTTAGAATACTCTGGGAAATACAAACCGGATTCCAAAAAAGTTGGGACACTAAACAAATTGTGAATAAAAACTGAATGCAATGGTGTGGAGATGGCAAATGTCAATATTTTATTCAGAATAGAACATAAATCACGGAAATTAAACTGATAAAATGTATCATTTTAAGGGAAAAATCTGGTGAATCAAAATGTCATGGTGTCAACAAATCCCAAAAAAGTTGGGACAAGGCCATTTTCACCACTGTGTGGCATCTCCCCTTCTTCTTACAACACTCAACAGACGTCTGGGGACCGAGGAGACCAGTTTCTCAAGTTTAGAAATAGGAATGCTCTCCCATTCTTGTCTAATACAGGCCTCTAACTGTTCAATCGTCTTGGGCCTTCTTTGTCGCACCTTCCTCTTTATGATGCGCCAAATGTTCTCTATAGGGGAAAGATCTGGACTGCAGACTGGCCATTTCAGTACCCGGATCCTTCTCCTACACAGCCATGATGTTGTGATTGATGCAGAATGTGGTCTGGCATTATCTTGTTGAAAAATGCAGGGTCTTCCCTGAAAGAGATGACGTCTGGATGGGAGCATATGTTGTTCTAGAACCTGAATATATTGTTCTGCATTGATGGTGCCTTTCCAGACATGCAAGCTGCCCATGCCACACGCACTCATGCAACCCCATACCATCAGAGATGCAGGCTTCTGAACTGATGATATTATTGGATGATATTATGCACAGTTGATGATGATAACTGCAAAGTCTTTGCAATTTTTCGCTGGGTAACACCTTTCTGATATTGCTCCACTATCAGATGCTCAAATTTACTTTTTCCAGCCTCTTATTGCTACTTGTCCCAACTTTTTTGGGATTTGTTGACACCATGACATTTTGATTCACCAGATTTTTCCCTTAAAATGATACATTTTCTCAGTTTAATTTCCGTGATTTATGTTCTATTCTGAATAAAATATTGACATTTGCCATCTCCACATCATTGCATTCAGTTTTTATTCACAATTTGTTTAGTGTCCCAACTTTTTTGGAATCCGGTTTGTACTCTGTAGTAAGGTACACGTAGGGTATGTGACAAATATTTTATTATTATTATTATTATTATTATTATTAGTAGTAGTAGTAGTAGTATAACACAAGGCTGAATCCTGAATCCCAAATCCCTCTCTAAGGCTAATCAGGACAAGAGCACTATTTGGTCTGTGGAACAAGGGTTTCTACACCTTAAATAGTGCAATAGCTGCCCATTGTTATTTAGCTGAGACTATTCTATAATGCAATAACTGTAGTCATAAAAAGGGACTTATAAGATTAACAGGTCTATCCACCCCCCTCATAGTTTATTCTCTTTCCCTTTGGCTATATACTGTAGCCACTGCAAGAACGTAAAACTTCTTTTACTCCTTAAAGTATTACATGCCCTACGGTATACCATCTGGTCACTGATGCAAATTAGTTCTTTCTGCAATCTATCTAAACCTATCCAAGTTTATCTGGCTTGCAACTACTTGCATCTAATTCGACAATATTATTATTACTTACAAATGTACAGTAAAGGCATTGATTGAATCCATTGTAAATTTCATTTGATTCATTCCCTCATACAAGATATAAACCATTCTGCGTTGCCAAAAAATGAAACAACCAAAATTGAAAACAGCTCAGCATGAGCCAAAAAATGTAATCCATTTTGTGCAATACTCCCATTTTATTTACCTAAACACACAAGAAAGAACTTGATGAAAAGAAATTATGCTTCAATTGTTCTCCTTTTATCATGACTAGAGAATATGATAAAAAAGCACCATTTTAAAGCACTGCCTCAAAAGTATAAGTGGACAAGATCTGAAATCATACACATGTCCACATCAAATTTATTTATTTATTTAATTCTTTTAAAATAACAATGTATGTATGGAAAATTACAAGTTCATACTGAGAATTTCAAGCTGTGTTTTGTGTGAAAAACATTTTTATAAATGAGGCCTCGGTTGAGTTCTCTGCCGTCAGAAAGATTAAACTTTTAGTTATTTATTTACCAATTTTCATGGTTAAACCAACAATCACACATTCACACACATACTGCACACTCTTTTTTTTTTAAATGGGTGATGCTAAAATTTTATTTCCCATCTGTACTCCATTATTTTCTTTTTTGTTAGTAGTAAGCTTACAGTCTTATGCAAAAGTTCGTGCACCCCTTGAAAAACAGATTTTGGTGATTTTTTAATTGAAAAGATGTTAACAGTCTCTCTTGGAAATTAAAAACATGCATGAAACATTGATGCATAGTTACTTCTTATGTCATAAATTGAACAAAAATAAAAAATGTTAACATTATTATGGCACTGTGCAAAAGTTTAGGCACCCCAAGAGTTCCAGAGTCTCAGATTCTTTTTACAAGGTTTCAGACCATAATCAGCTCGTTCGATCGGATGTATGGCAACAGCTGTCATTAGTAAATGGCAATGTGCCTTGTGCACACACTTGTAGACACTCAACAATCATGAGTTCCTCTAAGCAGCTGTGTAAGACGCTGAAAATGAAAGTTATTGATGCCCACAATGCAGGAGAAGGTTACAAGAAGATAGCAAAGCGTTGTCAGCTTGCAGTTTCCACAGTGAGAAATGTAGTTAAGATATGGCAGGAAGATCAAGATGAAATCTAGAAGACCATAAAAACTCCCAGAGAGAACTGCTCGTAAGCTGGTCAGAAAGACAAATCAAAACCTCCATTTGACTGCAAAAAACCTGCAGGAAGATTTAGCAGACTCAGGAGCACCGTTCCACAAGCCCTTAATGGAAGAGTCAACAGAAGAAAACTGCGTCCCCATCATAAAATCCAAGGTCAGAAGTATGCAACAGAACACCTACAGAAGCCATGTTTTGGAAACAGGTGCTGTAGACTGATGAAGTTAAAGTAGAACTCTTTGACCACAATCATCAAAGGCAAAAAGGAAAAAAGTAAGCAGTAGTTAGAAGAAAAAGGAGCAGCATTTAAAGAAAAGAACACCTTGCCAACTATTAAGCATGGGGGTGGATCTATCATGCTTTGGGGTTGTGTTGCAGCCAGTGGCACAGAAAACATTGTACAGGTGGAGGGAAGAATGGATTCCACTAAATACCAGCAAATTCTGGAAGCAAACATCACACCATCTGTAAAAAATCTGAAGATGAAAAGAGGATGGCTTCTACAACAGGACAATGATCCTAAACATACCTTGAAATCCACTATGGACTACCTCAAGAGACGCAAGCTGAAGGTTTTGGAACGGCCATCACAGTCCCCTGATTTTAACATCACAGAAAATTTGTGGGTAGATCTTAAAAGAGCTGTGCATTAGTGCTGCACGATATTAGGAAAATATGCGACATGCGATAATGTTGTTGTTGAATATTGCGATAACGATATTTCTTGCGATATAACATTTCCCTAGAGAAATGCATTTTTTATTATTATTGCCTATTTTTTTTTTATATATTTATATGTAATGATGATACTAAAATAAACAGGTAATAGATATTCGTCTGATGTAATTAAATCTAATTCAGGCTAAAAAGAAACTATATGTCAAGGACGTTGCAAATATTTAGACTTCAAAACACTATGAATGACTAAAAACAGATATTCTGACTTCTGGTTTGCTGTTACTATAAACCTGCCAACACAATATGAATTACTTTCAAACATTACTTTATATTTACGTGTAACCGTACACTCATCAATAGTGTCTTAAAACAAGAGCATCTTTTAAACTAAATATTCTCTTTGGCTTGCCTGTTTTTTTGTTTTGTTTGTTTTTTTTAAATAAAAATAAATATTATTAAACAAAAATGTAATTAAAAAATACTATTTGTCACACACACACACACACGCGCGCGCGCGCGCTCCGCTACCGGCACTAGGACCCGTAAGTAATGCGGGCGCGAACCCGGAAGTATAAGAGGAGTAAACAAACCATCGCATAGAGCTTAGTCACAGAGTTCACGCATGTCGGTGCAGATTGTTTACTTTCTGATTCGAGTGTGTGTTTATAGGACGCCGGTTAAATGTGTATTTTTCCCTTGCTCCCCTTCTGTGAGAGTCCTTAAACTAATTCGCGTGGTTATCCTGCCTACTCGCTTGCTTCCGCGTTTGGGTTTACCATCCACACTGCGAAGGGCTAACGGCTAATCGCTAAGTCTTCTGATCATCCCGGGTTAGTTCGCGACAGAATGAAGTATAAAGATATAAATTATATATCTTTATTATAAATTATATATATAAAAAAGCAGGTAGAAACATAGTAAGGGCCCATCTGATTGGTCAAATTTGGACACACAAATGCTTGGCACATAACGTATTTATCGCAACTCTTTGCAATATGGTTATCGCGCATTCCATTATCGCGATAACGATATTTTTGAAAGACTTTTAGCTGACTATAAAAAGCGTTTGCAAGCTGTGATATTTGCCAGAGGAGGTGTTAAAAATTCTAATTTAAATTTTATTTGTCACATACACAGTCACACAAAGTACGATATGCAGTGAAATGCTTTTACGACCGCCCGTGACCTTAAACATTTAAAAACAATTGAAATAAAAACTAAATAAATAAACATTTTTAAAAAGTATTTACTAAGTACTGAGTATGTACTGTAGGGTGCCCACTATGTAGGGCCAAACTTCTGCACAGTGCCACAATAATGTTTTATTTTTTTTATCTTTGTTTGATTTATGACATAAAAAGTAACTTTGCGTTAAGGTTTGCGGAAAATATTTGGCATTTTTTCCATTTCCAAGAGATACTGTGTTAACATCTTTTCAATAAAAAAAATCACAAATCTGTTATTTACCAAGGGGGCCCGAACGTTTGCATAAGACTGTAATATTAAAGGCAGTATTCAAGCAAATAAAATACAAAAAAAACAAAAACCAAGGTCCCAGCAAAGAGAAGAGCAACCAACAGGGGCATGTAAAGAAGCGTGACATTAAGAGAAGAGGAAACATAAAACAGAGTGAAACAAAAAACGACCAAAAAAGAGTGCTTCTACAGGTACAAAGAGAAGGAGACTCTGAAAGGGCTTGTGGGTACGTACCGGGGAAAGCAGGGGTGGTCTGTCCGAGGGGGGTAAAGGGGGTTTGCTGCATAGCCAACTGGTGGAGCTTGGTCAACTGCTGAGGGGTAGGAGGGACAGTAGAACTAAGAGGTTATTATTATAACACAGGTCACACTGAGAAAATCAAGAAACAGAAACTAGCATAAAGAGAAAACAAGGAGAAGAAGCTTTGACGCAGTGGTGAAACCAAAGCGCAAAAAGTGAGAAAGAGAGCAAAAAGTGAGATCAACTTGAGGAGGACTTGGCCTGACACTGCGAGAGAAAGACTCAGGCTTGGTTTAAACTGTGTGTGTATGTGCATGCGTGTTTGTGTAGAGGAGCAGCGGCCTCACAAGCGGCATAGTTCACATACTTGCCTGAATACTTTATGTACATCATTAAGTTTTAAAGCAACGTCCATGTGATTGTATGCCAAAGCCAGAACAGACCTGTTGTTCTTAAATCTTTCAGCTGTTGTCATGAGTAGTTATTATTTGCCTCTTATATTATAAAGCATTTATAAATCTAGACGTTTCCAAATAAAATTTTTTTTTGTAAATTTGAAGCCTATAAGCAATAGTTTTTTTTTTATTCAAACAATAACCATTATGGGTAAACTGATTGTAGTGCTGGCATACATCAAATGGCTACAACTGTACATAAAAATATAAGTTATACAGTAGTAAGCTGCTCTGTCACATTGTGACATACTGTATTGCCCTTACTACGTACAGTGGTGTGAAAAACTATTTGCCCCCCTCCTGATTTCTTATTCTTTTGCATGTTTGTCACACAAAATGTTTCTGATCATCAAACACATTTAACTATTAGTCAAAGATAACACAAGTAAACACAAAATGCAGTTTTTAAATGAGGGGTTTTATTATTTAGGGAGAAAAAAAATCCAAACATACATGGCCCTGTGTGAAAAAGTAATTGCCCCCTGAACCTTATAACTGGTTGGGCCACCCTTAGCAGCAATAACTGCAATCAAGCGTTTGCTATAACTTGCAACGAGTCTTTTACAGCACTCTGGAGGAATTTTGGCCCACTCATCTTTGCAGAATTGTTGTAATTCAGCTTTATTTGAGAGTTTTCTAGCATGAACCGCCTTTTTAAGGTCATGCCACAACATCTCAATAGGATTCAGGTCAGGACTTTGACTAGGCCACTCCAAAGTCTTCATTTTGTTGTTCTTCAGGCATTCAGAGGTGGATTTGCTGGTGTGTTTTGGGTCATTGTCCTGCTGCAGCACCCAAGATCGCTTCAGCTTGAGTTGACGAACAGATGGCCGGACATTCTCCTTCAGGATTTTTTGGTAGACAGTAGAATTCATGGTTCCATCTATCACAGCAAGCCTTCCAGGTCCTGAAGCAGCAAAACAACCCCAGACCATCACACTACCACCACCATATTTTACTGTTGGTATGATGTTCTTTTTCTGAAATGCTGTGTTACTTTTACGCCAGATGTAACGGGACACGCACCTTCCAAAAAGTTCAACTTTTGTCTCGTCGGTCCACAAGGTATTTTCCCAAAAGTCTTGGCAATCATTGAGATGTTTTTTAGCAAAATTGAGACGAGCCTTAATGTTCTTTTTGCTTAAAAGTGGTTTGCGCCTTGGAAATCTGCCATGCAGGCCGTTTTTGCCCAGTCTCTTTCTTATGGTGGAGTCGTGAACACTGACCTTAATTGAGGCAAGTGAGGCCTGCAGTTCTTTAGATGTTGTCCTGGGGTCTTTTGTGGCCTCTCGGATGAGTTGTCTCTGCGCTCTTGGGGTGATTTTGGTCGGCCGGCCACTCCTGGGAAGGTTCACCACTGTTCCATGTTTCTGCCATTTGTGGATAATGGCTCTCACTGTGGTTCACTGGAGTCCCAAAGCTTTAGAAATGGCTTTATAACCTTTACCAGACTGATAGATCTCAATTACTTTTGTTCTCATTTGTTCCTGCATTTCTTTGGATCTTGGCATGATGTCTAGCTTTTGAGGTGCTTTTGGTCTACTTCTCTGTGTCAGGTACCTCCTATTTAAGTGATTTCTTGATTGAAACAGGTGTGGCAGTAATCAGGCCTGGGGGTGACTACAGAAATTGAACTCAGGTGTGATAAACCACAGGTAAGTTATTTTTTAACAAGGGGGGGCAATCACTTTTTCACACAGGGCCATGTAGATTTGGAGTTTTTTTTCTCCCTTAATAACGTAAACCTTCATTTAAAAACTGCATTTTGTGTTCAATTATCTTATCTTTGACTAATAGTTAACGGTTTTTGATGAGCAGAAACATTTAAGTGTGACAAACATGCAAAAGAATAAGAAATCAGGAAGGGGGCAAATAGTTTTTCACACCACTGTATATTGATATTACACTCTGCATGCATGTAGCAAACATTTTTGTTGACATCTAAAAGGTATGCATAATACAGCTAGAAATGTCTAGATATGTCTATGCGCACTTAAAATGAAAAGTATAATTCAACCTTCACTTTCCATGTTTTAGCATACAGCATTTTTTCATCCTATTAAATATATATTTTTCATATACAGTATACAGTACATGACAATCAAAAACAGCTAATTCTTTAACCATGCCCATCTCTAAACATGAAATTATACCCTATCAGATATACGTATGAACGTTTTTATCCTTTCAACCTTTCATTACTCTCCTCACTCATTCTACTGTAAGTGTTACAAAACTGATCCGCCGTTCCTCATAATCCGAGATTGATGCATAATGTTGCATTTGTCCCCTAATTTTGTGTTTTAAAGCAGGTAATATTTTACTTGAGCTTCGTTTGAGTGATTGTAATGTCCTCCACTTTCTCCCTAAGCATCCATCAGTGCCTCAGTGTACTGAGGAGGACTGACACACACTGATGTCACTGCATGTGATTACTATTGAGACGGATTCATTCTGATTATAAATGGAGACGATGATGAGGCTCAAGGGGACGGAGGAGGCGTCGGCTGTTTGCTTATGTAACCCGGGCTGTTTAATCAGTTTTATATTGTTTATCTTGAGAGTCATTGACGGATCATTAGCATTTATAAAGAGCTACTTCAGTGAGAGATAATAATATGGGTAACAATGAAATGATTGAATAAACTACAGCAATTGCCTAGCTTGTTTTTTTATTACAGGGCTAAATCAAATGTAATATAAAAATAGCATTGTGGAGATAGTGATACTGTAGTCCTGCTATGCTATGGTTTAAATAGTTTCTTAGTATGTACTTCATAATTTAAACTGCACATATACTATACTGTGTACTATATATCAATACCACTTCTACTCCAGGATTCAAAATTCATCCCCAAGCTCAGTTTAAAGTCTGTGTGGAGATCATGAACAAGTAAGTTACTGTATGATCGTACATTTACACCATGACACCACAACAACTTAATGTTCTACTGTAGGTCTGCACAATATGGACAAAAACTTGATTATATTGTGAATATTTCAATGCCACAGCATTATTAGAGTGCACCAAACCACCACATCGTTGATAATTTTTTTATGACAGCCTTTCCTCAGGTCTTTTATTCCTTACATAACAAAGTAACTCTAACCATCCATCCATCCATCCATCCATCCATCCAGGAACCAGCTAGGGACTATGGAGGCGATTGGTGAATATTGTATTTATTCCCATTTTTACAACCATGGTAGGACCTCTGGAACACCTGGAGGAAATCCACCAAGCAAGGGGGAACATGCAAACTACATTCACATAGATATTTTAGTAATCTGTTTAAATGCTAACTATTTTCATAATTTATCATCTATACATACAATAAAACAGTAAATTTGGTGTGTCTGTACATTGAAGATAATTTAGAAATTTTTGTCTGTCTGTTTATCTGTTTGTTTGTGCACGCATCTCATAAAACTTACTGAACGGAATTTAATATGGTTGTCACAGCTGTATTGAGCTTGAGGTAACATACAGTATAGGCTTTGTTTCATCGCAATCGGCTCACGGAAAGAATAGATATGCTCATTTTAAATTTTAATGGAAAACAGCCCTCATAAATGCGATCTTATACTTTCATTCCGCACAATTCATAATAACACACATAAAAATTGTACATTTTAAATTTCACACAAACATTCATTCATTCATTCATTTTCTATACCGCTTAATCCTGTGTACAGGGTCACGGGGGACCTGGAGCCTATCCCAGGAGACTTCGGGCACTAGGCGGGGTACACCCTGGACAGGGTGCCAATCCATCGCAGGGCACACACACATACACACACTCACACACCCAATCACACACTACGGGCAATTTAGGAACAGATTTTTAGCCTAACCTGCATATCTTTGGACTGTGGGAGGAAACCGGAGTACCCGGAGGAAACCCACCAAGCACGGGGAGAACATGCAAACTCCATGCACACAGAGACGGGAATCGAGCCTGGCCGGGAAATCGAACCCGGACCCTGGAGGTGCAAGGCGACAGTGCTAACCACTACACCACCGTGCCGCCCTTTCACACAAACAATTAAATTGTATTAAATTAAAGCATGGGCAGATTTTTGAACAACATCCCTGGGTGTAAAGAAAAACAGGACTAAGCATTTGCCCTCGCAAACACTGAAAGCATATTGAATTAAAGATTTGCTCATGGACCTAGTATTTATTCAAGCTCGGAATTTATTTTATATAATATATACTCAGCAAAAAAAGAAACGCCCCTTTTTCAGGACTGTGTATTTCAACAATAATGTTGTACAAATCGAAATAACTTTACAGATCTTCATTGTAAAGGGTTTAAACAATGTTTTCCATGCATGTTCAATTAACCATAATCAATTAATTAACATGCACCTGTGAAATGGTCGTTAAGACCTTAACAGCTTACAGAAAGTCGGCATTTAAGGTCACAGTTCTAAAAACGCAGGACACTAAAGAGACTTGTCTACCGACTGTGAAAAACACCCAATGAAAGATGTCCAGGGTCCCTGCTCATCTGCGTGAACGTGCATTAGGCATGCTGCAGGGAGGCATGAGGACTGCTGATGTGGCTATAGGGTAATAAATCTCCATGTCCGCACTGTGAGACGCCTAAGACGGCGCTACAGGGAGACAGGAAGGACAGCTGATCATCCTCGCAGTGGAAGACCACATGTAACAACACCTGCACAGGATGGGTAGATCCGAATATCACACCTGCGTGACAGGTACAGGTACTAACAACTGGCTAACAATATATTGTTTAGCCTCACTCCATATTTAATATTCTGCTTATAGGCTAATAAAATCTCCATTACGAAACCCTGAATGTAAAAAAGATGTAAAAAATGACATGTCCTGTGATCGTGTCATTTTCAATGTGACAGGCCAAGTCCTAATAAGTCAGGTCCACACCTCGTAGGGCTCATGTCGTGAACTATTTCAGATTGTAATGCAACTAAAATTACACATCAGAAATGTCATATTAATATTATTACTTAATATTAATAGAAATGCATGTTGAAAAGCTACAGAACCATGCAGATAGGAAGATAGGAAGTGGGGACAGGGGGATAGGAGAGCTGTTAGGAACTCACATCTGGATGTGGAATAGCATACTGTCCCTGAATAGTGTAAGCCTGTGAGAGAAGAGGAAGAAAATGGAAAGAGGGGAAAATAAATTAAAAATGAAAAAGCAGGAAATTAAACATCAAACAACTGATGCATAATCACTAAAGCTCTTGTTAACACCCAATACTTTCATGTCTAGGCTTGAAATATCACCTTAGCATCCAAGCATAAATACTTTAAAAGGAAATCAGATTAGACCTTTCTCATTTTATGATCACACACATTATCTTTGTCAGTCAGGCATTTTTCTTTTACTTTTTTAAATATAACTGTCTGTTTAAAATTTGTTATATATTTATTGTGACTTGTATTTGAGATAAATTGGCATTAATGGTTCCTGCTTTTGTTCAATTAGTTAACAGTATAATTAATTAACAGTTGTACGCAATGGGCATTAATAAGGTTTAAGTAAGTGGAATGTTAAAAAGGCAAATTTGTCCTCATTTAGCTTTCATTAGGACACTTTTGAGAATACATTAGAAGCACACTGCACTGTGAGTCATGTTAAGAAATGAGTTGGAATGACTGTTAAACTTGCCTGATAAAATATCCCTTTAATATTTCTGCCTTCATTGGTGCTCAGTTTATTTCGGATCACATGTCAATTTTGATTAAAGCCCATGACATTGTCAACCCTTAACTTATTGTGGAAACTATTTGTTTTTATGTATCGATTCAAGGCATATTAAAAGGATATCTTATAAGGGAGAGAAGAGATTCACTTGACAGGAGCGTCAGATGTTACTATAAATCTTGAGATGTTATGTCAAGTACAGCACATTTTTGAGATCAAGACAGACAATTCATCTCTAAACTGTAGACTGACATGTTGAATATATGCTAGGGGTTGCATAGAATATTCAGCTATAACAGCATTCAGGAGTCCAGGGCATTGATGGCTTAATTGTAGGCTTTTTGGAAATTGTTGCAATAAATATATTTCGACTATATAAAGCAAGTTCTACAGTTAACTGCACTTTATGGAAAAGGGTTTTCGTTTGTTTTGTGATCAAACATTAACATCATTTTGTAGTATAGTGGTTTGTGTTTTTTCCACCATTCTTCGACAGTTATTTATATTTTCCTTCAGAGCTGAATAAAGTTTTGTTCTTGCACGGTGGCATACTGTAGTAAATTCCATGATAACTCACACTTTGTGAAAGAGGACAACATCCTCCAAGTTGGACTTCACTATACAGTACTTTACTTGCACTCAGCTAGTTTGTTGAACATGGTGGTTCAATGCCTGCATCATTATTAACCTGAAAAAATATTTCAGATTTTTATTAGTTTATTTTCTTATAGTCTATAAACTATAAGAAGAGAGGTGTTAATGGGCATGAGCTTCTAGGCTATGTGCTTTTTTTTTTTCAAGCAAATGAATTCTCAGACCTTAAATAGTTTAATACAATGTAAGACAGATTTATTATTTTGCCCATTTATTACATTACAGGGAGAAGAAGTGGATCACGCGGTTGAGGTTCTGGGTCGTTGATTGGAGAGTCAGGGGTTCGGGTCCCGGCTCTGTCAGGCTGGTACTGTTTAGCCCTTGGACAAACCCCTTAACCCTATGCCCCCGTAGAAAATTGCTAAAAACAATTGCTGGTGCCAATGCCCGGGTGAGAACGGAGCAGGGTAGAGCCATTACTACAAAAACAACAGAACTCGTCACCCAATGTGCTCAACAGCATGTTGGAAAAATACATTAGCGATTTTGTTGTTGTTGTGCTGTTGTAGCCTAAAGAAGCACAAAAAAGCTAAATAGGTGATTTGTACCTTGTAATTTGTATGACTGTTAACTTAAATTCTTTTCAGCACATTCTTTGCCATTTTCAGCATTTAACTTCACTAATAACGTAACCTGAAAGTGCATATGTCCAAAATGTTGACTATGGGAAATATACTAGCGGACTAGTGTATTAAAATACTGGTTGACTAGTAAAAATGAATAATCATGCAACCCCTAACATAAAGAAACAGAAAATATAACACATTCATCAAATATTATAGGACTGTAATGAACAGTGCCATCTATCAGCAAGTCCTGTTTCTCGTGCTCTCTCTCTTTCTCTCCCTCGCATAGTATCTGTCCCTTGGCAGTAGGGACTATAGCCGTAGGTAGCATGCATGTGAAAAGGTGAGAAACCTGAGTGCACTAACAGGCAGTGGCTGGTGCTGCAGTAAAAGGCTGAGATTGGCTGCGGACGCCGCCAGCGGGTCGGCTCTTACCTGGCCACCTGAAAAAATGACCGGGGTGGAGGCAGGCTTTGGGCGATAGGGGATGGTGGCACCTTTCGGTGGGGACTAGCAGAGGGAAAAAGGGAAGAGGTGGAGACAGTGTTAGACCTGGGAAAACACAGTGTGTACACAGGTTTGTGTGTAAACACATGAGTATGTATATCATTGTGTGTGTGTGTGTGTGTGTGTGTGTGTGTGTATGTGTTGTAACAATTTATATTACAGTAAAATAAATAAATAACTGAAATGTGGAAGCAAAATATTTCCATGCCTCTAGTATCACCCATGAGAGTGCATCTTCTAACCAGACATAAACAGGACTCCTTTCACTACCACTGCCTTTTCATCTTTCCCTCCTATTTTCCTCACTCTGTCTCTCCAACGCTCGTCGAACCGTTTGTGATGTATGATGTGTTGTGATGTATGTGGCTGCAAAAATTATAATTATGCTGGATGTTTAGATTTTAATTTGGTCATGTCATGAATTTTTAGTCAATTGAATGTATAATCAGAACTGCATATAGCAGTTGTTCCTAAAAAAAAAAAAAAAAAAAAAAACAATAATAAAAACATACGACAGTCCCAGTCATAATTGAGGCACAGATTGAGTTCTTAAATATAAATCGTTTATTTTTATAATAGGCAATTATGCAAATATTGTCATAATGTGTGGTGCTCTGGGAAAAACCTGTTGGATGTCGCTGTGGACAAATTTCTAGTTTTGTCTAGTTTTGTTCTTTTGTTGCTTTGGCACATTTGGATGTGGACATTTTGAATAGATGATCTCCCTAATATAGGTTTGTCTATTCTCTGTCTCATCACAGGTTAAGCCCAAACTGGACAAACAAACAAATAGTTAAATAAACTTTAACTATGCTTTATGGTATACATGGGGACTCTATGAAATTATTTTTCATTATATTATCTCTACTTCTCTCTATATTTGCTTTTTATTAAATAAATACACCACTAAGCTGGCCATCAAAATCCAGCCTGCACAAAACCTGCTGCTTTGAAATCCATTTGTACTGTTTTAATTCTTGACCTGTACAAAAAAAAAAAAAAAAAAAAAAAAGCATGATTCCTGAGCTCATGGGATCCCAAGGGATTAATCACATATGTACATTTGTTTGTTTGTTTTAGCAATATTTTTGTCACGAAACACATAAATATTGTTATGGTACTTCTTTCGCTTCATGGTTATTATGAATTAAAGAGAATATTTTGTTAGTAATTGTAATGGATAGGAACATTGCATGGTAATGTCTATTTGCACTGTTTAGACGCTGAAGTATGTAGTTTATATGCTTTATAACCATATTTTATCACACGACAAATATCAACTGAAAAACAAAAGAGGGCTAGAAAGAGTGAACTTGATAAGAGAGCAATAGAACATGTGCATCAAAGAAAAAACAAAGCTGTACTTCTGCCAGGGAATTGAAAACGGTGGCAGAAGAGGAGCAGAGAATGAGTGTATTTCAGTTCTGTCCTATAAAAGCAAAGAGAAAGCCATGTATGTGTATCATCAAAGGCAAGGTAAATGAAAAAAAATCTCTCAAGGGTTTCTTTCTCTCTCTCTCTCTCTCTCTCTCTCTCTCTCTCTCTGTGTCTTAAAGTTTTGTGTGACAGTAAAGTTTCTAAGCTAATGTGTTCTACTCTAAGGTAGGGTGTGTTCATGGGTATATGGTATATATATATATATGGGTTTCTCATAGTCTTGGTTCAAGTTCACTGCTCACTGCATTGTACCTCCAGCATGACCACACATATTTGTTTGACACACTGGATGATGGCGTCCGGGGTGCCAGAGATTGTCACAGCGCGCTCTGTGGAGTTGGGCAGCATGTCCCCGGCCACTTGCACCTGAGCTCCTGTGGACTGGAGAGAGACTGAGAATATAACACATGCACAAACAAATTTAAGAAAAACAAATGAAGACAGATTTTTCACTGATTGAAAAATGTGTACATACAGTAGTAATGTGTTGCGATGTACAGTATAGATAGATAGATAGATAGATAGATAGATAGATAGATAGATAGATAGATAGATAGATAGATATTATAAGACAGTTATAATGTAACTAATAAAACTGATAATGATATCAGTTAAAATGTCTTAAAGTCTTAGAACTCTTGTACTATTCAATGATCTTTACACCCTGTCCTGTCAAATAGGGGACACATACTGTAGGAGTCACATCTCTCCTCATCCCACAGTGCCACTGAATTCTTGATTCTGATTGGTCAGAAAGCTGTTTGATTGGTTTTCTATAACAGCAGCTCTAATGATAGTTCTGGCTGTGAGGCAAATAACAGGTTTATATCAATGTGATTTTCACTGT
Organism: Channallabes apus; assembly: GCA_030522415.1. Classification (NCBI taxonomy): domain Eukaryota; kingdom Metazoa; phylum Chordata; class Actinopteri; order Siluriformes; family Clariidae; genus Channallabes; species Channallabes apus. The sequence goes on from CM060109.1 coordinate 43,501,028, forward strand.
ACTTTATCATTTCCGAAGTAATGACTCACACAGAGATTTGTATTATAAACGCCGATGATAAACATACACTAATCCTGATAATAAATGGATTTCAAAATGTTGCTGAAAAAAATTATATAATACTTGATGTATTTACGACCTATAAATAGACGTTTATGTAACATGCTGTGTGAAAGGTCAGTAAGATTTTCATCACAGAGAAAAAAAAAACTTTAAAAGCATAACATTAAGTAATTAATTAAAAATGTGTATTTGTCAAAGTTTTGTGATATAAGGTTTATGTGTACAGTATATTAGGTTTTGTACAATTTCAATTTCAGAGCAGGAACAGTAACTCTGCTTTGTGGCAGTTTGCATCACACCACTCCACCAGTTTTATTCTTTCATCATTTCTGGTTGTGTTTATCCACATGAGAGTAAAACTGTCAGCAAGGGGGCAGAACTGACTGGCCATGCTGGCCATTTACAGTACTCATTTTCAATCTCTCAGCAGGATGGGGAAAAAACACTCTACCTCTCTCATCTCCTTGATCTTAGAGCCTCCTTTGCCAATGAGAGAGCCACACTGGCTGGCTGGGACGACCAGCCGCAAGGTGACAGGGGGCTTGCTGGTGGCTGGGCTGTTGCTCATGGAGTTAATTATATCCTGAGAAAGCATGTGAAAGAGAACCAGAGTCAAAACTTTGAACAGCTGCAAAACTCTAATTCATCCATTTTAACGTGTTAGAATACTGGTTGATTATCTTATAATGAGTATTTTAGAGGATGTTCTTCAGTAACTATGATGAATTAGTCAGTACTGTATCTACAGGTAAACAGAAAAATAAATATACAGTCATGGCTAAAAGTATTCATCATACAGTAGTTCTACCTGTGCACAAAGCAGATGATGTCACTAATTATTTCAAGCCTATCTGGTTGAAGAGTTGTGCTAATTAGCTACTGTAAAAGACTATGAACTAATGAAACTAACTAATGAACTATGAACTAACTAATGAAACACTAGCTATGTGACTATGGTATTCAACTTCTGGAGCCATGACCTGGGTCATCTCAATATCTACTATAAAACCAATGGAAAACTGTAAAGAAGGCCGCAGCAGTCAAGAACCTGTCCTCTGTACCAGATGTTCAAGAATCAAGAAGGCATGAATTGAGCGAGTGATGCCTGGGTACTACAGACATCTTTTTCACTCTATGCCCAGACGGATCCAGTAGGTTTTGAAGAAAATAGGACTTCGTAGTAAATATTGATTGATGTATAGAAATTTCACAGCATAAAATTACAAATAAATCTTATTATCTAATAATATTATCTATAATTGTCATTGTTTAAAAAAAATAATAACGTCCTTAAAACATTAAATTTCACTTTTGTCTCTGTACATTAACAACAAAACATTGTCTCTCACTTAATCATTCATTGTCTATAACGCTTTATCCTGTATTCAGGGTCGCGGGCGGCCTGGAGCCTATCACAGGAGACTTAGGGCATGAGGCAGGTTACATCCTGGACAGGGTGCCAATCCATCGCAGGGCACACACACGCTATGGGCAAATGAATCGAACCTAGCCGGGAATCGAACCCGGACCCTGGAGGTGCAAGGCGACCTTGCTAACTGCTAGACCCCCGTGCCATTCTAACAAAACATTGTGCTTTTGTAAAATAAAGGAAATAAATAGGGAGCGCTTTCAGCCGTCTTAGTCTTTGCCAATGTATTTCTTAAACGCGTCATTAAAATGAACTGGAACTCTGCAAATACTTTACACACAGACATGGGAAACATATCTACATAAAGCTTAAAGTGCCCACTTGAATGAGTAAAGTAAAGTGTATACTTAAATAAAGCAAAAATGAAATATACTCAGTTTATATAACCTGTATGAATCCAAAGAGAAGTCATAGTCTTTCCATCTCACTCTTATTATCTAATAACAACCTCAGACAGGACATGGCCAAGTGCTATTCACAGGAAAACAGTCGCGCACACAGATTCAGTGAGTTTTCTGTGCATGTGTAAGACTTCATGTTCTGTACAGGTTTCTAAAGCTCTTCAGAAGGTTCTGGGCAGTGGGAGAAGGTTAGCCCCAGAATAAGAGACTCACTGAGACTCTGACAGAGAATAGAGGTGTTTTGAAAAGTGAATTACTGCAGCCAAGAACAAGAATCCAGCAAGTTGTTACAGTACCATGGGTAAATGAATAAGTCTCACATAATCCTTATTGTGATAATATACAGTAAAACTAATATCATTTTGGCTAGCTTTGACCAGCTTATATGAAACATTGCCTTTCAATGTCACTTACAGTACATAGTTTAGGTTAACATGTAGATAACACTGCTAATCATGCTAACATACTGCCTTAGGTAGCTTAGCACAAACATGTTAGCTCACGGTGGATAAGCTAATACCTTATGGAGCTTACAGATGTTCATGAATATCAGCTGTGGTGTGAATGTTCTAATGTATTTGACCCCATACCTATTTGGTTCAGTTTTGATTTTCTTTAGAAACAGAGTGAAAATGATCAGCCACCTGTTCAATGGAAATTAAATGCAAAGAAGAAGGCAAGATATGGATAGCACACCACTATGTTATGGAAAACCCTGATGATGACCTGGTTCCACAGACTCTACGATTCCGGCCCCCTGGACCACAAGTAGGGTCTGGATTCTGGATGGATCTCTTGTATTTTTAAAGTGGATGGACACAAACGATAAGTATCTGTCCACACCTGTGACAGCATTCCACTGAGCAGCAAAAAACACCATGGAAATACAAGTGTTCATTTACAAGGATGTCTTCAGTTGAACAGGAACTGCTTTTTGAGAGTGCAAGAGTGGGCTTTTACAAATCTAACACAATTTTTTCATCATGCACTTTTCCTGTTTGCCCTGATTTACCATGAATGTCTGTTTTTGCATGGCCATATTTAATTATGCCATAAATGTGCCTTCTGTGTACAAGATCATCTGTGTCCCTTTTCACTCCTGGACATTGTCTTTGCACAATATGAGTGATATAAGGGTTATGGATAGGGTGTAAGAGTGAGTTTTTCTACCCGAGTTATTTTGCCTGTCAGTTAACTATAGTCTAAATAAACTACAAACAAAAAAAAATCTTTTTTGTAGCACTATCACATACCTGACTGAAAGGCTCATTATGCTGGTCTTTGTCTTCTCTGGTGTGAATTACAGCATTATTCATGATCATTTACATCTTCTCGCTCGCACGTGGCCTCTCTAAATGAAAAGTGTCTTAGAAAATGTAAATGAATATATTGTTTTCTGTGAATGAGTGAGCAAGATGATTGTCACATCACTTTCAAGGAAAAACTCTAGGCTACAAGATCCAGTTTACAAAAGTACACAAAAGTTATGAATGTGGTTTGTGGACCACAAGTGGACATTTTTGATGTTTTTGATAACCATGAATAACTATTATTTTCTCCAAAACACAAACCTGTACATACATGCTGCCCACATACTGTATTACTGTAGCACAGTTTGTGCTGAATACAGTGTAATCAGATCTTTTGCCTTTTATATGTTTATAATGGACATAATGTTAGAACTTTAGCACCCCAAAACACCTCTAAGGATTAAATCTGAATAGAAGTGATAGTAGTTTTCAGTTTTTTGTATAGTGCTTTTAGCAATAGACTTTGTCACAAATCAGCTTAACAGAAAATATTAAGCTCCATAATCATATCCCTAATGAGCAAATCGGAGGCAAGAGTGGCAAGGGGAAACTCCTGATGATGGCATGGGGAAGAAATCACACGAGGAAAAGCACACCAAAGGTGCAAACCTCCACTATCTACTGTATGTTAGCATAACCATTGAATTATGGGTAAATCACATCTAGACATTTCAAAGACCTTCTAAAGAATGCCAACCATCTTTATAGAATAAAGCAGCCATCTGAATGCATCTCTGCACTGTTATTGAAGTTCCAGCTGCAGTGATTGCTTACTGGAGCTTTAATTTTCGATGAGATTTTACAGCTTGAGGAGTCGCTAGCACTGATCACTGACATGACTCAGTTCTGCTCAGGACAAGCTAAATCCAATGTAATGTATATAGAACAGGGTTGTCATGTTATATGTATTCAAAATCATAAAATGAAACATACTTAGAATATATGACCAATGTTTGCTGAAGATGGTGATGTGATGTTGCTGATTTTTATATACCATATCTTGCTTTGCAGTGTAATGATTTGTTGGTTCTTATTTATAGAGAGATAGGTTTATTATAATATAGATTATTTGTTATTTAAGACTCTGCATGGTCAGTAGCTAATAGCGTGTACCTCTTCAAATTTGTAGGCGATCATGGCAAAAGCCTTAAAGATGGCGTCTGTGGGTCCTGTTATGGTGACGATTCTCTCTGGACAGTTCCCCTCCGAGATGTTGATGCGAGCAGCACTCTGTAGATCACAAATAACAAGTAACATAATAATATTGTATAATATACAAATAATATAGCTTTAGGTTTCATACAAGATGAAAGTTAAAATGATATTTTCTGTATTTTTGTACTTTTTTTTGTAAGTAACTGCGGGTTCTTGCTTTACTAGCTCTGTCGAAGGTTTAGGAAGGTAACATGCTGCTGCGTTTTTTATTATTGAACCCTGCGTGAGAGGAGCTGTCACTCCAAAATCCCTGACTGTGGATTTAATCCTGCAACTAGGGCTCTGTCATTCCAGGAGGATAAAGACACAAACAAAATTGACTCATACTCTTCTCAGAGAGTTTTAATTTTTTTTACTTACCTCTTCACGCATTTTCTTTACAGTTTCTCCTTTCTGAGAAAGAAATCATACCATCATGAATTTAAGAAAAAGTCTTAAAATGCTTTCAAAGTTTTTAAATTAAGATCTTGAGACGAAAGATGGATATTCTTAACATACCTTTCCAATGATGCTTCCAACTTCCTGAAAAAAAGATCATATAAAAATATTATTCATATCAACATAAAATCTTTTTTTTTATTTTTTCCCCCGATTTTCTCCCTAATTTAGTCGTGTCTAATTCCTCCCAGTCACTAGGGGGCTCCCACATTAAGCTTCTATTACCACTTAGTCGGGTGGGCCGCAGACTATCACATGGTTTCCTCCGACCCACGTGACGTCACCGACGCATCTTTTCGAACTGCTCGCTCATGCACCGTCGGGGCAGCGTAACACACTCGGAGGACAGCGCTATCCGCTCCTTCCGCTTGTGTGAGCTCACAGACGCCCCTGATTGGCTGTAGAGAAATCATTAATGTGGTAGCACTAAGTACCTCTCATCCCTCCCCGTTGAGAGAGCTCGGCCAATCAGCTCTCTCGAGACCTCTGGCTGCGAAACATATTATTCTTATCAGAACATTCCCATAAAAATCATTAAAAGCTCAGCATGATAGTGAAAAGGAGCAGTACTGTAGCTAGTCTGGTAGATGTTTGCTGGTTAAATGACAAATAATACCAGTTTAATGTATAAATAATTCTTAGGTCATGTCTCACATCTCTTAGGACTTAGCTCTCTATCTGCCTGTCTGTCTGTCTGTCTCTCTCTTAGCCTGTCTCCTTATGTGTATGGCTGTGTCTGTATGTCCTTTAATCTGCCAGTTGAAACTTTCATTCTCTTTTAATTTCTCTCTATCTGTACGTACTTTGCCATGCATGAGGAGGCGGATGGTCAGGGTGACGTTGAGGCCGCCCTCAGACTGCACTTTGCTGGATTCCATGGTGAGACTGGAGGAGTTGGTGAAGTTGGTGTATGATCACGTGACAGGAAATCCCCAGGAGTAGGACGATAGAGATGGTAATTACAGCCAACCAGTCTCCTGCAAGTTATACATTTATTTTTATATATATGTTAAACATTTTTGCATGTCAAAAGGAGGGATGACTTTCTATGGCAGCATGTTCATGAAATTATTAGGGATTAGGGATATATACATATACTATATGCATATTTTGAACACGAGGGGGAGCACTTCTCAACCTGTACAGTAAATTCCAGTCTCGGTTTGCCTCAAGACAGGATATCTTTAAACCCAAATGATTATTCAATACCTCATCCGGTGCATAATTTCATATGGCATAAAACTGAAATAATGCAGATCAGACCATTATTATGAAGTATAAAACATCGGTAGGATGACAAGTAATTCAAATTGATTTCAAATTCAGTTCAATTTAATTCAGTTTTACACATATTTAGTGATTGACATTCGATGTGGCAGATCAATTCCCACCTCCACGGCATCTCTCTCTTATATCATGCCAGTCAACATACACTGAGAGATTTAAAAAAAAATTATGCCAGACTGTAGGACAGAAAGTTGAGGATGACGACCAGACAGACAAAGAGGGGGGGGGGGGGAAATGCATGTGGTAGATGATGGCATAGCAGAAGAACTACATGGTGTTTATGAGGATGATTTTTTTCCTACAGTATGTATACATAAGGTTAGTGACCTGAGATATTTTTTATAGGATAAAGCAGCAGGAGAAAGGCAACCAGAGAAATAATTTAAAGGCATGTGAATGTCTGTGTGTTTGTGAGAGAGAAGGTGGGAGAAAAGAAAGCTGGATGGACAGATGAAATCTGGAGCCAGATGTCCAACAATTTCCCCAAAGAACTGTGGATTGCATAAAGCCTATAATCCACACTAAAACCATGAAGGAAAATCAAACCATGTCACAAAAGATCCGAGTTTGGTCTGGGGAGATTTCTTCAGGAATCAGTGACCTGGTGAAACATGAATGGTATCGGCTAGTTAAGCTTTTGCTGGTGTAATAATGATGTACACAATATTTTATTTATTTGGTTTTTAATCAAGTAATTTTTTTTTGGCATGAGAATAAACTGCATGCTAGTAGCGTTTACTAGGCCATAATCACAGATACATAAACATATGAATTAATAAGGATAAGGACCATAAAATATTTTAATTTATATTACAGTATATGGTCCAATCAATTTATCTGTATTTGTAATAGAGATTTTTTTAAAAAAATCAAGCATCAAGATTTTTTTGTATCATTTAATTTGTATATATTTCCTTTTGAGGTAATAAAATGTTGCTGTTTCTCTATCATCCTGCAGGTGGCATGATCTAAACTATTTGCATAGCATAGCATCCTTTGTAATAGGAGACAATTATTTGCTGAGTTGGTTTATAATAGTAACAAAATCTGAAAAATCTATCCATCTAACTATCTACCGACCATGTCATTGGCGTCACTAGGGTGGGAACACGAAGATCCAATCGCAGAGAGAGAGAGAGAGAGAGAGAGAGAGAGAGAGAGAGAGAGAGAGAGAGAGGCACACTTACGGCCAGCAGAGGGCACCTCGGTTAGGGAGAACCAGAAAGTGCCATTGTAAGGACACTGCACACAACTCCACGTTAGTGACTAATAACTTATAACTGGGGACTAGTGAATTAAATAACTTTGTGAATTCCGCAATCCAATCTCGTAATCAAAAACCGCAGTACAAAACCAGTAAATCCAATTGTAAGTACAAATCCAGAAACAGTGGTCAGACGTGAGCAAAGTTCAAAGCCGATAACCCGTTAGCATTAAATCCAGAAGCAGGTAATCTCGTGGTCAAAACATTAGCAAGATTCAAAGCCAATAATCCGACAGCGTTAGATCAAGGAACAGGCAGTGTCGAGGTCAAATTTAAGCAAGGTTCAAAGCCAGTAATCCAAATAAAGTGTAAGATCCGTAGCACAAAGACAAAGAGGAAACCGATAAACAAGGCGAGGTTGTAACCGATAAACTGTGGCAAAACAAACACGAGAATAAAGGCATAAACAGCACATTAATATGGCGACACGTGGGTGTATTGCAGCGCCTTAAATTCGCAGGACTGATTAATCCAAAGCAGCAAAAGGTGAGCTGAAGCCATGACTGAGGCGGCAAAAAACGAGGCGTCACAGAGCTGGAACGAGAGTGCCTTAGATTGCTTACCGAGGAGCTTATGTTGTGGACGAGATCTGGCGTGTTGTGACAGTACCGTCCCCCCTACGAAGGCTAATGGGCATTCTAGAAGGGGCCTCGGGGTTGAGCCTATGGAACTAATCAGGGATTTGTCGAGAATAAATCTGCCAGGTATCCAGCTTCTTTCAGGTCCGTACCCTTCCCAGTCCACTAGGTATTGTAACCCGCGTCCGCGGAGGTGAAGGGGGCAATGGACAAAAGACCAGTCGTGGGATCTGGGATACATGGAAGGTAGGGTTGATACAGAGCATGGACAATGGCAGAGAAAGCTTGACGGAGCAAGGGTTGATGACTCTGGAAATGGAGAAGGGTGCAATATACCTGGACTTTAGGGGTATGTTTGCGTGTTAACAGCATCACTCTTTGACCTACGCGGTATCTGGGGCTGCCGAGCAGTAGCGGTTGGCCTTGTGTCGGAAAATGTTTACCGAGCGCAGCAGTTGAGAGCAGGCCTGTTGCCTCTTGCAGGGATGGACAAAAGCTTGGGCGGACGGGACTCCTCTTGAGCAGGAAACAATAGCGGTTGGTATCCCAGACAGCATTGGAAGAGTCTCCTCGTGGGGACATGGGGAGCGAGTTGTGGGCGTATTCTATCCATGAGAAAAATTTATTCCATGAGGCTGCATCCCTTGATGCCATACACTTTATGGCTGGGTGTGGCACAGCCTGTCCTCTGAGCCTACAGAAGACTTTCCAGAATTGAGCGGAAAATTGTGGGCCGGGCTGCACCATGAAGCACGGACACAAGTCTTACGGGAAGAAGGGTAATTTATTTAGGAAAAATGGGGAAGTAAATGGTTAAAGGAGGGAGAATGGAAAGAAAGGGAAGGAAAGAAGGTGCACGTGCAGTTCTGGGGACAGTGCCATTCTGGCATGCGGGCACCCTGCTGACAATAGGGGGCGGTGGGTGGAGTAGCAGAATGCAGCATGCGGAGGCAGCGCTCCTGCACGCTCCCTCATGACGGCGCTTCTCCTGCTGTCGATGGCTGGCCTGGCCCCTCTCAGCTCTTTGTGGGTGCGGCCTTGTGGGAAACATGCCATAAAGGCCTTTTCCTTGGCAGCCTTTTCCTCTGTGCGGGAGTGAAGTTGTCGCGGCAACTCGCGCAGTTATTCCTCGTGCTGTCCTCGGTGCGGAGATCAAATGGTGGAATTCCAGTGTCCTTATTTAAAAGTCCCTGGGGCGCAGCATATCGCCCCACTCGCATGCCACTCTCCCCTGCTCCAACACATTACGTACTTCCTGGACCCCGGACTAAACTCCGCACCTTGCTTTTATAATGCGGAGCAAGCCCGAGATCATATTAACGTTAATCATCGCCAGCCGGCCCAAATAGGCGGTCCCTTCGCATACCTGCAGAAGGGGTGCCGCCTAATTAGGGAGCCTACGAGCACACACCGTGACAATATGTATATATGTATATACTATTTAATCTACAATCTGCTGCTACGCAACTTTACTTGCATACTCTTCATGGGTTTGGCAGCAAAACAGCTGAATGAAGGAGCATCATTTTGCCTTTTCAGTTTTAAAAGAAGCTGCTTATATTTACAATAAGCTCAGAGCTATGGTGAAATGTTTGTTCTTGTCATGAGATTCAGTATTTTTAAAGTGGCACTTTGATCCGTTCACTCAGCACACACCCGAGGGAGGCTCATTGTTTAAAAGCTAATTAATATAATCAGTACACAGCACCGAAAAAAACAAATCAAACACACAACATGGCATAATTAATGTACACTTTGGATAGCAGGCATTGCATAACTGTTGAAGAGATGCACCTGTTATACAGTATCCATGTTTTTTTATCCACAAGCTGTTTATATTTCATGATTACAGTCATGCCATGTCCTGATGGTTTAAAATAAATGTAGTCAGAGGTGAACGCTTAAATGGTACCAGTGCTATTTTAAGAATCCTTAGGATGAGGTAATACAAACAAACAAACAAAAAAATGTGGGCACTTACAGTAGGCATGCTCAGAATTTGAAACCTGTCCCCTTCATTTTTGTCGGTGCTGTTCAAGTCAGTCGCATAAACATAATGCACATCTAGTTAAAAACCACATGTACTTTGAACTTGGCCAGAATTAAATAAAAAGGTCATATTTTATTCATGACAAAAGTCTAACTTTTTCCTATTATGCCTATTAAAAGCCATTTGTTGTATATACTGTGGGATGTTTTAAGTGGGTCATGCTTTTCTGTAAAGAGCTTCTCCCCCCTTCCTCTGACCTTGCTATCGAATAAATCACGCTTTATGCTTGGTCAAGCAGAGCATCCCCAAAAAACTGCTCTGCCCTTTTTTTGTGTTGTTTCAAGCACACACAAATTTACACTGTATATCTGGTGGTAACACATGACTATTATGTCCATAAATAAACATATACTGTACATATTAATGCTTAATTAATTCCTCAATAATAATGAAGAATACTCAAATAATAAAGAATAAATGCACTTATTCTTAGCAGATCTGGGAATAATTATCAATATACATTAAGTACAGTACATAAACATACTGTATGAGTAGAAAAATCCTCAATAGTGATCAAAAGATGTTAGAATCTTGTTTATTAATTGGCAGAATAAGTAAAGACTATTTGCATTATATAAGGTGTGTGTATAAAGGTTAATGTAAATGCCTCATTATGCATTATAAAAGAATTAGTAATGTAATATTTGTTTTTTGTGTTATAATAATAGAATGTGCTGTATAGTTCAAAACAAAGTTCTTAATTCAGTATACCTGCTCTCTGTTTATGTCAAATCAAAAGCAGTTACAGAGGGTTAAAGAGAGACTTCCATTAAGCACATTGCTTTTCCATGAGCGAATTATGTTAGCATGCAAGCGCACTAACCAGCCACTGCATTCAGTGTCAGTCCCATGCCTCGTTTGGAGTAATACATACCCTAATGAAAGTTACTAAAGTTTATCCTCAGCTTGTCAAACCGTACATGATCACATTATTTCCTACACTCAAAGCGCCATGGCATTATGCAATAGCACCACCACTAATACCATTATACTTGATCAATACTCTAATGCTGACTACTAGTGCTTAGACTCTACTGCATTAACTGTATTAACTGTAACACCAATCTTAAGACACACTCAAATAAGAAGTCCTTAGGTATGCAAAAGTTGAGGTGATTCAGCATTCTTTTCATATTAAGCCTCCATCAATAGATTATACAGTACTTGTGCATTAGCAGGCAATGTATTAAAAGATACTGCAGAGGAATATGAAGAAATTGCTGAGCGACCTCCGGACAAACCTTCAAGCTCCCTCATAGAAGAGCAGATGAAAGAAGTGTTTTCTCAGACATGAAGAAAAGTCTCACATGCACATACTGTATATGTCTAACCTTCACAAGGGCAGCAGGGTGCAATCTAGTTTCCCCACATTTAGACCATCAGAAAGAAATGACTACATGCACATAAACTAGGTAATCTATAATTTTATAAAATGGAACTTTGGTATAATAACGCACTAGATAAAAAAAAACTTTGTAAAGTTTAAAATAATAAGAAATCAACTGAAATTTAAGTGATATTAAAACAAGACATCTAATGAGGTAATATAGTACATGCCAAAAACATCTTTAATTTTACAAAGGTTAAATTGGAGTGGCCTAATTTATGATGTAGTGGTTTATGATGCACTGTCGCCTTGCACCCCCAGGGTCGGGGTTTGATTCCCGCTGAGTGTGCAGAGTTTTGTATGGAAAATCCACAGCGCTTGGTGGATTTTCTCTTGGAACTCTGTTTTCCTCTCAAACTTCAAAGACATGTAGATTAGGATAACTGACATTCCCAAATTGCCCATAGTGTGTGAATGAGTGTGTGTGTGTGTGTGGGGGTAAGTGTGTTTGATTGGCACCCCATGCAGGGTGTACTCGTCCAGGCACCATACGACCCTGTGTTCAGGAAAAAGCGGTATAGACCATGAGTGAGTAATCTAATTTATGGTCACATTTGCATGTTAAGTGTCCAAATCTAAGAAATATTGATTCAGAGAATATTAAAGACTCATAATTGTTTTGTTTGTTTGTTTGTTTGTTTGTTTGTTTTTGGTTTGCCTGGTTAACTTTTACTTGAACATTGTTCCTCTACTGTTTTTTTTTTTTTTTTACTAAAACCTAAGACCAATTTGTCAAAATAGATATGAATTAAGGTATTTGTAAATCTTTGCAAGACTTATACAGGAAACAAAAATACAATTTGTTTTGCATAATTGTCATATCTCATGAGATCAACTGAATGTGTTTTTAAATTTACACTCATTTCTGCAATTTTCCATACAAATTGTACTTTTCATTTTAAATAGTGGATTTATTTTAACCACATGAATTTAATAAAATATTTAGTATGACAGGATTTATATTAATAACTAGCAATACAAAACAAATGCATACAGTATGCTATAAGACAAATAAATCCAGCTATTCAATTAAGAGAAAGGAAATGTGACCCTATAAAAAGAGCACAAATGACATTGAGATGGAGCTGCATTACTGCTAGATTCGTCACATGCTGCTTATTTGCTTATTTATGCTTGATTGGGATTTATCAAAATATGCACATGTATACTAATTAAAAATGCATTACTGAGACTTTCACAGAATGCTGTGGAAATGTTTTTTCTTGGTTTTGCCTTGAAAAACCTTTACAAACAATGCCTTTAAAAGACTAATAAATCTGGCACAATGGATAAAAAACAGGAATTTTATGAATTTTGTAGAGAAGATTTCTAGACAAAGAAGCAGTGGGTGTAGCCCTTGCTCTAGGCTGTGGAGACCTGGCGGAGGAAGAAGAGGAGAAAGAGGAGGACTGGCGCTGGAGGGGAGCTGGCAGAGCGGCCTGTGCAAATCGACAGCCATGATTTATTGTATTAAACACATCGCTAGGCCTGTCAGTGTGTCACAGGACTGAGTATAACATGACATGGCAGTGTTTATTGGAGACACCATGGCTTATACTATGTTTCAGGGCAAATTACTGCCCAGGGAAACAAATCTTAGTTTTTTTGTTCATTCTTGTTCCACACTGTAGCTTCAGCCTAATACAGACAGAACAAGAAAAATAAAAGCACAAGAATATAAGAGGAGAGGTTTGTAACACCTGCCAATGTAATAACAGCCCACAAATGAAATACAAATAAGCAGCTTTTAAATGAATAATCAGTAATAAAAATTCCACAAACATAATACCAGTTGCTTTTGCATTTGCCTCTATTCGCTAAATTTGTGGGGAAAATATTCATGCTTTTAAAATTGTTCTAACTTTTCTAAATGTATGTATGTATTTTTTTTTTTTTTAGATTATTGTATTAAAAGTGTTGAATCTGTATTACATTTGTGGTTTATTACATTTTCTGGGCTGTTATTATGCTGTTAGGTGTAACAGATGTAACAAAGCAAGATAAAAGAAGTTAAAATAAAAAGTTAAAGTTTTAAAAGGTCAGTTTATATCTGTAAAATAACTGTAGAATAGATTTCCAAAATAATCAAAAATATTTAGTTAGTTATAGAGATATCGCTGGGCTGAAATGCCTGTACATACAGCATTATAATGCAATACATACAGCATTATAATGGAATAATCAACCAGACAAACTCTTGCACACAGGTGAGAATCAGTCAATTGATAGATTCTTGAAAGGCGTGGCAGATTCTGGATCGTCCTTGGCATTGAACATGAACACTGCACTGGTAATACGCACAATGACATATTATGTGACAAAAAAAGAACTAACAGTGTTGTATGTATGCTGGGTGTGTATGCATATCTGGCCCAGATCTCTCCTGTCAAGTCCATGAATATCTAGATATCTACTGTCTATCCTTCATCATCATATGTCTCCTATTAAGGCCCCCCAGGATTTCACGCGTGGAAACTTCAGCAGTCAAATCATCTCTTTGGGTTACTCTGTGGTGGAAGGCATGATTCTATGCAAATCACTAAATAAGAACATTTACTATTTAGAATTTCCCATTTAAATCACCAAATCAAATCAAATCACTTTTATTGTCACATCACGTTACTGGTACACTGGTACAGTACATGTGAGTGAAATTCTTGTGTGCAAGCAACACAAGCAATAGTGGTATACAATAATAAATATGAAAAAAGAATAAAAAAGAATAAATATGCATGAAAATAAATATGCATATGCATATGTACAGGAATGTGCAAGTATATAACAAAAAAATATATATAAGAAATAAAAAAAATTATTTTTTATTGATGATCAGTGGAAAAAACACTACAACCACAACTTATAATAATAATAATAATAATAATAATAATAATAATAACAACAACAAATACTACATTGTTGTACCTGCATGAATGTGTGTGTGTGTGTGTGTGCGTGTGTGTGTGTGTGTGTGTGTGTTGACTGTTATGGTGGAGGTGCTGTATGCTTATAGACCCTCGGATCTAAGAGCTTTAGAGGATGGATTTTGCTGCAGTGCTCGTGGCAGCATAGGCACCGTTCCTCCCTCTCATTCCCACTGCTCCAATCAAACCCCTCCCTTACCCTTGCCTTTCCTCAGACAACCGCCTCCAAAGCTGTCAGCACAGATCAGTCGCCCTCGCTCAGATCTCACCCTGAATTATAATCACAAATCCAGCCAAACATACCCACTAAATCAGTGGATCATAAAATAAGTTATTAGAATCGCTGCTGGAGAAACGGTGACAAGAGTCCAACTGCAAAGCAGATGCTTCTAGTTTTTTTTGACTGGCACACAGAAAAAGCAAGGTCTGAAGATGGGACCATTGATATGCAGACTGTTGTGAATGATATCATTTCCTGTTCAATGTTGCAATTATGAATTCAGATTGATTCATTTTGTCAGCTTACTAACACGGTTTTCCTGATAACATTAAGGTGAAGGAAGTGCAGCCATTGCATCGGAATTAACGGTTAGCGACCATTTTGAGATCGCAACAAATGCGCAGACACATCTGCAGCAGTCTACAGCCATCAATTCAGCCCTCAAATCTCCATGTAAGCTGATGTATAGCTTCATCAAAAATGCTTCAATCTCACCAAAAACACCAAAACGTGAACTATTTTCTTATTTTCATGATGTACGTATTGATAGAGCCATTGAAGAAATTTACAGAGCAATAATGCTATAATCATTTTAATATAATGTGCAATCTATGATATATGTATAGGTTAATACCAAAGCACCTTTGACTGATCACGTTGCGCAAAAACATTCGCCTGATTCACCGTGGCAGATAATGGATCCTCGATGGTCATCAAACGAATGCAATTGCCAAAGACCACGTAGTAGATTTCATAAGGATGCTGTACTTTTTCTCTTTTGCTAAGGCTGACAAACATGCCAGATTGTTTAATATAACACCATCTACCATTATGAGTCACAACAGCTGTTAAAAATGAAGATAAAAAAATTGCTGCATTCTACATCACCTCTCCTCAGAAACTAGCAAGACAATGAGCGGTCAAGTTATAACGACATTATTCTCCTTTCACTGACCACAGGACTTCATACACCGCTTCCTTCGGGAACCCCAAGACAGACAAGAAGTTAAACAATGAAAAAATATTTAAAAATCTTGTCCAACTTGGGAATCATAAGGCAATGCAAATCGAACAAGAATGCAATGCTAAAGCACAAGCAAGCAACAAGAAGATCGATCCTTACTCATGTCTTCACGGGATAAATATTTGTCAATCCGACAATCCGTAAAAGTCAGTATTTGGTATACCTAATCTGTAGGAATGTTCAGCAATTAGACAATTACATATTAGATTAAATATTAAATGAAGAAAATAAAAGGAAGGAAGCCTTTACAAGAAGTTTTTTTTTTTTTTTTTACCTTTGTGCGGTTCCGAAGAGATGGCCACAAATTAGGATGGCTGGAAACGAGTGACAATATTCAAATAATTGCACGAAGAAAGGATTTCTCCACTGTCCGTCCTTGCTCAGAGCCCTGACAGAAGCTGGAGTTTGATTGGTCCGCATAAGGGGTCACGTGGGCGAGGCTCATGACACGTGACCTTCGTGGCAAAAGTAAAGCACGAAAAAATCCTTACATCGAAATGTCGTTTCAAATGTTGTTTGTGCTACTGTTTCAGATCGAGGTTCATTCTTGGTGTAGAGGACACGAGGTGGTTTCTGTGTGCCAATCGGGTAGCCCCAGGGGTATTCGGTGCGAACAGGAGGGGTGGATGGCACCCATGACATCCGGGATAGTCATCAGGATTCTTTAGTGGGTCAACACATCAATGCTCAGGACTGCATAGTTTTAGTTACAGTATATAAGTGCATCCACTTTTACTGCTTCATTTGTCCATTGAAAGAGAGACAGTTTGTTGTGACAATTGGACTTCAACTAAACCATCGCTTCAACACCGCTCACCAACATGTCCTCATTTTTCCAGTCAAATGACTAAAACATGGTGTAAAGTCCCAATGTTGTAACGTGGCTCTTTACCCCCATTTAATCTCATGGCATTTGGGATTGCAAAATCGTCACAGACTCAGAAGGGATTATAAACCCCACAGACTAATCCACGTCAGCTGGACAGTAAAACAGGAATTAATCAACAATGGTTAAGCTTTATTGCTTTTACCCAAATAGGACTGGACTTACAAAATGGGTGCTGATGGCGTTATGAACTCACCAGTGAATTTGTAAAAAATAAATAAATAAATAAATCCCTCACAAAATGTATAAAATCTTTTAAAAACGTCTATTGTAATGCAACTCCAGCAACATCCCACATCCCCTGTAAAACACATATGGCCTCTGGGCTGTGGTGTAAAATGTTGCCCCTGGGACGTGAACTCAAACGGAATATTACTGCGGTGAATTAAATGAGGGCGCAGCAGCCCAGGCTTTCTGTGCATTCAAACAAAATTAGGGTCATGAGCAATTTGTTTCTCATACAAATACACGTGTAGATTTGGGCCTGTAATAAGGACACAACTAGATTTCAATTTAACCAAGCAACAAAAAAAGAGCTTTTTTCACTAAAGTCTTATTGCAGATAAAAATAAATAAATAAATAAATAAAAATAAATAACACCTGGAAGGACACAATGTAATTTTAAGTTTTTATAGTTACGTTTAATGTTATGGAATATTTGTGTGACAAGTTATTACCAGCAATTCCTTTATATTATCCAATATAAACTGTCGCTCCACTATCCTATAGAATTTAGAAAGCAGAAAGTTTTCTTTTTGGCCTGAAGACTAAGAGTCAGACATGCAGTTTTATTTGTTACAAGATTACTATTAGTCGTTATTAAAGAAACAGTAACATACTGTATTAGACCCAGCGCATTACTGTAAAACTCTGACTTGAATTTCATTACTTTCTGACCAACAATATTTAATAATATAAACAGAACTGTGCTATAAGATGCTGTTATGCTATTATGTTAAAAATTATGCTATTATTTCATAAAAAATATGAAAAGTGGAAACTGTACAGTATGTAATAGACTATAATCGAGTCTGTCGGATATTTGTCTTACCAGATGTACTGTAGGGAATGTTCCTGAGGCTGACTTAGGACCAAAGGTGGTAACGAATGGGCACAATGAGGGTTGAGAGTGACATTCTGGTTCTATAAGTAAACTGCCCTATCGCCTCCAGCAAGGACACAAATCAGACAACTTGCATGGAGTGGAATATGATTGGCCATTGGGTTGTTATATAGCTTCATGTCAACCGAGCAAGCTAATCGGCCCAGACGAGCGTGAAGGATGGAGCGATCGGTGTGATCAAAAAGCCATGAAGTGCAACTTAGCAGTTACACAGTAGATATAATTTCACACATACTAATGGTATGTACTGTAGAGTACACTTTTATAATGTCATTGAGAGATGTGACACCTACAGTACACTACAGTATATGTGTTTTTTCCTTTTCTTTTATGTTTGGTCATTTAGCTATGCAGTGCTAAAGCACTTCCACCATCGATTGGTTGAACAAGCCTCAGTGTCAAATTGAGCTGTGAACCTGCAGGCTGTAATCAAGCAGCTCATTATTGGGTTGGAACATGACCATGGCTTATCTGGCTTGGTCCTCTGAACTCTGAGCAGTGATGGGCCTGACAAAATCTATACAAAACTTAGTGCTGATGGAGTGTGTGGGAGCATGCTGCAGATATTGTATTGACATAATTCAGGGCGTCTGAACATATTTTAATGTTCAATTTAGTGACAATGTGTTTCCATTGTAAAGTCAAATCGACTCCCTTCCCCAGTCCCCTAACCGTTCTTTCCCCAGTCTTCCATTCTCTAAAGGGTGAAAGAAGCATGATGCTTTGAATGAAATACTTAAGAAGCTTGCTCGGAGGGAGTTTGCGTGTAAGAATATTTACTCAGATTGCATTGTGCCAGCTCAAAAGGGTACTGTATGTTTCTATATTTGATTCTATAAGCTTTTATGCCCTCTATCCACATTCAACCCAGATATAACCGGCAAATGGAACATTTTGCCTGACCTTCCACTTTGCCATATTCAGTGCTTTTACTACTGAGAATGCTTGCAGCTAAAACCAATAACCAATGAGCTTGAAATGGAAAAACAGAAGAACTGCAAAAAAAAAAAACAATAATAACAATAATAACAATAATAATAATAATAAAAATAATAATAATAATAATAATAATAATAATAATAATAATAATAATAATAGTAGTAGTAATAACAATAATAATAATAATAATAATAGTAATAATAATAATAATAATAATAATAATAATAATAATACACAGCACAGCTTCTTTGTTTTGGTGTGGTATCATTTAGAGTTTATATTTTGTCTGTTTCACTGAAAATAACTTAATCCATTGTGGTGTGAATAATCATGTCTTTAAGACACATTGCTTAAGTTTAAATTTGTATTTAAATAAGCTAATTCTCTTTTAGACTTTGATTGGATAATTAATTGAAGTGATTAATATGTTTTAGTTGCTGTCAGTTCCGTTAACCCTAACTGATGCAGTGAGCTTTGAATTTCCTAAACAATCATACCAGTAGATATACTACCTCATGGTCAAATTATTGGCCTGCATCAAAAAAAAAAAAAAAAATAACTAAGAAGATTACTGCAATTACTGGAATTGAGTTAAAAACATTATTGAACCCTGAAAAGATTGTGCTGAACTATCAACTTCACAGAGAAAAGTGAACGACTTAAATGCTTAAATGCAATGGAAAAAAAAATCACAGCTCTCCCAGGAGACTTAGGGCACAAGGCGTGGTACACCATGGATGAGGTGCCAATCATTCATAGGCTGCACACACACATTCAGACACTCACACACTACTGGCAGTTTGGGAATTCCAATCAGTATGTTTTTGGACTGTGGAAGGAAACCCAACAAGCATGGGGAGAACATGCAAACTCCACGCACACTAACGACCCTGGTGGTGCAAGGCAACAGTGCTAACCACTAAGCTACAGTACCATACCGCCTAGGCAGCTATTATAGAAAAACTAATTCTGATGAAAGGTGAACCTTGCTTTGATCATATCCCCGTTTGAACCTGTTTTAAATCCTAATAATTTAATCTACTGGTTACTTCTGTTATGGCACTGTGCAACATAATACTGTACATCTAGTTTAGGCTTCTTTCTTTTCCATCTCATTACTTTGCTCTGTAAATTGATATTAAAGCCAGAAGCTGTTTTCAGGTGCAGACCTGCAAGCTGCAGATTTCCTGGCCACTCTTTTGTGGTTCATAAATATTTGCTGATGCGCTCTTTCCATTAGTCATGCACATGCAGAACTGACAAGCAATACAAGGCTATTAGGACACTTTGATTAACTTAATGCTTTTATCCCCCTTCCCACTTTCGTCTTCTCTCTTTCAAAAATTCCATATTAGAATTTTGCTGCTGCTTTTTAAAATACATTTCTTCTCAGTAGGGAAGGACTAGGCAGTGCACAGTATACACAGATCTCTGTGTGTCTCCTGTAAACTCCTCACCTCGTGTGTCTGATTTTAAAAACTTCAAATGTTAAATAAAATATAATATAAATGTCAATTTATATTTATAACAATTTTGAGCAGCCGTAAGACTGGAATTATTTGTTAAAATAATTTCAAACATGGATCTGTGTACTGTAGTTCAAAAGAACCTGGTCTCAACATACACACACACACACTCACTCAGAGAGAGAGAGAGAGAGAGAGACCCCTTTTGAAGTGTTGCCAAAATTATATTTCCATGCTGTGGATATGAACCTGGGCTTACTTTAATTTCGTGTTCCAGGACATTTCTTTCCAAGATCATAATCTTCAAGGACTCCCCCTGAGGTGCATCTTTCACACCCTTAGCTTTGATTATTTATTGAAAATAATAATGCCATGGTGGAGTACTGACCCTCCCACCACCAGCAACACCTTTCGGCATTACTGTACATCTTAATCTCTTGGCTCAGTATACTATTAGAATGTTCACTGTTTATTACAAAAAACAGGATTAGAACCAAAGCAGAACACTGGGATGTTTGGAGATGATCTTATAAAGATAAGCAACTAGACGTAGTTGGAGATAGCAGGGTTTTGATCCTGATTTCTTAAAAAAAATAATAATAATAAAAAAAAAAAATCCTGAAGGATGTGAAGGTATTATCTAAACTCTAAACAGCGCATCATCCTTTGGACTAGGACATTTTGATAAAAAAAAATTGCTGTATGTATTTGTATGTACACTTGATTTAAAGATTGATGTATCTATATTAATTGAACCTCCTGAGCGTTACATTAAAAGATGTACAAATCCAAGTAAGAATAATAAGAGTAAGGGTAAGTGTAGTATGCGAGAAATTAATAGCAGAGAAATCAATGCTGAACATAAAAGCTGAAGGTTGTTTGTACTTGAGTAAAATAATGGGAATGGAATTATATTGACTACTAATGGTTAACAATACATAAATAAACCTGTTAAATATTTTCAGAATGTTAACACTATACAGTGAGAAGTTATTCTGACATTAGATATTTGAGTAATGTCAACTCGATTGAAATGTATTAATAATTGCTTAATTAACGTTATTAAGGTTTTTGCTTATTTTAATCAAAATGGTGACCTCTTATTTGGCCAGGCAGCATACCTGAGTTTGTTTAGTGATCATAAGAGAATCGATTCATACAGTAACTGTAAATTTCATGAAATTCTTACAAGTTCCCTACACAATCTTCCCTAGTTGTCAATTTCAACACTATCACTACCTTCAAAATGGCCATCGTCATATTCATTTAAATTCAATTTAGCTTTATTTATATAGTGCTGTTAACAATAGTCCTTGTCACAAAGCAGCTTTACCAAATAAAAAAAAAAAGATATATATGTAAATGAGTTTGAACAGTGTGAAGAAATTATTGTCCCTGATAATAAGTTTTCAATATTGATCACTCCAGCTAGGATCCTCTCTAGTCCAACTAGGGACCTTTGAGGCCAGTGGCTACTATTACTGTATATTTATTCCCATTTTACGCCGCTTAAATTTTTAAGATAAAGTTGTTATTATTATACTAATAATAATTGTGCACATGGAACCCTTCCAGTATAGCCAAGCAAATAAATGACATTTAATGTAATTACCACCACCATAAAACTTTACACCACTACACTACTGTGGCACTTCCACCCATACTGTGGCACTTCCGTCCCAACCCAATAATCCAGCTCATCCTGCAGTGAGAGGTCCAGTGAGATCAGAAGGCTGTGCTTTTCCTCAAAGGAAAGCCACATCTTGCCTTAAACAGACTCAGTGATTCTGAGAGTTTTCTCTTCATGGGTTATTATTTACACTTCTGTGCTTCTATACAAGCCATCTCTAATCTTTCAAGAGACAACCATTCAAAAAGACAGCATAGCTAGCAGCAACCCAGAGAGAGGAAAAAGAAAGGGCAAGGGAAAAGTGTGTGTGCATGTCTTCAATGTATTATATATGAAGATGGCTGTATAGACCAGGATGGAGGAAAGAGTGATAGAAGTCAAGGATGTCACAGACGCTAATGGAGTAATCCTCCTCAACCTCATGAATGTGACTCAAGCGCAAACATGCGCACCCCAGGAATTTACAGTATATTACTCATAATAAAGAGTAAAACTAAAGACAGATCTTTCGCAATATAGATACAGAAACATCATACCTTGACATATCTTGGCATGCATGCAACTCTGATGACTCAGTCTGCTAATGGTGTTCTGTGAAAAGAGCCTAAGCCATCCTTCCTATGCAAGTAGAACATGCTGGTCAGTATTGTTAAAACTAGAGCAGCTACAGGATCTACAAAGTTTTCTATCAAGGTCATTAAATTGCTCCAGAAAGGCCTGACTTTGACAAGAAGAATAACGTTAGGTGGCATGTGTTATGAACCAGAGAATGCAGGTGCAGTTAGGATATTTATTAACAGGCGTTTCTAGGAACACGTCAAACAAACCAGCAAGGATAATCCAAAATCAAAAGTCGAGTAAGCAGGCATGGGTCAGGCGATGTGCGTCTGTGACAAATGAGACAATGAGCACTACAAACCTGAATACAGATACAGTAGGAGAGAAAACCCTAATGATATTATAGTTATGTTGATGAAACATGTTCTGGTTCTTATTTTATTACTGTTAGTTATAGCAGCTGAGGCATAGTAATTTGTGTTATATTTTATGTTAGTACCACTTTAACACTTTGTATAGTAAGAGTGGGGTGCAGTTACCAAGTGATTCCAGCAGGGGGTTGTGCAACTTTGTTGTTGAGGTATGTTAAGGGGCACGCGGCCTACTTTATCCCAGTCATTATACATGTGAACTGAAGAAAGCTGTGTCCGTGCACCTTTTATACAAATACCTCCCTTTTCAGGGCTTTTACATTTGGAGGAGCCGCTGGGATGAAAGAAGTGAGGTTCGTCCCCTGAGGTTGAGAAAACCTCACTTTGCTCATCCCACAAAATTAACCCAGGTGGTGGAGGGTGTAGCTACAGTCGGCGTGTTACCCAAGCCAAGGAGAGCGTGCATCCTGAGGTACAGAGTGTTCACTAGGGGTGCAGAAGAAGTCCAAGGTAACAGGCAACAACACCTTTGCGTAGTTCTGGTCCTCCCTCACCCGCCATGATGAATTCAGGAATTGAGAACCTGCAGTTTGAGATTAAGGGCGCTCTTTTCCAACTCAACACAGATCAGTTGATGCGAATAAGTGACTTTCTTGAAATTTCAGGAATAGATCGAGATAAGGTAGCTGGCAAGACTCGTAATGCCCTTGTCTCGTATATTATCCGATACGTTGAGCGCGAAGAACTGAGTGAACTTGAAGATGACGGCATGTCAGAACTGTTGAGTTTAATGGACATGATAAAAACTCTGCAAGACACTAACAAAAATATTATACCAGAAACAACAACAGACAGTAGTGAACAGGAGAAGTTAAGGGGAGAGCTAGAACAGCTAAAGCTTATGGTGCAACAAAAAGAAACCGAAATGCATGAACTAACTAACAGACAGCATATTGTAAATAATCAAACCATACCAGTTCACACAGCTCCAACCACTGTTAACAGTCCCCCTTGGCGAAGAGATTATAAAATCTCAGGTCAAATTGGCGAACCCGGGCAAAAGGACAGACTCACCTTCTCTAGTCTGGCCCGCCAAATTGAGAATGGACTGAGTAAAGGTTATCCTGAATCAGAAATAGTGGACGCTGTTATCAGGGCCATTGTACCGGGGCTCCAACTGCGGAGTTACCTGGAAGGTAAAAGCGATCTGTCCCTGCCCACTCTTAGAAGAATTCTTCGCTCACATTATCAGGAAAGGAATGCAACTGAGCTATACAAACAGCTCACCACAGAGGTCCAGATCAGTAA
Organism: Channallabes apus; assembly: GCA_030522415.1. NCBI lineage: Eukaryota > Metazoa > Chordata > Actinopteri > Siluriformes > Clariidae > Channallabes > Channallabes apus. The sequence continues at coordinate 43,524,897 of CM060109.1, forward strand.
AGAGACTCCACAGAACTTTTTAATTCGAGCAATGGATTTAAGGCAGAAAATATTGTTTGCCTCTCAGGAAGCAGAATCTAGTCTCAAGTATGACCCTGCACTAGTACAGAGCATGTTCATGCACACCATACTTACAGGCCTACAAAATGACAACATTAAAACTGATCTCCAACCTTACCTGTTGCAACCAGCTACCTCGGATGAGTTACTCTTGGAACGGCTCAACACGGCATGTGCCAATGAAAAAGAGAGGCAAGATAAAAAGAGACAGACTACCCCACAGCGTCACACTGCAGTCCATGCAATTCAGTCCAGTGACATAAATGGAGATAAAAAGATTACAGCCCAACAAAACATTGGCACCCTTCCCCCAGATGTCTTGTCAGACTTGAAGGAAATCAAAGCAGAGATAGTACAGTTAAAAGATCTCAAAGCTGAGGTACATGTATCACAAATTCAAGAGTCCATTCATAAAACGGAAATTGTGCCCAAGTTTTATCCCCCTGTTGTCAAAGAGACTGAATATGGGGCAGCCCACCTTTCATGTTATTCCCAAGCTCAGTTTGTGCCATGGAATAAAGAGGGTGCCACGGCTTTTCATCAGCCGAGTGGACCTGTACAAGGGTATCAAGCTGGGAGTGGCCCAAGGTTAATGACAGGAACTGCCCAGTTTCAGCAGAGATTTGCACCACAGAGATACCCAATGCCACGTCCCCGACCGAGATGTTATCTGTGCCAGCAGCGAGAGGAAGAATATTGCCAGCATTGCTACAGGTGCGGAAGTAGTGAACACTTCCGTGCTGGCTGTAGGAGCCATAGAGGACCACCCAGCACAGGAAGAGGGACCCCTTTAAACGAGGAGCGGTCGCCCCCAAGGGACAGGGAGTGACCAGGACAGCCAACGTGTCCCAAAAATGCACCAGCTGTGGAGAAACTGAGGAACATCGGAAGTTTCAACAGTGTTCGGTGTGCAAAACAACTCGCTATTGTTCCAGGGAATGTCAGGTTAGTCATTGGCCAGAACATAAGGAAAACTGCGAACCGTTCGCACGGCATAAGAAAAGAACAGAACAAACACGGTTATGTAAAATGATGACTGATAGAAAAAGGGACATTGTGACAAAGGAACATTGTACAGTGACTGAACTTGTAGGAAAAAAATGTCTTGTCCACTGCTATCTACAGGGAAAGAAAACTGAAGTACTGTGGGACACTGGCTCACAGGTGTCTGCAATTGATGAGGTATGGAAAATTAATCACTTTCCAAACATTGAGTTGAGAGACATAGCAGAGATAGTTGACCCAAATGACCCCCTGCAGGTTGAGGCAGCCAATGGTACGGAAATGCCATATGTGGGGTGGATAGAAGTGACATTTAGACTAGCAGAGGCTGCTGATGAGTTTCATGTCCCCATGCTTGTAATGAGAGGTAGCCAACAGCCATGCCCTATTATTGGCTTTAATGTAATTGAACGTGTTGTTATCAGCAGCCAGAATTACCAGACAGACAATGTCAACAAAGAAAAACTGATAAAAACTGTGAAATTGGCTTTTCCTAACCTAAAGAAAAGGAAAGCTGAGGCATTTATTAAGGCGGTGAGTGTTGAAAGAACGAGTGAGTATTTGGTGAAAACAGCCTGTCAGAGGATGACTATTCCAAGTCATTGTGCTGTCCAAGTGGAATGTAGAATCCTTGCCAAACACTTTAAGGATGACACCACATTAATTTTTGAACCTGATGGTAGCCCCCATTGGCCAGAAGGACTTGAGTTCTGTGACACGTTAGTGCAGGTAAGGAAAGGGACACAGCCAAACATCATTCTTAGTGTACAAAATCCCACTGACCATGACATCATGTTAACAGGAAGGGTAGTTATTGGTACGGCCCAACCAGTCACCTTTGCTTATCCACTTAGTCCAGTTAAAGAAGCACATCCATCTGCTGATATAAATACTGTAGCATTCAGGCCTATCCTGCCGAACATCAGGGAAATAATACAGAGCTCTGGGACCCCCCTATTGATCTCGGTCACTTGGATGATGGTCAGAGGAAAATAGTACGTGAGATGCTGAGGGAAGAATCAAGCTCCTTTTCTCGGTCAGATAACGATATAGGCTGCATTGAGAAACTTCAGTTTCTCAGAACCAGAACCAGTAGTCCGGACCTACAGTATATGTCAGTTCCTAAGCCGTTATATGAGGAGATGAAGGACTATCTGAGGGATCTAATTGCACAGGGATGGATTGAGAAATCCCACTCTTCCTATGCGTCACCTGTTGTTTGTGTACGAAAAAAATGTGGTTCTTTACGTCTGTGCATAGATTACAGGGAATTAAACCGCAAGACTCACCCAAACAATTGACAGCTTTTGTGACACCATGGGGGCTGTATGAATGGACTAGGATCCCATTCGGCCTTATGAATGCTCCAGCTGCCTTCCAGCGCTGCATGGAAGAGTGTTTAGAAGGCCTCAGAGACTAAATTTGTGTTCCTTACTTGGACGATACATTGGTGTTTAGCAAAACGTTCGAGGGTCATGTCATGGATATAAGAAAAGTGTTGCAGAGGTTGAGGCAGAGTGGAATCAAGTTAAAACCAAGCAAATGTGAGTTATTCAAAAGTGAAATTCGCTATCTTGGCAGAATAGTATCGGCAGAAGGAAATAAAATGGACCCGGCTGACACAGCTGCCATAAGGGTTCTGAAAGACAAAGCTCCCAAAACAGTTGGTGAGTTAAAACAGATTCTGGGGTTGTTGAGCTACTATCGGCAGTACATAAAGGACTTTACTCACATTGCCGGCCCTCTTTATGAGTTAACAAAGGGCTCTGCCCAAGAAGTAAACCCGCAACTTAAGGGGAGAAAGGTGTATACAGAAAGAAATGCGAAAGTTGTACCATCTTGCACAGCAATTGAATGGACGAACTCACACCAGCAAGTTCTCGAACAACTGATTGACTGTCTGGTTCAACCACCTGTCCTGGCATTCCCAGATTTCTCCCAGTCATTCGTTCTTCACACAGATGCATCTAACATGGGTTTGGGCGCTGTGCTGTATCAGAGGCAAAATGGAAAATTGTGTGTGATTGCATATGGGTCTCGGACACTGTCAGCCTCAGAAAAAAATTATCATTTGCACTCGGGTAAATTAGAATTCCTCGCTCTTAAATGGGCGATTACAGAAAGGTTCCGGGACTATTTGTACTATGCCCCCTTTTTCACTGTTTATAGTGACAACAACCCCTTGACTTATGTTTTGTCCACTGCTAAGTTAAATGCCACGGGAAGCAGATGGGTAGCGGAATTAGGTGATTTCAACTTCACTATTAAGTACCGTCCTGGTAAAGAGAACATTGATGCTGATAGTTTGTCAAGAATGCCAGTAGATGTAGAAACGATGATCAATGAATGTACAGAGGAGATGTCCTATGATGCAGTGGGAGCAACTGTTCAGGCAGTGGAAACACAGCAGGAGTCGAACGCCTTATGGTCAATGGCTATCTCTGTCAAGAGTCTGCTTGTTGCTCCAGGTACGGCCATTGTTTCGCTAACACCAGCACAGATACAGAAAGATCAGAAAGATGACATACACATTGGGCCAGTGTTACAGTGTAAGTTGTCTGGGGTAAAGCCTTTGCGTAAAGAACTTAAAAATTTCAGTGCACAGAGCCTTTGTCTCATTCGTGAATGGGAAAAATTGGAGACCGATGAGAATGGAGTCCTGTGGAGAAGGACAGTTCACAGAAAACAACTGGTGTTGCCTGACAAACACAGAGTCACAGTATTGAAGGAGCTACATGACCAAATGGGACACCAAGGTACTGATAGGACAGTGTCACTAATTAGAGACCATTTCTTTTGGCAATACATGCAGCGAGGAATTGAACAATATGCAATGACCTGTTCTTGTCTAAAACAGAAGAAACCTAGTCGTGAGACAAGGGCTCCCCTTACAAACATTATCACCACGCAGCCATTTCAACTTGTGTCAGTGGATTTCCTCCACCTTGATAAGTGCAAAGGCGGCTATGAATATATACTCGTGGTTGTAGATCATTTCACACGCTTTGCACAGGTTTACCCTACAACATCAAAGTTGGGAAAAACAGTGGCTGACAAAATATTCCATGATTATGCCCTGAAATTTGAATTCCCAGTACGCATCCACCACGATCAAGGAGGTGAATTTGAGAATCAACTCTTTTCCCAACTGAGCAAGTACTGCAATGTGGCCGGATCGAGAACAACCCCTTACCATCCACAGGGGAATGGACAAGTGGAACGCTTTAACCAAACTCTAATGCAGATGCTAAAGATCCTCACCGATAGAGACAAGTTGAACTGGAAAGACTCCTTGAACAAGCTTATATTTGCTTATAACTGCACACGTACAGAGGTCACAGGCTTCTCCCCATTTTACTTGCTATATGGCCGTTCTCCAAGGTTACCTATCGATATGATGTTTAACTTGCCCACAGAAGCAGGGAGCTGTAGTAACCATAGTTATGCTGAACAGTGGAGGCAAGGAATGCAGGAGGCATATGCTATTGCACAAGAGAATGCGCAGAAATCTGCCCAAAGAAACAAGAGGATATATGATGGCAAGGAGTTCAGTGCTGTATCCAGGTGACCGCGTTTTAGTGAGAAATATGACACCTCGAGGAGGACCTGGAAAACTGCGGAATCACTGGGAAGACACCATCCATACTGTAGTTCGCCAAGTAGGAGAGGATCTCCCTATCTATGAACTGAGGCCTGAACATGGGAAAGGAAAGTCCAGGATTCTACACAGAAACCTCCTTTTACCATGTGATCACCTGCCCCTGGAAACTGAGGTGCATCTACCTGCAAAACCAAAGAGGAAAACTTTAGTGACTGACAAAGTCAGAGAGGACTCAGAAGATGAGGAGGATGAGGACGATTATTATTTCAGAGGTATGCCATATCAGCCTGTGACTCCGCCACCAGAACCGGTGAGGGAGATGCCTGAAATTGTACAGAGGGTAATCCCACCTAACCTCAGCACACCCACTGTTGAACCACCCCGGCTGGAGAGCAGTGATGATGACAACCCTTTGCAAAATCTGGATATTCAGGATGGTAGCACACCTCATACTGAGGAGGACCAAGCATCATTGCCTATGTTGAATGCCAGACAGGAAGAGGAGATTGACATAAGACCACAGCGGCCTCAGAGGCTCCGTAGGCCACCAAAGACCCTTAGATATGACAAAATTGGAACACCATCTTGCTACAATCTTGCTGCAGTCCCATCTTATGTAAGGCCCCAAGTTTGGATACAACCAGTACAGTCTTGCTACAACCAGCCCCTGTATTTTTATGGTACTTAGACTGAATCCGCTTTGGACGAGTTAGAATACTTGACACTCATCGGCTTACAGTAGAGCCAAATGTTGTTTATTACACAACCACTAACATTTCGCACACATTAATCGCTTAATGTCCTGATAATGTTAGGGAAACTGCACAGTTTTGACACTTTGTTTTAAGGATGCCTGTGCTTGGTTCAGTGCATATTCATATACATGTATAGACCGTGTACACGTTTTGATATACCTGCAAGTGCTGAACATGCGTGTTTGTAAGGACTAAAAACAACTGAATGTACAAAAAGAGTTCCAGTCTGTAAATTAGCTGCAACAATGACTGATGAAGGAATTGAATGTAACAAAAGAGTTCCAGCCTGTAACAAGTGTTAGAATATATTTTGTCATATTTGGTCAATGAAGGTCAGAGATGAGGATGTTGAGGACAACATCTAATTTTGATGGGGAGTATGTGACAAATGAGACAATGAGCACTACAAACCTGAATACAGATACAGTAGGAGAGAAAACCCTAATGATATTATAGTTATGTTGATGAAACATGTTCTGGTTCTTATTTTATTACTGTTAGTTATAGCAGCTGAGGCATAGTAATTTGTGTTATATTTTATGTTAGTACCACTTTAACACTTTGTATAGTAAGAGTGGGGTGCAGTTACCAAGTGATTCCAGCAGGGGGTTGTGCAACTTTGTTGTTGAGGTATGTTAAGGGGCACGCGGCCTACTTTATCCCAGTCATTATACATGTGAACTGAAGAAAGCTGAGTCCGTGCACCTTTTATACAAATACCTCCCTTTTCAGGGCTTTTACACGTCTTACAGGGCTTTTATATACTTTCCCACAAGTATATAATTTGGTTTGCTTGTATGGATTTGACTTGGCAGAGGTTGAAGTCCTCAGCAACATATATTCCAATAATTTACAGTTCAATTCAATTCAATTCAATTTTATTTATATAGCGCTTTTAACAATGGTCATTGTCTCAAAGCAGCTTCACAAAAATTAAAGAAATTTAACAAAAAAAAAAAAAAAAAAAAAAAACTGTATATAGAATAATTATATATAAAATAATAAATAAATAAATAAAATTATAATAGAAAATAAATAAATAAAAACAAATAATAATAATAATTATAGAAAAGAAAATAATTGGAAGTGTGGATGTGTGAGAAAAATGTGCAGATAATAATGAGACGAATGAATGAAATTTCTCTGATGAGCAAGCCAAGGGTGACGGCGACGGTGGCAAGGAAAAACTCCCTGAGATGGCAATAGGAAGAAACCTTGAGAGGAACCAGACTCAACAGGGAACCCATCCTCATTTGGGCGATAACAGATAGAAATATAACATCTTGTGTGTTGTGCAGGTGAAAATTCAATATGACAGAAATTATTTAAATTGACATGAAGACCAGTTCAGCATAGGGACGAGTCAGTAGGTGCAGAGGGCAGATGAGGTCTGGATCACTGGAAGCACAGGAGCAGCATGTGTAGCTCCAACCATCATAAAGCTGAATCCAGCTGGAGCTGGTCCTTCTCTGGATGCCTCAGGAACCTCGCAGGGTCGGCCTTTGTCTACTGAAGCTGGCAAAATCTCCCGATGCCTCGGGATGGGTAGAGAAATACAGAACAGATGGGGAGAATTAGCGTAGTTGCCATTCGGTATAGGTGTACTGGAGTATGAGTACTGGGATGAGTTATGTGTATGCCAGATTAAAAAGATGCGTCTTGAGTCTACTTTTGAACTGAGAAACCGTGTCTGCTCCCCGAACACTGTCTGGAAGGCTATTCCAAAGCTTTGGAGCTAAATATGAAAAAGCCCTACCCCCTTTTGTAGATTTTGAAATTCTGGGAACTACCAGAAGTCCGGAGTTTTGTGATCTTAAGGCGCGTGGTGGATTGTAGCGTATCAGAAGACTGGTTAGGTATGTGGGAGCTAAACCATTTAAGGCCTTGTATGTAAGTAATACTATTTTGTAATTTATTCTAAACTGAACAGGTAGCCAGTGCAGGGATGATAATATTGGGGTTATATGATCATATTTTCTGGATCTAGTGAGAACCCTGGCAGCTGCATTTTGGATTAACTGAAGCTTGTTTATTGAGGATGCAGGACAACCACCTAGTAATGCATTACAATAGTCCAGTCTGGAGGTCATGAATGCATGAACTAGTTTTTCTGCATCAGATACGGATAAGATGTTCCTAAGTTTAGCAATATTTCGAAGATGGAAAAAGGCTGTTTTTGTGATATTTGAAATGTGATTTTCAAAAGACAAGTTACTGTCTAATATTACTCCCAGATCTTTTACTGCTGAGCTGGTAATAACAGTACATCCTTCTAAGCGCAAGCTGAATTGTGAAAGCTGTTGTGTGCTGGTTTTTGGGCCAATAAGTAATATCTCTGTCTTATCTGAATTTAATAAAAGAAAGTTATTGGTCATCCAATCTTTTATGTCCTGGACACACTCAGTTAATCTAGACAACTTAGGTATTTCGTCTGGTTTAGTTGAGATATATAATTGGGTATCATCAGCATAACAATGGAAACTAATCCCATGTCTTCTAATGATGTTACCCAAGGGAAGCATGTATATTGAGAACAACAGAGGTCCTAAAACTGACCCTTGTGGGACCCCATATTTCACTGGCATTATACCAGACGGTTCACCATTTAGATCTACAAAATGGTAGCGATCAGACAGGTAAGATCTAAACCATTTTAATGCCTGTCCCTGAATACCTATATAATTTTGTAAGCGATCTATGAGAATATTATGATCTATAGTGTCGAATGCAGCACTAAGATCAAGCAGGACTAGCAATGAGATGCAGCCTTGGTCTGAAGCTAAAAACAAGTCATTTGTAATCTTAACTAGTGCAGTTTCTGTGCTATGATGGGGCCTGAAACCTGACTGAAATTCTTCAAGGATGTTGTTATCCTGCAAGAATGTGCAAATTTGAGCTGATACTACTTTTTCTAGTATTTTTGATATGAACGGGAGGTTTGAAATCGGTCTGTAATTTTTTATTTCATTCGCGTCTAAATTAGATTTTTTAAGAAGCGGCTTAATAACTGCTAACTTGAAAGGTTTAGGGACGTGACCTAGATGTAATGAAGAATTAATAATGTTTAGGAGTGGCTCTCCAACCGTAAGCATCACTTCTTTTAAAAATCTGGTTGGGATTGGGTCTAACAGGCACGTTGTTGATTTAGCCGAGGTGATGAGTTTATACAGCTCTTCCTGTCCTATACCTGTAAAGCAGTGAAAATCTAAATGTGAAGCTATAGGCTGAACTGGATCGTGAGATACTATTAGAGGTTGAACCTCCATTATTTTCTTCCTGATATTATTGATTTTTTCATTAAAGAAGTCCATAAAGTCTTCACTTCTAAACTGTGATGGGATACTCTCTGCGGGCATCTTAGGTTTTGTTAGGCGAGCCACTGTACTAAATAAGAACCTGGGATTGTTTTGGTTTCTTGCTATCAGTTGGCTAAGATGCTCGGTCCTAGCAGTTTTTAGAGCCTGTCTATAGCTGCACATACTGTCTTTATATGCAATTCGAAAGACTTCTAATTTAGTTTTCCTCCATTTTCGCTCGAGGTTACGGGTTGCTCTCTTTAGGGCGCGAGTATGACTGTTGTACCACGGTGCCAATGTTTTATCTCTGACTTTTTTTAATCTGATGGGAGCAACAGTGTCTAATGTACTGGTAAAAATAGTGCCCATGCTGCTAGTCACTTCATCTAGATCATCTGCATTTAGGGGTCTAATAAGAAATTGGGACAGATCCGGCAGATTACTTGTGAATCTGTCTTTAGTGGTGGGATTCATATTTCTAACAGATTGATAACGTGGGGAGACACAGCTAATCTGTTCTACGGGTAGAGTATATGTCAGGAGGTGATGATCTGTGATATCATCACTTTGAGGTATGATCTCTATATTAGAGACATCTATATCATGGGATATAATTAAATCTAGCGTATGATTAAAGCGGTGAGTTGCTCCAATTATATTTTGCTTAACCCCAAAGGAATTTAATAAGTCCATAAATGTGAGTGCTAAAGTGTCGTTAGCATCATCTACATGAATGTTAAAGTCTCCTACTATCAATACTTTGTCAGAGTTAACCAATAGGTCTGATAGCAGATGTCCAAATTCTTTAAGAAAATCGCCATATGGCCCCGGGGGTCTGTACACGGTGGCCAGGGTAAAATATAGCAAGGGTTTATTACGTATTTCATTTAGTGCAACATTAATGATAAGCACTTCAAATGAATTAAACCTGGGCCTTATTTTCTGGGTAACAGTGAGTACATCATTGTAGATAGTGGCGACACCACCACCGCGACCAATTAGACGGGGCTCGTGCTTATAGAAATATCCTGACGGAGTAGACTCATTCAGACCAAAATAATCATTTGGTTTAAGCCAGGTTTCAGTGAGACAGAGTGCGTCAAGGCAATAATCTGAGATAATTTCATTAACAATAAGTGCTTTAGGCGCAAGGGATCTAATGTTGAGTAGTCCAAACTTTAGAGGTGGATTTTGACTACTTATTTTGCCTTTTTCTGGTTTTATGGTTATCAGATTGTTTATATTATTGTTTAGTTATAGACCATTGAAGGCAACCATCGCTTTCTGGTATTGGCTTAATTGCATTAAATAGACTGAATACTTTTCATCCAAAATTATCACTGCACCATACAGTACGTTTTCTGAATTACTATTGGAAAAATTACATGTCTATTATCTTCTTATTGAATTTACTCACTCTTAACTACAGTGTAGGCATGGTGACTTATTGGTTAGCACTGTGGCCTTGCACATCCAGGGTCCGCATCGGGGTGGTTGTGCATGGAGTTTGCATGTTCTCCCTGTGTTTGGTGGGTTTCATCTGGGTACTTGGTTTTCCTTCCACTATGCAGATAAGGCTAACTGGCTTTCCCAAATTGGAAGCGGAGGAATTGTGTAGCCAGCCCAGAATCCTGATTTCAACACTACTGAAAACCTCTGCGATAAACTGGGATGCTGACTGCACCCCAGGACCCTTCACCCAACATATCAGATTAACATTTAGGCATTTGGGAAACTTGGGAAATTTGGGGCTTTTATCCAGTGTCATTTACAAAAGTGCTTTGAAGTGTCTGTCATTGGCTAGATCCTTACACTGGGTTACTAGGTTACTAACTAAGTACCATTAGTCAAACACTGTTGGGAAGGGTTTTTTTTTTTTTGGGCGGGGGGGGGGGGGGGGGAGATTAACCCAAATATTGACAAAAGAGATAGGTCTTTGTTTAAAGATTGCCAGAGACTTAGCTGTATGGACATCTAGAGGAAGTTCATTTCATCACCTACTGTAGGTACCAGAACAGTCTAGATCCATGTCTTCCTCGATCTCTGAGAGATGGTGAGGCCAGCCAAGCAGTGCTGGAGGATCAGAGGGAATGTGGTGTCATGAATGAGTGTTGTGTGGAGTTTTGAATTTATTGCCGGCAGCTACAGGAAGCCAGTGTAGAAAGCAGAGAAGTAGAGTCCATAGTACTCCATAGAAGTAATACTCTGGTTCCTCCCACAGTGTGGGAGAACTAGGGAAGTTTGAAAATGAGACATGCAGTTGCATTATGGATCAGCTGCAGAGAATGAAAAGTAGGCAGAGGCACACCTGCCAGGAGTGAGTTGCAGTAGTCCAGTCTTGAAATAACAAGGGCCTGAACAAGTACCTGGGTAGCCAACATCAGTGCCTGACCTCGCTAAAGTTCTTGTGGCTGAATGTGCACAAATCCCCACAGTCACGCTCCAAAATCTAGTTTATTATAACATTAATGCAAATTGTGATTTAAAAAAGGAGCTGATTTGTATTTAACTGGTTAAACAGGGTTGCATTGCCACTCAGTTTGAACTCTCGTCTCCTTGCGGAGCTCATAAACAACCTACATGAATCTGCATAGTGTGCATGAATATGTAATTTACAATTCATATTCATACACTCTTGAATATGTTTTCCTTATTTATGGATGGGATTCTTTAAAATAATATAATATTACGGTTGATTCACCCCGCGTTAGCTCATATTGCTATTGCAGTATACAGTATGAGATGAAAAAGGCAAAATAATGTAACAATGGTAGGTTGGGGAGAGGGGCGGGGAGGAAATGACAACTTAGTAAACAAATAATACAATTTATCTAGGTTTTACTATTATAGCATTACCTTAAACCAAGTATTAGATTGTTACAGACATTTCTAGACTTTTATAAAAATATAATGGACGTTTAAGTCAAACCAGGACTTTTAATTGTGTATAATAACAGAAGACAGTTATGAGAGTATCAAATCAAATCTCTCTTTCTCTATATAATTCCCTTCTGCACTAGTGCACTTATCCTAGCATTTTACTAGTGCCTCAGAACTGAAATGCTGGCCTCCCTGGAACGTTTCTAATGGCATAAATTTGGAAATGGTTCGGACCGAGGGTCAGGACTGTTCTCCCAACTGAGTTCCTGTAAAGTGCAAGTGGTGTTCATGAGTGATTGTGTGTACCGTTTCTACAAACAGATGCATCTCCTCTGCAAGCTGGCAACGTTATCTGTCTTTTTTTTTTAGAAAAAAAAAATCAAGCATTCTAGTCTCAGAATGTTCACAGGAATGGCTGCAGTGGGCTACAGAACATCATTCATGGAGATTAGGCTAATTGGCCTTCCCAAGTTGCCCATAGTTTGTGGGCATAGGATAGGAGTGTGTGTGTGTGTATATTTATGCGTGTGTGTGTGTGTGTGTGTGCCCTGCAGTGGATTGGGACCCATATACTGTACCATATTGGACTTAAAATAATCTCTAAATGTCAATCAGTTGTATGTCTTTATTCATGAGAAATTTCATTATAAGTCCCATGTTTGACTTAAACACTTTCAAGCTTGAAATTGTCTTGTTCTATTGACAGATGGTTTAGTTTATTTTAAGCATGTATTTCCTGAAAGACCATAAATTATTTCTTAATATAATAAGAAACTTTACAATGCTAGATAATTTTTTTTTCCAGATTTATTTATTTTTTTATGTAGTAAAATGTCAGGTAGAATACTATTTTTGTGGTTTCTCTAAAACCATACATCATTATTTATCACTTGCAGCACTGGAAGGCATCACAAAATTCTCTAAGGCCATAACAGATAAGTCTTCCTTGTTTAACCAGAAGCAGACCAACACTCCGAGGCAAAAAAAACACATCTCTGGAACAAATATCGGAAATAATTTAGTGAGGGTGAAGCCTGAAAGGCAAAAAATTTGGCCACAATGGATCAAGGCGCTTTAAGCCTAACAAACCCCACAGGGAGGTCTAGTCCTGCACTTCGGAAATGGAAAGAAGCTTAGTAAGAAAAGAAACATCTGCCTTTTTCCTCTCTACACATGGGTGAAATCCTGGACAAATCTTTTGACCATGTGTTCCTACCTTTCTCCTTTATCTCTAAAGTGTAGAGTAGCATATCCTTTTTTCAGCACAGCATAGGCAATATTATGAACTGAATTTTATCCAACTACTGTATACAAACTAGCTTTGGGAATTACCAGTCACTTCCCGGTACAATATTACCAGGATACCTAGGTGCCGATTCGATTTTGATAAATATCCTGATTCAATATGACATTTTATGCCAATTTTGTTTAAAAAAATTTAATCTTTAAAAATCATTAATTAAATGTAGGCAAAAAGAAGAAATGCAGGATGGTTTGCTTCCCCTCATAAACTTTCCACCACTTCAATTTTGATGCACTTACTTTGACACACAAACCATTATGAAGACTGATGATGTGTTACGTGTACCCTCATCTCTCTGACACAGGCATTGCCATTATTGTAAGCACATGTGACAAGTGCATTATTCAAGTCAAGGTACTCGAGCAGCAGAAATCAGTTAGCTTAATCACAGAAGACTGAGGCAGAGCGGGATGTTGTGCGCAAACTCCTAGCTGCTCCGACAGATATTCTCTGGATCCATACTGTATCTATCAATCATAAGTCCTTCATGTAATTTTGACTTTTGCATGTTGAGATTTGCAATAAAAAATAATGAATCAGACATCCAGCACATGTGGATTATGCCTGTACTGATACTGATACTGTACTGAACAATACAATGTTTATTTTAGGGAGATTCTTACTTTATGTAGCTAATATAATAAAATATGGCCTCTAATATACTTTTTAACATTAGGACATATTAAAAGTCAAGTTAAGATTTTAGTCTTAATTTAAAGGTGAGTCAAATAAATCCTCAAAAGTTTGATGCATACAGTATGCCAGATCTGTCTCGAGTTTCTCTTTAGAATGTGCCCTTGGCTAAGAATCCTTAGAGTAGAAAGGACTTGAGTGTGCATGGGGATGCTACTTTTTCATTTTGGAAGCGCCTCAAAAAACAGGCCAAGTTGCTGGAAGAAACCTAAAATGGCACTCGGCAGTATAAATCAATTGATGAGTCACTGAACAATCTCTGCAAAGACTTTCCCTCAGTCTTTAAAAGCATCCGTGCGTGCATGAAATCCTTAAGCAAGGCATCTGCTCAATCAGTCTTCAGTTCACTTATGATTTCAGGTGGCAAATGAAAAGTCATCATCTGAACAATTAAAGCAACATCTCAGGAATGAAGTTTACTTTTCTCTGAAATATATAACACAACATATGTATAAATATGCTTATCAAGGACATATGCTTATCAGGAAATAAACAATTGTATACCTCTTTCACATTTCAATGCCCTCATATCCTTGTTAACTCTTCTGTAAGCTTTAAAATGTCTGGTGCTATTAATGATGAATACAACTATGTAAGAACTTGGTGCTGAAGTATTTGCCATTTTATAATTGGTACGAGTCAAAAATGTGTTCACACCTTAGCTGCAGAATTAATTTGAATTAACTTTTTAAACTACAGTATGTAAGAAATATGTGCGGAAATATTTGCCATTTTATAATTAATATAGGAGTCCAAAAATTACACTCTGCATTCTGGCTGCAGAATAAATTTTAATGAACTTTTAGAAAAGTCATGACTGCACTGTTGTCTTTTTTTTTTTTTTTTGGTGTGGGGGGGGCAGAGGTTGTGGACAGGTGTCTTTTACACTTATAACGAGTTCAAACAGATGCCATTAATACAGGTAATGAGTAGGGGACAGATGGAGGACTTATTTCACCAAGGAATTTACCAATTAATTCATTAAAAATCCTACAATGTGATTTCTGGATTTTTTTTTTCTTATTTAGTTTCTCATAGCTGAGGTATACCTATGATGAAAATTACAGGCCTCTCTCATCTTTTTAAGTGCGAGAACTTGCACAATTGTTGGCTGGCAAAATACTGTACTTTTTTTCCCCCACTGTAATTTTGTGTGTGTGGATATTTTTTTTCTCAAACCCTTGTAGGTTAAAACAAATTAACTAGGAGTATTCATAACAGTGAACCTCAATACTCTATAATACAGTACACTGGACTGGAAATATACTGCTTTCTTGCATATAATAGTATCTTTCTGAACTTATATTCATAAGTTCATATATTCATTAATCTATAATATATGTCAGCCAGCCTAAGTTCTTTATAATTATAGGTAACTGCTTGTTCTAACGAGGTTGGGCTGTTAATGAAGATGAAAGACGTCACACAAACTCTACTCAAGGAAAATCTGATAATAAATTGCCGTAAAAACCACAAACAGGTCATTAATCACATAAATCACTTGAGTGGTCCTTAAATGTCAATGAGTTAGAATAATCTTAACTACAGAAATACTTCTCGGTGCATGAACGTGTGCTTTGTTCTTAAAATGCCATAAGCTGCAGTTAACAACTCGAAAGCAATTTAGTACTTATTGCTTTTCAGACTCCATTCAAATCACTCAGCTGCTTTGCTTTGCATGTTCACTAACCTTAGAATTAAACACATTCAGTTTCTCTTTGAGTCTGGATGACCTTCTCGACTTTTCATGAACCAACGTGTGGACAAAATGCTAGTTATTTTTAATGCCCATTCGGCACGTCATGTGTGGATTACCCTTCAGTGAAAGCTGCCTATGTGGGGAAGACATCCACAATGACAAAGGACAACAGCTCTCTTGAGAGTTTTCTCAGAGGTGTCTGAGACGGCACATGCTGATGGGGAAGTGATGTGCTGCAGCATCAGCACAGAGAACAAGGAGCAAAAGAAAAGGTTGGGGAAATAGAAGACTTGAGAAATTTCATGTTTGAAGCATCTCTGAATTCTTTTTGATAGTTTGTGAATGGTTACCATCACACATCACAGCTGATTATATACACAGTACCAGACAAAAGTTTAGACACAAGTTCTAGAACTATGCATTTTTTTTTTCAAAACATTGAAATAAGTAATATATAAGTATATCATTAGGTTATTATAAGTAACAGCAAAAACAGTCAGTTGTTATTGTAAGCCAGGAAGATCAGCTGTTCTGGAATAGTTCTTGCAAGAACAGTATTGTCAAGGGCTTTTGCAAAACCCTTCAACCACCATGATGAAGCTGGCTCTCATGAAGACAATCACCGGAAAGCAATACCAAAACTTACCTCTGCTGCAGAACAAAAGTTCATTAGAGTTACCAGCCTCAGAAATGCAGCAGGTGCATCTTGATATGAACCATTCAAAGAAGAAGAAATACATTTTAGAAAAGACCATGGGGTCATCAATGTCGTCTTGCACCTTGAGAGTCAGGGTTTGATTCCCACCTCAGGTCTGTGTCCATGGGGTTCATGGATATTCTCCTTGTGCTTGCTGGGTTCCCTCCGGGTACTCCAGTTTCCTCCCACAGTCCAAAGACATGCAGACTAGACTATGAGGTGTTTCCAAAATATCCGTTGTAGTGTGTGATGTGCAATATATTGGCACCCCGCCAAAGTCATATAAATCACCCCTGGTCTGCTTTCACACTAAGAGAAAATAAACTCTAAGGTTAGTAAAAATGCAAAGCAGCTGAGTGATCTGAATAAAGTTGGAGAAGCTCTGAGAAGTCATCAAAGGCTATTTATATAGCATTTTAATGCCTACCAGACCCTATGGTGAGAAATAGGAGTATTCGATTATCCATTTTTTTTCCGGCTCAGGTAGCAACACTCTTAACACAGGGAATATCAAGATGACAGCTGACGAAGAAAGAATTCTTCATTAATACTAGAAAGAAGAAAGAAGTCCCTGTTAATACTAGCATATAGTTTTATTCATTCATTCATTCATTCATCTTCTATACGGCTTTATCCTCTATTCAGGGTCGCGGGGGGCCTGGAGCCTATCCCAGGAGACTTCGGGCACTAGGCGGGGTACACCCTGGACAGGGTGCCAATCCATCGCAGGGCACAAACTCATACGCACATTCACACACTCATTCACACACTACGGTCAATTTTGGGAACACCAATTAGCCTAACCTGCATATCTTTGGACTGTGGGAGGAAACCGGAGTACCCGGAGGAAACCCACCAAGCACGGGGAGAACATGCAAACTCTATGCACACAGAGACGGGAATCGAGCCTGGCCGGGGAATCGAACCCAGACCCTGGAGGTGCAAGGTGCTAACCACTACACCACCGTGCCGCCTGCACGAGCACAGTATAGTGTAATTAGTGCACCTGTACAAATCTTGTGGTGTAAAAACACTATTTCTCACCAGTCATGAAATGAATTCCCTACTACTGTACATCAGTGCTATACACCCCAATAGATAGAGATATTTATGATTACATTTCCTATAATTTGTGTGACATGCTTATTTACCCCTTTGGGAAGACAATCTTATGTAGTAGATATTAGACAAATCTGTAGCCCAACTTTTTTAATACTGTTTTGTTTTCAGTAAAGCAAGCAGTTTCTCCTTTATGGTAAAAGCTAATATTACATTATAGAGGGTAGGAGTCAGGGAGTGCGAAACCATACCCAGTTCCCGAGTCTAAGACATCAAAACTCATCTTTCTACAAAATAAAAACATCAGTTGTGAGGAGTGAGGAATTTCAGCATGAAAACATTACAGATCTCAGCAGATGGTGAACCTCAGGCATGTTGCCAGATTAGCAGAGCATCATGCAGGGCTCTGGGACATAAAGGAACAGCAAGATGAACAGAAACAATCAGAGGAAAGTAAAGAACTCACCAGAGTAAGTGCAGGGTCGGGGCACTCAGGTCATAAATGGTCCGATCGGGCCGACAGAGAGCACAGCTATGGCGCAGTGTGGATCAGCGCATCAGCCCTTAGACTTCTTTCCAGGTTGATAACCGGCCCATTCTGCAAAAGAAATCACACAAACTCACTAGAAGTGATGCATAAATGAATCCTACAGTAGCTTTCCTGTCATGCTTGGCCACCATACTTACTGTAGTACACTAGCCATGCCAGGGCCTGGCTTCATAACCACATACAGGAACCATATGAGCACCGAATTCCTCATCATACACTTATGGTTTGCCTTATTCGGTACTGAATCTTGAGATTAATCAATTACTTAATTATCAATCAACCATAACATTATTAGATTAGATTAGATTAGATTAGATACAACTTTATTGTCATTGTGCAGAGTACACATGCAGAGCCAATGAAATGCAGTTAGCATCTAACTGGAAGTGCATACAGTAAGTGGCCTATTTACAAATTAATGTGATTATACAGTACAAACAGAAGATGCATTTGGTAATAGAGTTATGGTATTTATATAGTGATATAGTAATGTACAGTATAACAGAAGGAGCATTAGGTAATAAAGATGTGGAAAATATATGTCTATAATGGTGTACAGTATAATACAGTGCAATGCAGTAACAGTACAAACATTGCAGTGAATTAGCATGTCTGAAAAATTACATTCCTAAAAGGAACAGGATATATAGTACATACTGTATGTACATTTGTGGGTCCTTATTTGTACAGTATATACAGAATAAACAGGGGTGGAATATACAGTAGTGCAATTAAGTGAATAATTATTAATGGTGCAAAGATGCATAGTGATAAAAAAGAAGTGATTTCTAATCTTTTTTATTAGAAAGTGAGAGTGGAAAGATGACCACTGAACAACACAGACCACCAGCAAACTGGTGACACAGGATCAACGTTACCCAAGGCTCACCCATAATCATGGGGAATTATGCCAGCCTCTCTAGTCCCTTCCCACAGGTAGGGACTGCACAACAAATCGAGGGGAAAAAAACTATGAAAAGGCACCTGAACACCCACAGCCCACTTTGTAAGGGGCCTAGCAGGCAGTCAGCTCAAGGCTGCTGACCCAGACACCGCAACCCATGGCATCCAAAGGATCTACTGTGTCCTGGTGGCAGACACCAATACACAAACCCCCAGAGGATCTGAACAACAGAAATTTTCCGATGTCAGTAGGTCACTGGCTGGATGCAGTTATTGCAAACCGTCCACAGTCCACTTTACTGACACACTGATGTGCAAACAAGGTCAGCTATTTAGTCTTTCATACTTTTTCCAGCCAAAATGCATATGGAGAAATAACAATAAGGACTAAACACACATCACCAAAGGACAAATGAGAGAACTGTAAGCTACGGTACTGTAGGTCTTTTGCTGTGAATGAGAATTTGCTCCACATCATTCTTATTGCCTCATTATTTATGGTACTGTATCTTAGTATATTGTATAAATTCCTTGCTTAACCTTAATGCTTTCATTCTTAAGTAATGAAACATTTGATTTCAGCCCTCCATTATTGTCTATTATAGAGTGACAGTACTGTATCTCTATTTTTTTATAAACTTTAAATATGTACGCACGCACGCACGCACACACACACACACACACACACACACACACACACACACACACACAATATAATTACAATCTAACCAGAAAAGGATCCAAAATGGCTCCTGGCTTTTCTCTTCCAGGTCATGTGACCAGGTGCTGTCACACTTCCAGAAGACTGAGGAGAGATCAGTCTGGTCAGTACAGTTCTACCTGTGCAGCAAAAAGAAAAAAAAAAGTTAATTACAAGCCAAAATTAGTTTACAGTATTCACAATTTGTAGAATTTACGTATTACCTAAACCTTCTTTTAAAGGGATTTGTATATATAAACAATGGTTTCCTTCTTTTTTGTCTTCGCAATAGGCAGTTCTGTAAAAAGAAAAATAAATAAAAAGATCAAACAGTACATTACTTCATCTGTAAATATAAAACTCATCTCTATTTTAAATGAATGATAATTAATAAGAAAGTGCAGCATAAAAAGCCAAAAAAGATTTTTCTTTAAATAAAAAAAAAAAAAAAAAAAAAAAAAAAATATATATATATATATATATATATATATATATATATATATATATATATATATATATATATATATATATATATATTATTGTGGTATTGTGAGCTGTTATTATGACAATTTTTTCCCCCTTTCAGCATCTCTGCATTGCACAGACAATAATTCCCTTCCCTTGTGCAAATCAGGGGAAACAACTGTTAATTCAAAATTCCTTTCTAATAAAAGCTTTAAAGCAGTTATTGGATTTTGTCAGTAAACTTTTTAGCTCTTTTAGTAAAGACATGTAAGAGCAGATGGTGACATGTTTAGATGAGAGTAAAGCAGTTTTATCCAGATATATACAGTAGATAGATAGATTCCAGAATATTACACAATATTGCAGCAATACAGAGGTAGAATATACATTTTCCCCAAGGATTTTGCAGTTTTTTATGTAGAATATACACAGATCAGCCACAACATCGTGAGCACTGACAGGTGAAGTGAACATTCATTATCTCGCTGCAGCAGCACATGGAAGGGTGTGGGATAAATTATACAGAGGTAGAATATACATTTTCCCCAAGGATTTTGCAGTTTTTTATGTAGAATATACACAGATCAGCCACAACATCGTGAGCACTGACAGGTGAAGTGAACATTCATTATCTCGCTGCAGCAGCACATGGAAGGGTGTGGGATAAATTAAGCTACCAACCCACAGCACCCAAAGGATCCGTCACTAACGCTCCGTCCTGAGGTCATGTGGAGTTATCTATTTATTTATTTATTTATTTACTTATTCATACAGCGTTTAGACGTAACAATGGCACATGATGTGGGTGGGATACATTTGGCAGCAAAATGTGCAAGTGGAAGGAATTGAGCGAATTTGACAGGGGCCAAATTATGATGCCTGGAGAACTGGGTCAGAGCAACTTCAAAACTTCAGCTCTTGTGGGATGTTCCCAGGTTGCAATTGCCAGGACCTACCAACATTAGTTCAAGGAAGGAAAGCTGGTAAAACGGCGATAGGGTCATGGGTGTCCAATCAAAGCCCAATTCAATCAAAGTGTACTGTAGCTCAAATTGCTGAAAAAGTGTATTCTGGTTCTGATAGAAGGGTCTCAGAATTTGGTCCACAGTTTGGACCGGTCAGGGTGTATTCACCGCCAAAAGCTCCTGAACTGGGCATGTGAGCATCAGAACTGGACAACAAAGCAATAGATTAAGGTGGCTTTGTCTGATAAATCTTATTGTCTTTTACATCATGTGCATCACTTACCGTACCTGGGGAGGAGATGCCACGAGGATGTACTATGGGAATAATTCAAGCTGACAAAGGCAATGTGGTGCTTTAGGCAATGTGGTGCTACAGTATGAAACGTTATGTCCTGACGTTCATGTCCTGAAATGTGTTGTTTACCACCACCTACCCACACTGTAAAAAGGGTTCAAGAACGGCTTGAAGAACATTCAAAATTTCAAGAAAAATGATTTAGATCCACGCCAGGCTCCAATTCTCTTACTTACAGGACTTAAATGATCGGATATTGACAACTTGGTGCCAGATACCACAGGACATCATCAGATGTCTACTGGATTCTATTTCTCGACAGGCCAGGGCTTTTTTGATGACAAAATATTTAACATAGGTAGGTGGCCATAATGTTATAGCTGATCTATGCTGATCTATGCTGGTGCTAGTAATACACAACTTAATTAGAATGATGTTTAACGATGCAATAAATTTCATTAACTGCCCTTGGATTTTAATTGTATATGAAATTTGAAAACCACTGAAATTGCACTGATACACATGGACATCGCACATTCGCACACTTCCTGGACATTCCATTTATTTCCATTTTTATTTGCATTTAAATTTATTGCTATTTCTGTCTACATTTCTACAAATAAGGTTTTATATTTCTTAAATATTTTTAGCAAATTTTATATTTTGTTCTATTTTCTTATGTTTCTATACCTAAACCTGCTCGTATATTATCTTATTTTATTTTATTCCACTATTTATTTATTAAATGTTTTTTTTAAGGTCATAGAAGCGGTCATAGAAGCATTTCACTGCATATCGTACTGTGTATGACTGTGTATGTGACAAATAAAATGTTAATGTGGTAAATATGGTACAAATGTGGTAAATGTAAATTATGGTGAGGGTTCAACTTCAATGCTTCTGTAACAAGTCTTATTCTTGTTACTAATTTATCCTGTAGTCCAGAATAATCCTTAAAACCAGTAGACCAAGTACACAAATCCTACACTTGAATACAAGTAACAATATTCTAGCCAAAATATTACACTTTTAAAAAAAGGCTTAAATTCAAATTCCCACTTGAGTAATGTTTCAGAAATACTTGCCATTAAATGTATTCAAGTGTCAAATGTGGTGAGCTTGCATTAGTTCAATGTAAGCTGGCAAACGTATGGCAAAAGTATGTACATCTCCCTGTCTGTCTCATGTTATCCAGGAGAGGTTGTATAAGGATGTTGATTAGGATTTCTGTTGGAATTTCTATTTTTTTAAATTAATTAATTAATTTATTTATTTATTTATTTGTTATAAATGCTAAAACCATTCATGAATCTGGTGACTTAAATTTGTCATTCATTCCAAAAAAGACGAGTCGGGTGAGAAGGCAATGATCTTGCAAATTCATTTACGTGTACTAGTCTGCAGGTGGTGATGTTTCCACATGCAAAAGAAAAAGTACTTGCACTTTTTAATGTGCAAAATTTAAGATGCTGTTCACATTTTTTGTCAATATAAATATATTCGAGTATAAGTACGGAATTTCTTTACTAGCACAGTTGAGTAGAATATTATAGAATATTATAGTTAATCCTCAGCTGAAATACTGCATCAAAATGATACTCAAGTACAGTAATTACTTCTTAAAATATATTGCAATTCAACCAACTACCAGACATTTGACCTTGCTGTGACGCTGATCCTGTTTGCAACAAATTTAAAATCTATTTATATGATATTATGACTAAATTTTTGTTCACTTCTATAAAGTTTTTAAAGCAACCTATAACAAACACTTATGCAGTACTGGAAATTTGGAACCACTAATCAACCTACAATGAATGTCTTTTAACAGTGGGACTAAACAGCTGTGTGTCCATAAGAAGGCACTTGTGAGTGAGACTAATTAGAAAAAAGGCTTAAATTTGCTAGGAAGTATAATGATCTGACTTTGGAGCAATGGAAAAAAGTATACAGTATGTGGTCTGTCCAGACTGATCCTATTTCAGAGCAAAGGAAGCGCACGATGCAATGCACCCATTATGCATAGTGTCCACTGTACAAGCCTCTGGAGGACGTGTTATGATCTGGGATTAATTCATTTGATCAGGTCTAGACTTAACACCGTTACAAGGTAAAAAAAATTACGTCAACAGATTACGTGAATATATTGAATGGGTTTATGTGAATGACACAGCTGTGCTATCAGTCTCTCTTATCCCATCCATGGATGTTTTTTTTTTCCATGATGGCGCAGGCATATTCCATGAAAGAGCGGTTTTGGGAGCATGAGGAATCATTTTCACATATGAATTTGTCACCACATTGCACACCGTAATCAAAGCTAAAGGTGGTCGAACAAAATATCACGTCCAAATATTTATTTGATTAGGCAGTGTATTTAAATGACTATACACTGCAGTGCTTATTACAGGTACTGCATTTAATAAATTCCCACAGTAGCTGCACAATTTGCAAATTTTATTTCCTTCTTTGAAAAGGAGCTGAAGCCAGGTGTAGTGTTTGAGGTTAAGCCTTTATTTGTCACATATATACTGTACAGTACATTCATACATACATTACTTCACAAAGAAATTCTTTCTTTTCATATCCCTGTGTAACTGGGGTCAGAGCACAGGGTCATCCATGATGCAGTGCCGCTGGAGCAGATAGGGTTAAAGGCCCAATAATAGCAACTTGGAGCTGGGTATTCTAATCAGTAACACAGTGCCTTAACCCTCTGAGCTACCACCGCTCCTGTGCTGAAAACCTGCTCTTCTGACCAAACGGATGGTTACATAAAATATTGAAAAGGGTTTCAGACAGAGAGCAATAATGAGTGAACACTATCAGCTGGATGAGTGTGAGAAATGACACGTCAGTCCTGCCTCTGATAGCACACTGCCATCTAATGCTGCTATTTTTATATAGTGAATGTCAACTGTTAAGCTAAAATTAGGTATCTTCTAGCTCTAGTTCATTTTAGGCACAATTCTGGTTCTTGGCTGTTTGTGAAGTAATAGTCAATTTACAGTGTACAGTGCAATGAAAAAGTATTTGTCCCCCATACCCCCCCCCATGCATATTGTCACACCTAAATGATTCAGATAATAAAACAAAATGTTTATATTACACAAGGATAGCCCAGGTAAATACAAGATGGTTTTAATTATTAAGAGAAAAAAGCCTCAAACTTACCTGGCCCAACGTGAAAATGTAATTGCCCCATGCCAAGAGTTAAATTTCACATGCCATACCCAGGCCTGATTACTGCCGAACCTTTTAAATCAAGAACTAAATAAAACCCTGACTGACAAAGTGATGTATTCTAAAAGATCTAAAAAAGCAACATGATTTAAAGAACTTCAAGAACAAGTAACTGACGGAACAATCTGACGTATCAATGCATTATTCACAAATGAAGAAAACTTGAAACCATCCTACGTAGGACTGGCAGCCTATCAAAATTACTCCAAGAGCACGACAACTCATCCAGGAGCTCATAAAAGAACCCAGAACAACATATAAAGAAGGGAGAAATCAATATTTTAAAACTGCATTTTGTATTTACTCTGGTTATCTTTGTGTAATATGAAAATGTATTTGATGATCTTAATCATTTAAGTGTAACAAATACAATGTGAAAAAAGGGGGCCAATGCTTTTTCACGGCACTGTACATGTATATTTTTTAAATCAGTATTGTGCAAGAAATACATTTTGGAGTAAGATTTTCTGAAGACACATCAAACACTGCTTAATCAGTTCTTTTATGTTTTTGTTTAATCCCAGGATTCTGCACTTTGTTGTTTTCCTGGTCAGTTTTCCCCTGTGCACCATCGGAACTCTGCAACCGATTCAAACTGCGGCTAAACCATTTGTGTTCCATCTATGCAAGTTCTTATTACATAGTTCAGTGCACTGGCATCTTGCAGGTGCCTGTATCAGATTTAAAATACTGATGCTTGCCTACAAAAACAACCTGGAGTATTTAGCACACCCTGCTCTATATCACTTTTACTTCGAACACAGTTCTGCTTGACTCACCATCCATCAAGATACAAGAGAGACGTGCACCATGACTCTTCTGTGTGTGTGCATGCAGGAAGGGGATTCAACCTGTGAAGAGCTGAGTCACTGGCTGTCTTCAAAAAAGAATGAACACCTTTTTACTGAGCACTTAAGTGAGCAATAAATCTAAACAGAATTACTAAAAACAAATATAACCGTGCTTTAGATTTATGGTATTAACTCCGGCCTACTATTACTAGTGTGAGGATGAGGGTTTCTGTATGATTTTGTATATATATACAATATATTGAAGAAGTGTTCAAAATAAGCACAATCCATACTTGATATATATATATATATATGGCATATATATATATGGCGCATATATATATATATATATATATATATATATATATATATATATATATATATATACACACATATATACATATATACATATATATATATATATATCAAGTATGGATTGTGCTTATTTTGAACACTTCTTCACACAACTTTCTATAAGAGTATAGATTATATATGAATTAATTTGTATATGAATATGAACTATATAAATCCCATTGATTTGTATAGACTATGCAAATTAACTCCCTGATAAGCAAACCATAAGCTACCAGTCTTAAAATAGAGCCCATCATATTTTAGTTCACATTAAGTAGTATGATCATATATCAGTACAGTATACAATGTTAAGACAAATATTATTAAGTGTGTTAAGAGAAATGTAAAAAGCAGGACTGGGATATGTACAAGTATGTATTGAATTTGGAAAGCTGCACCAGAATGCTTAAAATGGGGATAGACTGCCCTCTATTGGCCAAAAATAAAGAGTAAACCATTTACAGTATATAGAAACCTGAGCTCTGGTTCTGGGGACCAACTGTCCTACATAGTGTTATCACGCTTTTGAACTGCTTGATAAGGAGTTTACGACATGTACTGTACTGTATAAGGTGAATGTATTTGGTTGTAACTCTAACTAAGTTAACTCTAACTTTGGTACAGTGGTTTCCACTGCCAGGCTTGTAGATTATGTGGTAATTGACTTTTCTTGTTAATATACTAGAACACCTACTTCAGTTTAACCGCCCCTTCCATCCATCTAGGAACCTCTGTAGTCCAACTAGGGACCGTGGAGGCCAATGGTGACCATCTATTTTTCACTTGTCTGACCGTGGTACAGTAGGACCTCTGTTCAACATTCAAATGGAATATCATCCCCTTATTAAGCTATTTAACAGATTTCAAAATGACATGACTACCTTTCCTACAAATCAGTTTTCAAAACTAAACCAAAGAATATACTCATTCATAATCTATACCGCATATCCTGTACAAAGTCACAGGAGTCCTGGAGACTATCTGAGGGAACTCAGGACTACAAAGCATGGTAAACCCTGGAAGAGGTTCCAATCTATTACATAAGCAAACACACAACAGACACTACATGCAATTTGGAAATTCCACTGAGTCTAATCTGCATGTCTTGGGATTGTTGTAGGAAACCGGAGTATCAAGAGGAAACCCACCAAGCAGGAGGACAACATGCAAACTCCACGCACACAGACCCAAAGGTGGGACTTAAACCCTCAACACTGGACATGCAAGACCTTAACCTTAAGACATACAGTATATACACTAACATCAGGCCAAAGTTACTTTAGTTTCCAATGTGACCAAAATCTACATACAGTAGAGTGGTTTGGCAATACTGGTCCTTCTTGATGCAGGACCATATGGAAAGTACTGTGCTTGACGTACGATTTGCCATTTCATCTGCACCCCAAATGCAAACCATATGCCTGAGAGGTGTTTTACTGTTCAATCCATGCAGAGCTAATAAATCATCTGTAGCTCATCTTCAGTTAGAGCTTTATGCGGGCTAGGGTTGTGATAGATCTAGAGCCTACTGTACCTCATGGAGAAATTTGCGGATACAGCCTAGATGGGATACAAAGCCATGCGCACACTCATTCACAGCCATTACTAGCCAATTCATCTAAGAGGTTTAAGTAACATGGTTTATGCGAGATGGGAGGAAACCCATATTATTTAAACATGAAATTTAGACAATAACCAGAGATCATGATCAACCTTGAACCCTTGAACAGTGAAGCAGCAAAGTTACTTGATTGGTGCAGGAACACCAATTCTAGCATACTTTGGTAAATAATCCTCAAAGCATATAAGCTTTTATAAAACAGTCCACCGAATAAAATGTACAAGGGGAATTAAAATGAAACTGGGACTTTTGACTGTACAGAATAACAGATTAAAAAATGAATAAGAGATTAACAGTTAAAAAACTACCTTTATTTGTCTGTATAATCCTCTGCCACACTAATGCACTTATCCCAGTGTTTCACTAGTGCTTGAATACCATAAAGGTAGAAAGTTTTCTCAGAATGCCAGAGCCATTGATTGGACCTCCTGCTTCATGAATAAAACTCTGGCCTTCCAGGAACTCCTTTAATTGCCCAAACACGTGTAAATGGCTTGGAATGAGGTCAGGACTATACATTGGATGAGTCATAAATCCAAACCCAGTTTTTGCAATGTGCAAGTGGTGTTCAGTGTACAGTGATTGTGTGTACAGTACAGTTGCCACAGGCATGTGCTTCTCTTCCACAAGCTGGCAAAAAGTTATCCATTGATTCGATTTTATCCGACAATTCGATTGTCTCGATTATCGTCTCTGTGTGCATGGACTTTGCATGTTCTCCCCATGCTTGGTGGGTTTCTTCCGGGTACTCCAGTTTCCTCCCAAAGTCCAAACACTTGCAGATTAGGATAATTGGTGTTGCCAAATTGCCCGTAGTGTGTCTGTGAGCCCTGAGACGGATTGGCACCCTGTGCATGGTGTACTCCGCCTCCTGGGATAGGCTCCAGGCTCCCCGCGACCCTGTACGCAGGATAAAGCGGTACAGACGATGAGTGAGTGAGTGAGTGAGTGAGTGAGTGAGGAATTCTACTGGGAATGACTGCAGTGGGCTCGGAACCACCTCTAGGGCATCAGCTTTCGTTCATAAGAAATTTCATCACTAGTACCAGGTTGGCTTGAACGGTCCTCATAGTATAAAGTAACTTAAATGCAGGTACAAAGCAAATGAACAGCAACCACAATCCTGTCTTACACATACTGTAGTGCAACTCCTAAAGCTGGCTTCAAATAAAGAGAGAAAAAAAAAACAACAAAAGCTTCTTTCAGAAAACATCTTTTGAGAATTGGAGTTCATACACAAACAACAAAGCTCTTGTTCTGAAACAATCCTCTGCCTGTAAGTAGAGCAAATATCACAGAGGTGCTTGCATCAGAGTACCGGGGTCATCTGTTTGATTTGAGTTCCTTTGTTTGCTTGATGTATGTGGCTGTAAAAGCAGTAGCATGAACATATCAGAAGGAGGTGAACATGCTAATCCTGTACTCAGACTCTCTTTAAAACCACTCCATGCCTCCAGGGTACTAGAAAGACTATTGGGTATTTATTCATTATATTCATGAACTTTTTGATCATTTTTCTTCTAGTTACCTCTCTTTTTTCATGTGAAATATACAGTAAAGTCCATATGTAATGTGTTCTGACCTTGTTTGAACTCCCTCTCTAAAACCCTGGGCAGGTTACATTCTCAGTGTCTGTGTTCTAGCCGGAGAACCACAAATCTGTCCCATCTACTGTAGTAATCAGAACATAATCACATATTCAGAACCATCTAGTAAGTGCTTATAAATCTGCATGCCAGTTCACACAGAGACATTTGATGTTTGTCATCACTGATCTGCAAAACAACACGACACATGCCACGAGACAAGTGTAGTCATTAAGGAATCTGCGAGACAGTCACAGCACACATCCATCATGCCTTTTGCTCCTTTGAGAACATGCTCATTACGAAAAAAATAAAAATCCACTCCAAAATCAAGTACAGCATTCCATCTATTTCATAATCTACAGACGGAATGTGTGATCAAACACTTGGTGTGTGTTCCTCAGTGCTCGACTCGTCAGTCAGAGAGCAGCAGAACGAATTGTTTCCACCAAATCAGCCACAAATCTGAGATCTTATTTTACACGAGGCTACATCTGAGAGATGCAAAGACGAAGATCTGTTAGGACACAGTGTGAAGTTCAGCAAAAGGAGACTCAGCACATATATCTCGCCTCATAAATGTTTAATGGTATCTAAAAGCTAATACGTCTTGCACAGATTTCTCGGGCTGTAAGAATCTAACCTCTATACACTCTGGTCTGAGCTTTGCTCACAAGGCAGGTCATGAAGAAACACTGAAGAGATGTGTGTGAGAGGTGTGTGAATGTGGATCTGTAAATCACTTACCATAAAACTATTTGTTTAAGAGAGGGGGAGAATAAAGTGCTTTTATTTATGGCCAAATGGAGTACGGAGGCAATAATCCTATGTGAATCAATAGGTAATACTGTAGCGAGCGAGAGAGAGAGAGAGAATGTAAGGGTAAATGAAAAGTTCTTCATTAGATTATATGCTTAAAAAAAAAACACTTTGCGATAGATATTTTCATTATACATTACATTTAAAAATCGCACTGTCTGCTTCATGCCTGAAACGCTGGCCTCCCAGGAACTCCTTTAATAGCCCAAACATGTGAAAATGTGAAAAATGGATGCATCTTCTTCCATCAAGGATAAGATGTTTCACAAGTCTCAGTTTGACTTGAACACTCCATTTATAAATGTGACATATACACAATATATTAAATTACAGAGCTAGCACAAGGACACCATTTTTAAATCTTCTTCACAGGGTATTGTAACACACTCAGATGAAAATGCTGTCCGTTCAGTTCTGCATACAGTATGTGAGTGTACAGACATCCATGATTGGCTCGTGCCACTGTGATTGACAGAGGAGTATGCATGCAATGCTGCCCACCCGCAGAGCATGGTCAGTTTTGCTGCCTTCGATTTGGCCCATGGATAGTTGTGCATCAGGAGGACTTCTAGCTCTCCCGTTGCTAGACGACCATTTTTTCCTTGCATCACTGGGGAGTCTGACATTTACAAAAATAATTTGAGGAAAATTAACACATTCACTATCTAGTGAGATGGTGACAATGTCTAAATATAAATAACATTAATCTTTGTGTTAGAAAAGTATTTCAGATGCATCATAAAAATATAGTGACTCTCACACTCTGTATCACTCGTCCTGTACGGGGTCGTGGGAAGCCTGCAGCCTATCCCAGGGGACTCGGGGTCCTGGAAGTGGTGCTCTCCCATTACAGGGCACACAAGCACACACTCGCACTTACAGACTATGGGCAATTTTAAAAAGTTGCATGTTTGGATTGTTGAAGAAAACTGGAGTACCCAGAGGAAACCAATCAAGCATGAAGAGAGCATGCACACTCTATCCACACAGAACTGAAGTGAGACTTGAGTCCTCGACCCTGGAGGTGCGAAGACACTGTGCCAACCTATAGTGACTTAATTTATCAAAATATTTTATATTGTACAGCTAATTTAATCCCAATTCATTAGATAATAAATGGCAAGTAATCTTGTTCTGTTCTTAATTCTATGGAATATTAGAACAATATTAGGAAAACAGCTGAACAAACCCATCTGTAGACAAAACTTCATTATCATATTTTGTCTATCAACGATGCTAAACAGAGAGACTTATTTAACACAGTGGAGTGTAACACTAACTTGACCAGACTGACCAATCTCAAAGGTTACAGGAATAATTTATTTAAACATATAATTTTATTTAAATATCCAAAAACAGTTTATACTTGACAGATAAAGAGAAACAGTGAGGGGGGATTGCAACACACACAACAGTATGGTTTGGATTTTACTTTGTGGAAAATACACTAAGACGGTTTTTTTAAATGTTTAATATGTGCAATACAATTGCCTATAAATTATGCAAAAATTTTATGTTTACTTAATGCAGATTCTTTATGCACGAAACAAAACTATCGCATTGACTGAGTGTTTCGAGTTATCATTATGAATTTATAGTTATGTTTAATGTAGTGGAACATCTCGTTATGACTCATTATAAAGCAGCTACTATAATCACTGATTCAGTAATATTTTTTCCTTTATTGAAATAAGACAAAAACGATAAAAATGGGTAACTTGTTCTTTTTCACGTTACAGAAAAGCCGTGTGTGTGCTTTCTCAATTTCGAGAAACCTAAAGGAACAAGTTTACCTTTACCTCAGTCTGTTAAAGCACTGACTTTTGACACTATGCATAAATGTATAAATCAATGTCTCCTTACTGACAGCTTCATCTGTATGTGAAGTGTTGTTCATACAACTCCTTGTGTAAGCTGTTACTAGAGAAATCATAACATATTAGAATAAGAGTATTAATATTCATTCATTCATTCATCTTCTATACCGCTTAATCCTGTGTTCAGGGTCGCGGGGGACCTGGAGCCTATCCCAGGAGACTTCGGGCACTAGGCGGGGTACACCCTGGACAGGGTGCCAATCCATCGCAGGGCACACACACATACACACACTCACACACCCAATCACACACTACGGGCAATTTAGGAACGCCAATTAGCCTAACCTGCATATCTTTGGACTGTGGGAGGAAACCGGAGAACCCGGAGGAAACCCACCAAGCACGGGGAGAACATGCAAACTCCATGCACACAGAGACGGGAATCGAGCCTGGCCGGGGAATCGAACCCAGACCCTGGAGGTGCAAGGCGACAGTGCTAGTATTAATATACATCAGTGATTTACTTACTGCACTACTATCAGAGCTGCTATTATAGAAAACTAATCAACACTAAGCAGATTTGAGAAATCTCAAAATTTCTCAAATTTTAATAATACCTAACGTCTTTATATACTGAGTATTAATAATAAATAGTAAGGTTTTAAAATGTGTGCTTTAAATCAGAACACAGTTACTGTATTCATATCTGTTGAGCCACGGATACTACAGAGCTGTTATTTTACACATACCGTAACTTTTTTACTGTGAAAAAGTCTTAAGCCACCCCTTATCTCTCCACATTAAAATAGATCATGTAGTTTCAATTAAAGAAACTGGAACAAATGTTTTACTGTAAGAGGCTGCAAAGTCCAAAGGCTGCAATGTCTGAATATACAATTGATTGATTGATTTATATTGTTTATGTAATAACCTCAGCAGCAATCTCATTTCCCCTCTCGTCTGTTCCGACCACTCAGCATTCAGCATCACCAGTGTACTAATCACTGACCTGATCATCTGTCATCATCTGCACCTGTTTCTCGCTGGCTCATGTCTTAAGTTAGATTATTTTTTAAAATCTAAAATGATTGATAGGTCACCTTGTGGCTTAACAAACAAAAAACATTTTTCTGAAACAGGTACAGGGACTGCACTGAAAAAGAGAGACAAAAAAAAAAAAACATCAGCAAGCCTGGAGAACTATTGCTCAAGATTACATTTAAAGCATTTCAAGAATGAATTATGAATTACTGTATGAAGGTATTGGGGGGTGACTAAACTCTTTTACAATACTAAGATAAAGTTAAAGATCCTATACTGTAGATTTCCTATAGAAATGTAAAAACATGATGTTTTCTACACTGTGGAAATTCATGCAATGGCAAAGCAACAGGAAAGTTAAATACCAGTATGATAAAAAGGCAAAACTGGAAAAATCCAAATGTTTACCATTACTGATATTAAATTTTATTATTTAAATTGAACTGTTTGCTGGAGAAAAAAAATACATATACTGTAGTATCTCTTCCTGTCCAATTCTTCCTTAAGAGAACAACAAACAGTGTTTATGCATCATAATGAATAAAAATGCCACAGACAGGGCTTATCGCATGTTTACATAAACAAGGTGAAAATGCCATGGGCAAACTAACACTAACAGTTTTTTTTTTGCAACCTTATAAACTGTAGGCTTCATAAGACCTGACTGATAACTGAATTAGAATCGGTTATTTATGCAATTTGTTTCCCGATTCTCTGAAACATTAACAAAAATGCTGGAAGGGGAAAAAAAAGCCCTCTAGGTAAGTACATATCATGCATTATTGTCTTACAAATGGAAACATTAGCAGTAGGCTGGTACAGAAGTGTGTAGCATTGGCACCTTACAGCTCCAGGGTTTCTTGTTTGATCGTGAGCTCAAGTTACTATCTTTGTGGAGTTTTGCACGTTGCTTCATCCCTCCCAGACATATGCATGTAGGTGGATCAAACATGCTAAATTGGCCCTACTGTAGGTGTGAAACTGTGTGTACGGATGTGTTTTCCATTCAGGGTGTATTTCCAATCTCTGGAATAAGCCTTCATTTAAGCCATAAATGGGTTTTTACAGATATCCTGCACATGACATTACAGCTCCAGAATGCCAGAATGGTTTTCTGTTTGGGTCACTATCTTGGCGGGCAAGCTTTTACAGTTGCTGGTAAAGGACATCAATAATTGATTCACAATGGCTTTTTCCTGTTTGGAGGTTGGATGTTATTGTAGAAGGCACAGGAATGAACGGTTATCCAATAGGCTTATGCTTACCAAAAGAAATAGGAAGGCGATAAATCTAGAGCATATTGATTGCATGGAAGTTCTGTGTATTACTTTTAATTTTTATATGATGAGCAAATAATAAGTAACGAATGATTAAATTTATTATACTTAACTGCCAAGGGTTATGAACATTCCCATAGATTATACTCATCATTGAATAGCTTTAATAATGTTGTAGATAGAGGGAAGAGGTGAGTGGAAGGAATATAAACCTGTGCGGAATTTGTTTAATGAGTGTTTTGTGTTTCAGTAAGCAGCAAAAAGATAAAGATGGGTGATTGTAAGAGCTGAGAGAGATAGAGAGAGAGAGAGAGAGAGAGAGAGAGAGGGGTGAGCAATACAAAGCTGAGAAAGTGTGTGTGTTTGTAGATGTGCAAAGTCGAATACAATCGCTGGCTCCCCAGTCTCCACATTTCCGGACCAATTTGTAGAAATGTCACAGTATTAAAATACACTGTGTTCTATATAATCAATAATCCCACCTCACATAACGGAACAGCGGTGTGAGCAAACTGACATTTTCGGTCTCTATTTTATATAGAGATGTCAGATCATATCAGCATTATGTCCAGGTATGTAGTTCATCTTAATCGTTCAGTGATTACTCACAAACCCAGATACCTTCAGTTTGTACGTCTCTAAAATCTTACATGCATGCAATTTCTCCAATAAAAAAACTGATGGACAGTTGATCAGTTAGTTTTAAATGTCTGGCTATTGCTTTATCCGTGACATTTTCCATGTAATAAACGTGGCACAGGTGGAGAATCGTAGGGGTCCGATATGCCGAGAGAAAATCATTTTAACACAACTAATAACTTTAAGTTTAACGTTCACGCTAGACCTTTTAACTCTTGAACATCAATATGGCATTCGCGTACAATCTGGATCTGTGTAGGTCATGTGACTGCAGGATCTCTGTTTTGATTTTAAGAGCCAACAATATAGCATAGTGTCTACGCAGCAAATCCTACAGTATATGCACAGTGCGTACAATATTAAATGCTGAGAATGCTTCATTAACATAGAGGGCGGAAAACACTTTTTGTGCAGTTATAAAGCTGTCAACAGCAAAGCTGAATGCTGAAATCATCACTGGTGATCGTCAATGAATCTCTCAGCAGTGCAGGTCCTAATCAATTAAACATTATCCTGCATTCTGTTCAGTTTGATTAACATGGAGGGAAAAAGATGAGCACGTTTATGGAACAAAATGAGCTGCGATATTTTGCTGATTCGAACTGATCCACAAAAAGGAAACGAGTGAGGCTGTCACTGATGCTGAAATGACAAAATATTAACGCAAATAAATAATCCCTGAAATATTACTGCTAACACTGTGCAACCTAGACAGAGAAACCAGGGATGGAAGCAAAATTTCTAAGCAGCAGTTGCTACAGTCGGGGTGAGGCAGGTGCGTGTGTGCGTGTGTGTGTGTGCATGTTTTGGGTGCTCGTGACTAAAACCTTTGAAAATCCCTTTTAAGACGTCGGAAGCATTCAGCAGTGGAACTGAGCTTTCAGCAGGCCGGAACGCAAACACAAGGAGCGTCGGGATCACAATCACACACACACACACAACAGCTCAGAAAAAGTAAGCAGAATGTCAGCAAAGTGCTTATGTGCAGAAACAGCAAGCAGGACACCAGGGGTCTATCTACAGTACAAACATACAGAAACCCCTTAGAGCTTAGAAATACTTTATTTGAAACGTTTAGGAAGAAAAAGAAAACTAGGCTACATGCTGCAATGGGACAATAATCAAGGGTTGTGTTACAGGGTTGTGTAATTCAGCCCAAAGTGAAGCTTTCGTTAACAACCTAAATGTGCCAAATTATTAAATTGTTTGGTTTATTACTTTAATAATTCTTTTATACGAAGGGCATTCAAGTCAAACTATGAAATGTCTCATAAATGAAGGCGTTTAACTGGTTGACATTTACAGAAAACTTCAAGCACAGTACTGTGATAAGACTCGTACGGTAGCTGCAGTAAAACATTTGATTGAACATTTTAAAGAAGACCGTATGTCCAGAAATGATGATCTAGGCCGAGGTGGCTTATAACCCACTGCAGTCAAACATTCTTATGGACATTCAACTAGTTGAACACCTGGATCCTTAAAAAAGTAATGGATAAACTGTAGTCAACGTGAGAAAGAGACACATCTGTCTGTGGGAACTGCACATACAATAACTCACGCACACCACTTTACACATTACAGGAAATCAACAGGAGTTATTACCCCATCCGCCGTACTGTCATAACCTCACAACAAGCCATTTTCAAATGTTGACACAATTAAAGTGGTTCCTGGAAGGCCAGCATTTCAGACATGAAGCAGGCAGTCCAATCATGTCTCAGGCTGAAAAACATACTGAAAAACATACTTAAAAAACGTTCTACCTTGATCGTGTCCAAGCACTATAGTGAAACACTGGTAAAAATGCTTTAGTGTAGCAGGGGATTATACAGAGAAATAAAGAGTGCTCTTAACCCTCATAACTGTGGTCAGTTAAACACCTCTCGTACTGTAGGTACTGTATGTTTACAGTATGTTGTGGAGAGGTTATAAAGCAAGTTCACTTCTGTTATCACTTAAATTATAGCAGCTTTAAACAATCATTTCTTGACCATTTACCTTTTTTTGTGACTTGAAGTATAGACAGAACTTTCTGCTGGGTATATGATAGAGAAAATGCAAAGCCTTCGGTCCTAAAAATAACCCTGTGTCTGAAAACGTCCTGCCCATTATAAAATGCTGACCCCAACTTCCATAAGTTCTAAATGTTTCCTTATAAGGTTTCATTTTATCAAATACACCACATTTTTAAATGCAGTTATGTTTAGCCTTAGATTATATTGCGTGTCCGCTGTACAAGCCCTGTGCAAGTCGTTAGTGTAGGAACAGTAACCTATTAACTTAACAACAAACTCATTGATATACAGTAAACCTGTGATCTGCAATACTGCTGTTTTATAAAAAAAAAAATTTTTTTTTTTTTAGGTTAAATGATCTCATTTTAAAAGATTTTTCAATTGAACCAAGGACTAGGTGTACATTTGGATAAATGTTAGAAGTTACTTTTTGCCTGAACAAACTCCTCATTGAAAAGGCCACGCTTTTATCACTTTAATAGGGCACCCTACTTATTTATGTTTTGTTACTACGTTTCATTACGAAGGAGTCATTTATGCATATGTTTAATGGTTCTTACACTTTAGTTTTTAAGTGTCCTGCCTTTAATACAGTACTTATTTAGACTCGCATTAATGTCTAAGAGAAGATGTTGAGGTTCTCCTTAGGAGTGACAAGGATGGATAGGATCAAGAATGAGTTCATCAGAGGGACAACCCATGTTAGATGTTTTGGAGATAAAGTCAGAGAGGCCAGATTGAGGTGGTTTGGACATGTTCAGAGGAGAGATGGTGAATATATCGGTAGAAGGATGCTGAGGTTGGAACTGCCAGGCAGGAGGTCTAGAGGAAGACCAAAGAGGAGATTTATGGATGCAGTGAGAGAGGACATGAAGTTAGTTGGTGTGAGAGAAGAGGATGCAGAGGATAGGGTTAGATGGAGGCAGATGATTCGCTGTGGCGACCCCTGAAAGGGAACAGCCGAAAGACAAAGAAGAAGAAGATTAATGTCTAAGAGCAGACAAAAAAGTCTCACAAAGGTTTCCTTTTCTATATGATAATCTGTAATGTTTTGTTTACTCTTGCGCAATAATAGTACTTAAATTGCATAAATTCTTTAAAAAAAAAAAAACTTTGGCTACTAGTCCATTATGAATAACACTAAACATATTCAACACCTAGATGCACACCAACAGTTCATCAGTACCTGGGGTAACACTTGCCTGAAATTCT
Organism: Channallabes apus; assembly: GCA_030522415.1. Taxonomy (NCBI): domain Eukaryota; kingdom Metazoa; phylum Chordata; class Actinopteri; order Siluriformes; family Clariidae; genus Channallabes; species Channallabes apus. The sequence continues at coordinate 43,562,238 of CM060109.1, forward strand.
GTACCTGCTTTGTGTCTCAATGTTGGCCTCAGAGAAAACCAAAGCCAGCATTGTATTTATTATTTTTTTTTTTTATGTTTTTGCCCATGGCACAGAAGTCTGTCAGGAACGTAAGAGCATTTAACGCAAATTCCTTTGCAGCTTTACAGCTCGCTTACTGCTTTCAGTTGTTTTTTTTTGTTTTTTTTTGCTCATGGCTACATAGACACAACACAGTTTTACTGAGAAAGACTGTTCAAGTTATTTTATGGGCAAAACAATGCTCAAAAAACCCTGGACAAACCCTCATCACCCACAGATTATTTTGAAGAGCGAATTTGAAACTAAACAAACAAACAGAGCCTGACTGAAACATGCTTACTGTACTTACCTCATTTACAGTACCACAAGCTAGCTAGCTTAGCTTTAGCTTAGCTATAATGCTAAGGTAGGTCGATAACATTAAATTATATGCTCATGGTGCTTCGCATTTAATTGATCTCTGTAACCCATACCCTACAGGTCGCCCATGTCAACTCCTACATTTCTTGTGGTACAGTAAGTTAATCTACAACATTCTAAAGTTCACTGATTCGAGTTAGCCGGTTAGCTAACGAGATGCATAGTAGACATTGTATTGCTACTTGCACAATGCAGAGGACACTAAAATTGACCACACCCTACTTATACATACTTTTATGGCTTTATATCATTTTAACTGGTGAGTTACATGAAAATATGTTTTTGTATCAGGCTGTAAAGTTGGACATTTTAACATGGAAGCCTATGGGGACTGGCTCATTTGTAGAACCTAGTGGTCATTCATGAATCTGCAGATTTTGGCATTTCTGACATTTGGACTCATTTTTTTAGAACTAGAGGTGGTCCCTTGGCTTTTGCCACCCTACCAGTGCTGTGCCATGCTAGGCCATGCCCCTACCTACTACACTCATATGTTTATATCCAATCTTTACAAATATAGGTTATGCCAAAAGCTGTCAAGAAAGGGACTTGTTCCATGATGCATCTCTCGACCAGGCATACATTTTTTTGACAGCTGGCTACTTTTGAAATAAAGGCATACTTCACTAGATTGGATCATGGGAAAATGGTTTAGACACAGAATTTTCATTCATTCATTCATCTTCTATACCGCTTTATCCTGTATTAGGGTCACAGGGAACTGGAGCCTATCCCAGGAGACTCAGGGCACGAGGCAGGGTACACCCTGGACAGCGTTCCAATCCATCGCAGAGCGCACACACACTATGGTCAATTTAGGAACGCCAATTAGCCTAATCTGCATGTCTTTGGACTGTGGGAGGAAACTGGAGTACCCGGAGGAAACCCACCAAGCACGGGGAGAACATGCAAACTCCATGCACACAGAGACGGGAATCGAACCCAGACCCTGGAGGTGCAAGGCGACAGTGCTAACCACTACACCACCCTTGCTCAGAATTTAAAATCCTAAAATGATAATAGTAGAAAATCACACACCTGTTACTACAGTATGGACTTTTCTCAGTTTTGACCCATTTAATTTTATAATAAAAAATTTATTTTTCTCATGTCTCTTTGTATCATTCTACTTCTCCTAAGGTCGTTTTCCTCCATTTGTGACAAAGTTAATATCTAAACAAAGCACAAGTAAGAATTTCTTCTAAAAATCTAAGCCAAAACATTTAGCTATAAGAGCATGTCCTGTTGTGTGTAGTTCATTGTTTACACTTTACATACCAGTACTATTTCAGTAACAATAAAATGGGACTGTGAAAGAGTAAAAAATAATAACATTTTAAACAGAGATGCTTTTTATGCAAAATACAGTCCATGCTCAAGTCACACAACTACTGACTTAACTTCAATTGGCATAATGTGACTGAAGCAATTAAGATCAGTGCCATATTGTTAGCAGGCATGCTGGGTTGTGATCAATATTGTTCCCCTTGGAATCGATTTTAGTGCTTTTTGTGGCAAGTTGTTAGACAGAAGTCTTGGCATATCTTTGGCCACCTACAATGGCTGTCTGTGCAAACATATGGATTTAAAGATCATTTGTACAAATTGTGTTCCAGAAAGACAAATTAAACCCTTCTGCAAGGTATCACATGTGATTAAATAATAAAATGAAATGCAATTAAATTAAATTAAGCATAATTTGGAATATTAAGACCAGTTGTAGTTCACCTGAGCACCATGTGTCAAACACAGAAACTTATTTGATTATGCTCTGATTTTCACAAAGGCATACACCCTCATTTTCATCAGTGGCCTCATGTAATACTGAGCATTCTGTCGTTATACAAAAAAAGATTATTAAATGAATACCACAGAACGGAATATAAATATATAAATAATCATTATTTTAAAAACCTTCTTCAAATAAAAGACTGGGGTTAGTTTGATGATGCAATAATGCTGTCTTCTGAGAAACGAGTGTGAACACACAAAAACAGATTAAACACCAGAGACTAACAACAGCTCGTTTAAGCATTCTTATCTCAGAAAGACTGATTGCTTATTGCAAAACATGGTTTAATAAATAAGAACATTTACAAAGTTATTGTTCTTTTATTCATCAGCATGATAAATGACCAAACACAAGACATGCAAGCCATATGAAAATTACCCATGACTTTACCCATTTTTTAATCTAGGAACTTGCCTGAGGTAAACCTGTGAAATATTAGGATCTGATGACTTGTGCAGTCTCACAAGACAATAGAGAGATGTCTTTAAAATGGACATTGTTTACATCCAGCAAATCAAATTGTGGAATTATTTAAAGTGATTTTATTTTCTTGTGCATCTCATAGAGACGGCATTATACTGTAACATAATGAAATAATATGGGCTTGTCAGTGCTTTTATTCAATCAATTGCACTTTTATAACATCCTTTTACACAGCATCCATTAACTTTGTAAAAATAAGAATTTTGAATAGCATTCTTATTTAAAAATAAGATAACCATAACCATTCCTGGAAAAAGTACAAATGATTAGATAATGTTAATTCTCTTCATTCATACACAAATAATCTCCACTATGATTAACTACTGCAGCGTGTTTGAATACCACAGCCACACATTATCTTTTAACTATTTAACTTGTCTTTGCCATAATTTATTGATTTGTTTTGAATCAATCACTTTCATGTTACTTTAAATTTTAAACTGAATAGACTGAGCATAACTCATTGACACTATCCACGGTCATATTAGAGTGTCTCCCTGACCAAAACAAAAATCGCGCATGCTGGGATTTCAAGCAATCACCTTTAGCTTTGATTACAGTGTGGCTTGTTCATGTGTGAAAATGATTCATAATGTTCCCAGAACAACTCTTTTCCAATTTGAGTCCTGGAAAATGCCTGTCTCATAGGGGAAGAAAAAGTCCATAGATGTGACTTAATTTCATTGCCACGTCATGTTGCTGAGCCTACAGTACAGTAGATCTGTCTGGCCACTATGCAATGTATGTTATTTCATGTACATCCCTTGATCAGACCTCATGACCTTTTTCTGTTGCTCCAATCTTTATCCTCTCTAGGAAATTCAAGCATTCCTTCTGATCAGTCTCACACTATACTGTATACTCTAAATTAGGCCACACAGCTGTTTAGTCCCTATCCTGCCTCATCACATTGTACTGTACTGTATGTGTATGCATGGAAAAGCACTGTTAATGGTTAAGCACTGTTGACGGTTAAGCACTATCGTTCCAGGTTTTGATAATGTGTTGAAGGGTCCTTCCTTCCAGTCATTTCAAATCTCAGTCATTTCAAATCTTGTTTTCTTTCTTTGATGCAGCACAATAATTTGCGCCTCCTAAAATGGCATCATTTTTTGGCCAGGGAGTGTAAGCTTACACACCGTCAGAAGTCCTAATAAGGTACCAACGTTGCTCTGAACTAACAAGATTTTCATTAATATCAACTTTCATGTTTGAATACTCTGAGAAATGATTTACAAAGGTATTTATTCATACTCAGCTTGATAAATGAGCCCTATTGTGGTTTTGACTGTCAAAGTCCTAAAGTAAGGGGGAAAATTAAGAGTTTACGTTGTTTAACTCGTATTAAAAACGTTTTTTCTTTTTTTTTTTTGTATTGTTTGTTACAAAATGGTAATTGTCACAAAAGTGTGTCAGGTTTAATGTAAAAGATGTGAAATGGAAATTCGCACTCCTAGTACTTGGGCAATTACAAACTGAACACACTCCTTTAATCAACAAAATCTTGAGCCACCCCTCATTTCTTCATATTTTGCTTTCGTAAAGCCAGACTTTCTTGTATTTTAATCTAGTCTTGAGTAATAGTTCTCCAGGCTTCCTGAAGGATTTTTTTGGATCTAATTTTTGGCAAAGTTTTGACTCCCATTCTCAGTCCAGTCCCTGCACCTGGGAAAGTTTCAGAGGAAAGTTTTTTGTCATTTGTTAAGCCACACAGTGTAAGTCATTCAAGCATTAATAAATAATATAACTAAAAGCATGAAACAGTGAGAAACAGGTGTAGATGGTGACAGATGATCAGGCCGGTGATTAGTATACTGGCGATGCTGAATGCTGAGTGGTTGACAGACATGGAGACGAGAGGGGAAATGAGGTGGCTGCTGAGGTTGTTACGTAAATTGTAAATCTTTAGGAATTGTTCAGCCTGTCACAGTAAAACATTTGTTCCATTTTTTTCAATCTACATAACTTAAATTAATTCAGCATGAAGCAATAAGGGGTGGCTCAAGACTTTTTTACAGTACAGTACATAACATCAAACTCATCCGCAGAAATGGAAAACCATGATACAACTCCTTAAAGCACACCAACCAGTCAAAAACTGAATTTGTGAAGACAACATAAAATCCTTAGGTAAACATTATGAGTTACGAAGTCAATTACAGCATGATACTCCTGTTAATTGATTTCAGGTTAATAAGGATATAGATAAGGATTCAGTGTTTATAAAGGATATAGATAAATATTGACAATATTTGAGATACAGTAATATTGATATTGATAATATTGATGTATAAATTATACAATTTAATTAATAAAATAATTCATAATTATTACAGTAAATGATTTAGACATGTTTTCTAATGCAAACCATTAACAATGTTATATTCAAATGTTAATGTGCACTGTATACTAATAATATATATTAAGATGTATACTAAACTACAATATATACCTTTTCTGGGACTGATTTCTGTTGTGTTTTGCATTTGGTCTGTTGGATTTTTATTTGTATTATTTATAGCTTTTTCTATTCGATGTTGTGTTCTCCAATTTTTGTTATTTTCTTCTAGTTTTACACTTTAAGGGCTCGCTGAAAAACACAGCTTTAACAATACCATGAGTCACATATGACTAGACAGCAAACCCCTTATACAATACAATACGTTTGCTTTATCCTAATACATCAGTGTTATTTCACATGCCCTTGGTTTTAATTAAGTGTTAATTGGATTCCATAGATACCCTTCACATGCTCCATCTTACTGTGTCTCTTAATATTATACTGCTACACATTGTCTACATTCTGTCTCTAAATCCCTGGAGATGCCACACACAGTTCCCCTCCAGCCTCAAGAGAGAGACAAAGCTTTGTGCCACATTCCCCATAGTCCCCTTGTGCTGCCTGAATCGTTCAATTCTGAAGTCCTTCATGGTCAAGATGGAGCGAGACAGCTGGCTTTGAAAATTATGAGCAATATAAAGCAACACTATGCCAAAATATTTCATAGTGCGCAGTGCTGTATATTAATGAAGCTCTCAGGTAAACCTAAAGAAATGTGTTTTATCCATACAGAAATTTCTGTAATAATGCATGTGCCATTTGAAGCTGATTTTTAACATGCTGAAATTGTAAGTGTGAACCCAATGTCAATAATGCCAATAATATGTGATCATGTGTGGAGGGGGGATTACATTAATTAATGAATTATGCAAAAGACTTGTGTGGAATGGAAATTAATTAATAATATGCAGAAAAGGAATTACATGAACATAATAATAAAAAAAGGCAGATAAGGCTAATTGGTGTTCCCAAATAAAAATAAAAAAATTAGTGTGTGTGTGTGTGTGTGTGTGTGTGTGTGTGTGTGTGTGTGTGTGTGTGTGTGCGCGCTCTGCGATGGATTGGCACGCTGTCCAGGGTGTACCCTGCCTCGTGCCCTGAGTCTCCTGGGATAGGCTCCAGGATCCTAAATACAGGATAAAGCGGTATAGAAGATGAATGAATGAATGAATAATAGTAAAAAAAAATAAATCACATGAGAAAACCAATCATGTGGAGACAATAAAGAAACATCCAGAAAAATCACAGGTGAAGTCACATGAAAATAACTAAATCATATATGAAAATTAAATTGTGTATGAAGTAAACACATAAAAACAAATGAGTTATGTGAAAGAAAAGAAAAAGTTAAATCTAAATGTAAAAACATAAAATTTCTGTGAAAAATCCTGGATAAAAAAAAAATCAATTGAAAATAAAAATGTGAGGTACATGTGAAAAATTTGTGAAACATAATGCAAATTATTTGAAACCACCTGATTCATATTTCTGCAATGAATTGTCACCCTGTCTCGTGCCCTAAGTCTCCCAGGATAGAATCCAGCCCCCCCGCCCCGGGTCTATAAAGCAGGATAGATGATGAGTGAGTGAGTGATGAATCATGGGAATCTCTCTGGGTGTAGTCACGTCAGGTTCAATTAAAATCAATGCAAAATCAGCACAGCTGTAATCGAATTCAGTCCTCAGACTTTATACTCGTTTATACTCTAACAACTGAAATCTATTTTTTTCTGAACAGTTACATAGATTATGTAATTATTTACAAACTCAGAAGATGTAAACTGGCAGAATAAGCTTCAATTCAAACAGCAGAAAAATGCCTCTGTCAGGAATATTTGTATGCAAAGAATAAAAAAGGAAGGCAGAAGCAATTAGACTGCATGGCTCAATGATGAGGCACAAATGAAAAGATAGCAAATAGGTCTTTAAATTACTACGGGAAGGTGGTGTGTTGTGATGGTTAGCAAACCACTTGACACACTCACCCTCTTACAGAGCAGTGACATTAAAACACTTTGATGATTTGGAGCCTTTAAAGTCTTAATCCTACAAACGGCTCCTTTACAAAATTCAAAGCCTCATCCGAGATTTAAATAATGCTCGTACCAACCTCTTCCCAACACACACACTTTTTCCCTCTATCCAGGAAAGGAAGACATGACCCTCAGAAGTATCTCCAGACTTACAGTAAGTGATAGGAAGGATTGCATCATGATCTAACTGACAGCCCTTCTCTAGGTAATCATCAAGGAGAATTAGCCGCTGGATAAAATACCAAGCCGTGTGGGAGAAGTCTTGCTTTTCAACCAAGTAATCTGACACCAAATTTGCCTGCAAGAAGCAGATAACTCTTTAAAAGTGTCAGAAATTAAATCTCTTATTAATGACAAGCACTAAAGACTCAGGCACTTTCCACTGCCCACTGCTGAGCTTCATCTCAAAATTACTCACATTTAGAACCTGTTTCTCAAAACTGAAGTGATTAATAAACTAGGAAGACAATATCAATAACATACCAACAGCATATCAGGAGCAGGAGTAAACCATCTGTGGAATTAAAAAATAAGTAACGTGATGATGTGATGTTCATAATGATACCGATGCGATTGTAATTCTTGTTATTGATTTGCTCTTCAAATAAAGTGTTATAATTTCTTAAGGCAATATCACCTCAAATGTATTAATATTTATGTAGAAAAATATTGCCCTTTAATCGTACTTAATATTTTTAATTAATACATTCAGTATCACCACTGATATTGTATACAGTACAAACTTACATTAAAATACTTTGTGAAAACCAAATACCATAATGACATCACAAACTGATCCAAACTTTTTAAAGAAGACCGTCCGTTCGTGAGTGACGATCCCGGCTGAGGTGGCTCAGAGCCCACTGGTTTCCATGAACATTCAGTGAGTGGAACACCAGATCTTTGAAAATTAATGACTAACTTGTCGCCAACTCGCGGAGGAGATGCATCTGTCTGTGGGATCTTCACACACAATCATTCACAAGCATCACTTGCACATTGCAGGAACTTGACTGGCAGTTATTGTCATATTCCCTATACAGTCAGCCATTTCCACATTTTGGGGCAGTTTATAGAGTTCCTGGAAGACCAGCATTTCAGAGATGAATCAGGCAATATGATAATGGCTCTGGAGTACTGAGAAAACTTTCTACCTCGATGGTATCCAAGCACTAGTACTGTACAATGCTTGGAAAAGTGCATTAGTGAAGCAATAGTGAAATAAAGGGAGTTTTTATACTCATAACTGTGTTCTGATATTCTGCACAGTCAAAGTTCCCGGTTTGACGTGAACACCTCTCGTATTTTTATTATTCCTCTATACATTTTTCTTCGTCTTATATACAGTACTGTATTATGCTTGAGTGGATATTCTGCCCTTAATTTGAATATGTTGATAAATGAATCATTTTTTTCAGCGTGCTGAAAGTGAAGCAGTTAGAATAAAGCAAGCTGTTAAATCTTTCTGTGTAGATGATTCACAGTTCTTTATTTGTAATGTGAGAAACCAGCTGTCTGGCTGGAGACATTGGAACAGGAACAGAAAGGAAACACCCGGATATGCGCTTTTACATGGAAAAAGAAAGAAAAAAAAAAAAAAAAACATCAGCCACAGGACTATGTGATGCACCTCGATGTAAAATCCAGTATTGATTATTCAACATTAATAAGCAATACATCATGCTTTTTAAACCATTTACAGACACATTTAACATTGTGGCATGTGTATAAAAACAGCCTGTCCTTTTTCCAGCATAAAGAAAAATCCTGAAGCCTCTCCTGTGCGAGTAAACCCGCTACAGAACACACACCCGAGCACGTCAGCCAAATGGTTTCATAGCATAACAAAGCCACCAAATCCCATGACAAGTAGTGAAATCTCAAATGTGCATTCATGTTTGCAATGAAATGTTTGTGGAATGCAATGCTACTGCTACTATTCTGATTGGAGATCAAGGTAAACTAAAACCTATCCATGTCACACAGCATGTTAGGATGTTAATTGTGGTATTGTGCAATACACACCTGTCTGAAAGCATCTGCACTCATTATGCTTCTTCACTCATCCAACATTTAATTTATCAGCTGCATATGTATGTATGTGTGTATCCATCAGATCCTGGTGTGGCTTTGTACCAAGTTATTCCTTTTATTGTTGCACAAAAAACCTAATCAAAGTAAGAATCGCATCTTCAGAAGCACTTAAAAATGACTGAGTGAGTAAACACTCACTCACCTAGTCACATAATTCACCCCTTAATGAATAAATTAAGGGGTGAATTGAGTGACTAGGTTAGTAAGTGAGTAAAAAAAAAGTACTTGTGCAATTGAGGTATACTATGTTTTAGTGAGAGACTGAATGAATGAGTGAGTGAATAAATGAACGCGTTATTTAGCACATCTGAGTGGGTGTGTCATTGGTAAGTGAGTGGTTGAGTGAGTTATTGAGAATGAATCAATGAATGAATGAATTACTTTATTTAAATGAGTGAGTACGTTATTTAAAATTAATAAATGAATGCATGAATTAATACATATGATTTAGAGTGACTGATTAGGGAATTAAGTGAGTTATTGAGGACGGTTGGATAAGTTACATAGAGTGATGGCGCATGTGTTAAATGAGTGCGCAAGAATTCATGAGTTATTGATAATGAAAGAATGAGTGAATGAATTAATCATTATCTATTTAGAGTGACTAAGTAAGTCATTAAATGAGTGAGTGAGTGAATACATTCATTATTGAAAACGAATGGATGAATTATTTGTTTAGAGAGATTGAGCAGGTTGTTAAATGAATGAGTTAATGAGAATACATAAGTTATTGATAATGAATGAATGAATGAATGAATGAATAATTTAAAGTAACTGTGTAGATCATTCAATGAGTGAGTGAGGGATTGAGTGAGAATACATATGTCACATTAATGAACAAATTAATGAATTCGTGAAGGAGGGAGTGAGATAGAATGCAAAAGTTATTGAAAATAATTGGATAAATAAATGGATGAATGAATTAGTTATTTAGATTGACTCTAAATGCATTAGGTAATTAAATGATTGAATGATGGAAGGAAGGAAGGAAGGAAGGAAGGAAGGAATGATGGAAGGAAGGAAGGAAGGAAGGAAGGAAGGAATGATGGAAGGAATGATGGAAGGAAGGAAGGAATGATGGAAGGAAGGAAGGAATGATGGAAGGAAGGAAGGAATGATGGAAGGAATGATGGAAGGAAGGAATGATGGAAGGAAGGAAGGAATGATGGAAGGAATGATGGAAGGAATGATGGAAGGAAGGAAGGAATGATGGAAGGAAGGAAGGAATGATGGAAGGAAGGAAGGAATGATGGAAGGAAGGAAGGAATGATGGAAGGAATGATGGAAGGAATGATGGAAGGAAGGAAGGAAGGAATGATGGAAGGAAGGAAGGAATGATGGAAGGAAGGAATGATGGAAGGAAGGAAGGAAGGAATGAAGGAAGGAATGATGGAAGGAAGGAAGGAATGATGGAAGGAAGGAAGGAATGATGGAAGGAAGGAAGGAAGGAATGAAGGAAGGAAGGAAGGAATGATGGAAGGAAGGAAGGAATGATGGAAGGAAGGAAGGAAGGAATGATGGAAGGAATGATGGAAGGAAGGAAGGAAGGAATGATGGAAGGAAGGAAGGGAGGGAGGGAGTAGGCCATTAAATGAATGAATGAGTGGAGGTAAGTAAATTAGTTAGGATGAGTGAATTGGTCATTAGATGAGTGAGTAAATAAGTGAGTGTGGACAAGTAGAAGAACACGTGTGTACATGTCTGAATCAAGGGTGCAGCAGGTGAATATAAGAGTGAGTAAATCAATTAGTGAGTCAGTGAGTAAGTGAACAATTGAATAAATACATTAGTGACGAAATGGTAAAGTGAGTGAATGACAAATTATTCAAAGAGGGAGAGAGTGAGTACTTGAGTGAGATTTTGATTAAGTGAGTTTCTGCACAGTGTTTTTACATCTTAACCAAAAAGATGACACACCAACTGGCCTTCACTGAGAGACTGGAGACTACCAGTCTACAGAGACCCTGCCATGAACACAACAGCTTTGTGCGCTAGTCTAGCTGGTAGATGGACAGCAGTTCCACAGCCGTGTGATTTTGAGCTCAGTGGTTTGCCACCACACATGCTGTTCATCTCTGTTCAGAGAGCTAATCTGGAGAGCAATGGCTCTGGCTCATAGAACAGCAAACTGTGCTGCATAGGGATGAAGTGTTCTCTCCTCTTCCATCTGCTACCTTACACAGTGCACTTACTGCTGACTTAGCTGGGCAGATGCTTCGGGAGCGCGAACACAAACCACTCGAAAGTGTGTCAAGCAAGCATAATTGTTACAGCAAGAATGTGCAAAGGAGCAAGGCAGAAGATAAGAGCGAGAAAAAAGAGAATGCAAAGAAAGAAAGAAAGAAAGAAAAATATGAGAAGGTTCTGGAAGAGGAAAAAAAAAATAAAGAAAAACTACCATTTTAAATTGGAGGGTTGAGTGCCGGGGTTAGAAGAACCTAAACGGGTCTCTTGAGCAGAACACGACATGTTTCCTCCTCTCTCCCTCCCACCTCTTCGCCTGCTGAGGCCAATCTGCCCATTACTGCAGTCCCACACTGCCTGGATGGTGATCTTGCCAAGGAGCAGGTGGAAGCGTAGCAGCAGCTCTTCAATGTAAAAAGCCCCGGCCAAAATCTCTGGAGAGGAATCCGTTAGTGCCACCCTGTCGCTTTTTATCCACGCCACCCACGACGGATAAAGCTCAGAGGACCGAGGCAGCTGGGAATCTCGTCCATCACTTGGTGTGCAGTGTTTCGTCACCATTCCTCCCCTGATATCAGGGTCATGTAACCCACTGACACAGTCACACCATGGGGAAGTGTGATGAGCGTGTGTGCGGTTGAAGTTCCAGTCGAGCAAAGTCTCACGCTTCTTGTGACGCTCAGCGGATTAGCCCTAAATAAAGCTTCTGCACTGTGTGATTCATACAACCAGTGATCCCAAACATGAAGACACGACATTGCTTCAGCTTCACAACAAGAGTATCAGAGAGAGAAATGTAGAAGCCGCTCATCAGTGAAGTGCCACGGCTTAGCAAGAGCCCTGAATAATCAGTGGTTAAGCTGTCAGCCCTGTATTTGCACCTAACACTAACTCTTTCACTTACTAATCAAGCAAAACCTCACACATCCCCGAAGCAGCAGAAGCAGGCAAGAAGGCAGGCCTCTGTATTAACTCTTTTATTCTTTGCCTCAATTTAAGTGACAAGCTGCTAATTTTTATTTATACTGTCATTTTTATGTAAATTGTAATTATGTTACTATTACTCCATCGCTTTTACATACAGTAAATATTTTCTCATATATATACATTTTCATATATATATATATATATATATATATATATATATATATATATATATATATATATATATATATATATATATACAGTATGTTGCATGTTCTAACTGTGTTTGGTGGGTTTTCTCCAGGTACTTCGGTTTCCTCCCACAACCCAAAGACATGCAGATCAGACTAACTGACATTCCTAAATTGTCCTTTGTGTTTGTGTGTGTGTGTGTGTGTGTCTTTGCACCCTGCAATTTCTTAGCACCCTGTCCTTGGTGTACCCCGCCCAAAGCTACCTGGGAGAACAAGCTGTTCTGTAAATGAATGAATGAATTAATGAAAATACATTTCGTTATATGAATATATGAATACTGCCTACATATGTTCATCTTATTTTATTCCCTGCTATGATTTATTGCATTATTATTGGTTCCTATTTGATTATTTTTATTATGTTTGATTGAATTTTGTCTGTTTATGCCTTTTTTTTTTACCGTGCTTTACTCTGTAAAGAAAAATAAGAGAGAGAACAAAACAAGTTAACAAAAGAAGTTAATTCCTTCCATCATCCATTATCTATACTTCTTATCCTGTTTTGGAGCCATGGGGGCCTGGAATGCTCTACCAGCCCTACAAAAAAAAAAAAAAAATTATATATATATATATATATATATATATATATATATATATATATATATATATATATTATATATATACCGCTTTATCCTGTATTAGGGACGCGGGGACATGGAGCCTATCCCAGGAGACTCTGGGCACAAGGCAGGGTACACCCTGGACAGCGTGCCAATCCATCACAGAGCACACACACACACACACACACACACACACACACACACTCATTCACACACTATGGTCAATTTGGGAACGCCAATTAGCCTAATCTGCATATCTTTGGACTGTGGGAGGAAACCCACCAAGCACAGGGAGAACATGCAAACTCCATGGACACAGAGACGGGAATCGAGCCTAGCCGGGAATCGAACCCAGACCCTGGAGGTGTGAGGCGACAGTGCTAACTATAATATATATATATATATATATATATATATATATATATATATATATATATATATATATATATATATATATATATATCACACAATCAAACACTTGGGGTAATTTGGAAATACTAGGCAACCTAGCATAAATGTCCACAGACTGTTTGAGGAAAATGCACCAAGCAAAGGGAGAACATGCAAACACCACATACACTATTCCGCATATTATTATTTATTATTATTATTATTATTATTATTATTATTATTATTATTATTATTATTAATATATAATTATTATATATACAATATTATCAGGCAGACTTCAGGCGTGATATGGCCTGGGCAGAGTGCACACACACTCACACACACACTCACACACACTATAGGCGATTTGGATTTCTCTGACAATTTGGACTGTGGAAGGAAACCGAAGTACCAGAAGAAACCCACCAAGCACGGGGAGACCATGCAAACTCCATGCACACAGATCAAAGAGAAATCAAACCCTCAACCCTGGAGGTGCGAGGCCACAATGCAAACCACAGTGCAGCTCTACCACATTATTATTATTACTATTATTGTTGTTGTTGTTGTTGTTGTTGTTATTATTATCATCAGCTTCTCCATGCTCACTAAAGCAAACCCATCACAAGGTCATTTTGCGTCGCAGGCTTGAACTACAATACAAACTGTTGTAATTAAACTGGATCACAGACAAATCAACACCTTGGGAGATTCTACTTAATTACACATCCGGCGCCAACTGACCTTCGTGACCTGTGATGGAGAGGAATGAGTTGAGGCACCATTTTCCCTTGATCGTCCCTGGGAATCATAAAAGCCGTGAGCTTTAAGGCCGACTCCACCCCCACTCCTGCTCTCAGGCCCTGATTGATCTCACGGCCCATCGGCGGGTTAAATTACACTGCAGAGTGGCGCTGCACAATCGGCTCCTGAATTTCACAAGCCATAATTCTGTACCGCCAACTTCGTAAAGGTGCAGCATTTCAACCTGAGCCCCTCCAACCCACCACACACACACACACACAGACACACACACACAGCTCCGGGCAGCTCTTTGGATCGTCTTATGAGTTATGTCATGAGCCAAATGCTGAGAGCTTTGTAGAAGGAGGCGGATAATCACCTTTGCGAGTTCACTCTTAGTATCAAGCAAGTGCGCGCTACGTAAAGCATGACTTTCCCTACAGCAAGTGTTAAATGAACACAGGAAACAAGAACTACAAATAAATCAAGCTAATTCCCACAACCTTAAGACAACACACATCCAGTTTATGTGAAACCTTAGCACAGACAGGTCTCCATATAGCGTTGACAGTGAAATGGATCTGACCCTGAGGGCCAGGCTTCCACTGCGTCCTGGCACAGAGGGTGAGAAAGAGAAGAGAAATGGCACGACCCATTCATACTGCAGCTCTGCCTATCCAACAGCACGGAAGCAAAAGCAACATGGGATCCGGAGGAATAAAAGAAACAGCCAAAAGCACAAAGAGACCAGCTGCTTCAAGAGCACGGCTGTCAGTAGGGGGGGAAAAAATGTCTGTTTAGAAAGAACATTATAATAAGAAGTCATCTTGCAAGTAATAACTTTTGCCTAAAACTTTCTGTCACGCATCCCACATCTGTCTTAAGCTGACGGAAGTATACACAGAGAGACACACAGTAAATATCTAAGCGAAACAAATCTGGTGTGGTTAGGCGGGTTTCCAGCCCTTCATCGACGACGTTTTAATTTAGCGCAGCTTAAATATGGTGCGTATATACCAGATAAGCTGGGTTCATTTTTAACGCCCCACTTTTTGCGAAATAATTTCACCACGGGGTTGAAACAGGAGCACCACTGGAGTCAGCAGATGAAATGCAAATCCATGCTGACTGACAGGCAAACTTTACAAGATGGAAAGACAGGTCTTAAAAATTTTTTTTTTTTTTTTGCTTTGCAAAGCATACTTGATGTGATGAATGTCACTGTGGCTGAATTTCCCCCAAAAGCAACTAAAATCAAAGCATCTCTATTGTGCCTTCCCTATGTTAAGAATAAAAACAATACAATTCACCAACGAATAGGAATGTTTCTATTTATGCTGCCTTCAAACCTCGCCTTGACGTCTGCCTGTAAAGCCCACGTTGTGTAAATATGTCCAAAACCTTCCTAAGCAAATGCAAGCACTGAATGCCACATGATCGTATTGTTGCTGTAGCAAAACAAGCATAAGCCTAATCAATTCAGTCTGTAATCAGATACTGACTCTCCAAACGTCTGCAATGGCTCTGCACCATATCTTCAAAACAGATAAGAGCACTTATGCACTCTATACAGATGATCGCCAACCGAACTAAAATAGTCATCCATTATTCAATTGAATCTTTAAAATGTGTAAGTAGTGTTGTTCTGCTATAAATAGATCCATTAAGTTCGAAGTGTACAGGAGGCATGGAGGTCTTTTAGTGGAGTTGGAATTAAGATCGCACAAGTTTGAATGTATCCGGATTTTAGAATTTTAGAAGAGCAAAAATGCAACAAAAAAAAAAAAAAATCTAATATAAATCAGGAATTTATATTTAATGTATAGAATTTTTTTTTAGTAACTCTATACACGTTTGATGATTTGTAACTGCAACTACATTTCTATTGTCTATTATGTTACTGTCATTGATGAACTGTCTATCTATCTATCTATCTATCTATCTATCTATCTATCTATCTATCTATCTATCTATCTATCTATCTATCTATCTATCTATCACAGAGTTGAGAATTTTGAAATTCTGACACACATACGATATTCATTCACTTCCACAGGATGGTCTTTATTGAGAACCGACAATTGATATTAAATCCCCTAAACTGATAGAAATTAGTGTTGATGCATGGTTGTTTCTAGAGGTTGAAAGGGAAAGAGCGAGGGGGGAGGGAAGAAAAGGAGAAGCTCATGAATTACTCATTCAACATGGGATGTGATATACTGTATGCTTCTAAAAAAAAAAAAAAATCTTTTAGGCAAATACACAACGACTCATAATGCAGGCCATAAACACGGTTTTGGCACGACAGTTGGATTTTGTGTTGATTCCTTTTTTTAAATAAATAAATAAATCAATCAATCAAATAAAAGTTGCAAAGAAAAAGCCCTCATTATATAATAGACTCACTGGGTGCACGACTAAATTTTCCTCAATATGAGGCTGATATCACCACAGTTGCACAAACAAACTCTGAACCGAATCAAATGCGCCATAGGAATTCCCATTTAACTCGCTAGGATTTAATCCTGCAAGGGTTTTTTTTTTAATGTGTACGTGCTAAAACGCGTCACCCCGCTAAGTTCCAGCTCCACTTCCTGCTCGGATCTGTCGACTGCCTGCCACGAAGTAAAGCAGCTTTTTAATTTGAATAATCACTTGTTCTTTATCTCGCCGCTGGAAACAGGCCAGGGTGGCTGCAAAGGGATACTGGTGTTAATTAAGACACCTGTTCTTCTCTCAGTTTACTTGCCTAATCAATGCCTCCGCACTTCCAACATCCCCAGACGATTCGAGGTCTACGCTGCAAAACAAGCCTGCAGTCTCAGCATGATCATGATGAATAAAGCCTCCCATAGCTACACCCGATAAAGCACTTAGTGAAATTCAGCTTCTCTTTCGAAACGCAAGATAAAGCCAACGTGCAAGAGGAACCAGAAAAACAACAACAACAACAACAACAACAACAGCCCATTATGATGATCAGCAGAGTGCTGATTCCTCTTCAGTGTCCACATAATGTAAAATCAAGACAAACTACACTCAGTGGTCACGGCTTCAAGCAATCCTTTAACAGAGACCAATTCAAGCCCAAGCAAGACTAGAGACTAGGGTATAACAACACGTTGAAGAAGCACTTGAAGATCGCAAGTTCAGCCAGTATTGATAGATCAGTCACTTGTTCAGGAAACATCTATCCCTTTTTTCCTTTTTTTTTCTTTTGTGCTGTGGCTGCACTGGTGCGTAGACCATGTTAATGCTTGAACTGCCCATCTTGATTAGATCAGTCCTGGTCCTAAAGTAATTACAGTTTCTGCTACGTCATGCCGTACGTCTTGTCTTTCTCTGAAAAGCTCATGCGGTATCAGGTTTACCGTACAGTATTTGCTTTTACACGAAGGCATTGAGCGGATGATTTTGCCCAAAGGAACTTTTAAAAAACAGCCACAATAAGTTTTTACCTGAAGCAAATTAGAGTTGCAGTAAGTGTCTCACTCGGAGGCGCTTCAGCAGCAGATGGAAATCAATAAACATAAGCAGAAAAGTAATGATACCAATAAAACCATCCCAGCAGAACAAAACAGAACTGAAGCACACACTTAATAGAAATTATTTTTTTTTGTTCTTCTTCTTCTTCGTCCTTCTTTTTTTTTTTTTTTTTTTTTATTCGCCCAATGAGGCTATAGAGTGCTTCTAAAAGTGGTGCAGGTGAACTCACAGCTTGACGAGAGAAAGTTGTATAAAGCGCTCAGCATGAGCTGAATTTGGGCTCGAAAGCCATGACAACAAACATCCTAATCCCTCATGTCTCTACCCACTTCCTCATGGGAGGAACTGCCAGAGGGAGAACTTAAAAAGCCAGAATAGAAAGAGATGATGGGAGTGTTAAGATGTTAGATAGAGAGTGTAATATGCAGGAAAAGTGGGACAACAAACATCATGCAAAATGAAATCAGAGTTAAAAAAAAAAAAAAGCCCAAAGGAGAGAAAAGCTATTATACCTTGTGAACAGCTGGAGCAGCTGGAGCAGCTCTGCAGCCGGTCATGTTAGTGCGGCTCCTTACCTGCGGCGGCTAAGACGGGATGGTGAAGAGAGGAGAGTCAAAGGGGCTGATGGGTACGGGGTCCAGGCCAGTGCAGTCCGGGAGGGAGGAAGGACGGAGTGACAGGGAGCAGGGAGACGGGGAGGCCAGAGGGGGGAGAGGAAACGCTGCTCCTCTTCCTCTTGCTCTGTCTGCTACAGACACACACACATTGAGACGCACGCACACACAGAGAAGCACGCGTGGGCGCGCACAGAAGAGGCAGACACCAATACCTGCAGCCAGTCACATAAGAGGAGAGTAAAGAGTCCCCTGCATACACGCGCGCTTCAGCACTAGAAGGAAAGACAGGGCTCGCCTCCCACTCTCTTCCAGTAGCCAATCACGTGCCAGCAAGCTGCTTCCCTTACGACCAATAGGAGGCCGTGCAGCCCTTAGCTCAGACCAGCCAATACGTGCAACAGCTCATATCCAATCGGAATAATGAATCTGAGAGCAGTGTGAGGCTTCCCTTTCTGAAGGACAGACTGAGCAGTGCACTCAGCCGGCGAGTGTGATTTAAGACTGCAGCTGACATTAGAGTAATTAGATTGTGAGGCACTTAACCCACCACAATAACACCGCATGCTCCACTGCAGAACTGGCAGACAAGCTTCTCCACATACACGCAAAGTGTGCAAACTTAAAGCAACTGAGACAGAGATGATGCACAAATAATAATAATAATAATAATAACAATAATCTGACCTGTTACATTCATAAAACAGAGTGTAATTATGTATTTATTAGACACACATTCCCCCATCAAAGGCAAAAGAGACATGGGATCCCATATGTGTCACTAAAACCACCAAAAGCCTAAAAGTCTAAAGACACAAAGTGAGCTGATTTCATAAAGACTTCTTTTATTGTTATTTTTTTTCCCCCCCCCAGATTGATAGCATGGCTGAGCTCCCAGCGTGATACATGATCAATGGCAGACTCTCAGAATGATAAATGAAGAGCACATCAAGCTTCAGTTCCTCTGCAGTGGAGGAAGCAGAGCTCCAGAGGCAGAAGAGCAATAAATGTCCCGTTATTAACAAGGCGAAAAGATCACGGCTGGCTCTCCCCGCATCTCTTTCAGGTGAGCTCCTGGGAGATACCGAGATTGAAGAAGTGGAGAAAAGTGCAAGAACTGTTCTTCCTGCTGAAACCACAGCTTTATCCCAGACCACAAGGCTCCAGGAAGTAGTGAAGACCGAAAGCATGAAAAAAAAAAAATCAATGAGGCTGTCAATAAGGAAGTGCATCATATTATGGGCCAATACCACACAACGTCGTTGTGAGAAACACCCAATCATGACTCAGCAAGGTTGAGGTTGGAGTGCATCCTCGGCCCTTGTGTCTCGATAACTTTTGTCACCAAAGACCAGACAGATTGTTTGCGGCTACCTCGGCGAGGTGTTGTGAGGACGAACCGTGTGTCTGGCAGTGGCATTCTTGATGCATTTTGTACGGCTGTTTCTGGGAGGGAGAAAGTCCAATAAAAAATGCATGAGAGATGGGAGCAGATGTCACATTGAATATGCTTCCAGCTGCAGAGATATTAGTGCACCGAAGCCTCAGAGATTGCTAGGTACATTCCAGTGAACTTAACTCTAAGAGCGTGTGAGTGGGAGTAGTGTGTGTTTTAAGGAGCGAGGGGTTTGGGGAGTAGGAGGAGCAGTTAAGTGTCTCTGAAATGCTACTTCTATGGGACATTCCAGGACCCAGAAACAGTGAGTAAAAATAAATACTTCGGAGGGGAAAAAAATAACAAACGACAATTAACATGTTCGTCATCTACATTTCACTGTCACAACAGAATTTTTTTCAATGCAGACTATATTAACATACAGTAGGTACTGTACAGTCATATGCAAAATCTCAGTGCTCATGGGTGACTGCTGCCATATTGGATGATGACAGGAGACGATCTCATTAAAAATGCATGAATCCAGGGGTAGTCATGCTTTAAATGTCATTCCTACAGTACCAGAGAGAAAAGCCACTGTACAGTACAGTACATAGTCACCATGTGTTGTAGTAAGTCAAATATTTCCATGATGGTTTTTACAGTATGTCTGTGTCCAGTATGAGCACATTGATAAAGCAGATCCATCTGAGAGACAGGTTTTTTTTTTTTTTTTTCAGATCACATTCTCCTCACTGTGACATTTGAAAATCTGTATGCATGTGGCGATTCGGAAATACCCTTCATGAGGTACAATTTTGACATTTGCTATATTTTATTGGGTTCTTCAAGCACTTAAGAATTGTGTCTGTTGTTGTTGTTTGATGTGTCTGACGTCTACTTCTGATCAGTTCTGTCTGTTCTGAAGATATGATCGCACTGGAGCATTGCAAACATTTTGTCAACTCCTATCTGATTACAAACTGAAGCTATTAGGATTATGCATAGTTCACTGTCACATAGTAATCAAATAGCTTGATCAAAGCCTGATATTTTATTTTATTTATTTATTTACAGTTTTAGGCATTTGCCACTAAATGTTAATCTTTTATCAAATTTTTATCTTGCTTTTATTGCTAGCATATGATCACTTCATGCAGAAAGCCAAATTCGTTAAAGTCGAGGTGCCAAAGTATATTATTTACAAGTTTAATTATATATATATTTACATTCCAGAATTTGCTGCCTGTTTGCCTGGATTGATGGATTTGACTGATCACCAAATACAAAGCGTTGCCCAAAAGTGTGCCTAGGTATTTCTTTTTGTATGAAATGTGATATTTTTCTTTTAATTTTAAACCCAAGATGGCTTCATAATTAACAATAGAAGACAGAATAGAATAACGGCACATTTATAATCACTTCTTTTTCTGGGGTCATCCAAAGTCTGAAATTAATCAGAAATACTGTAAGAACAAACGCTGTACTAAATAAACAAAATAAATACAGTAGTCTCTGCATCAACTGTGACGGATTCAGACAATAGACTGATCAAGATAGATCCAGACTTTCGGACCACCCTGTACTGTATACGCAATATGTTTGTTTGATGTCAATGATTTGAAGAAGCATGTGAACTAAAAAAAGATTTCTTCTAAATAATTCCCAGATTAACATTTAAGTGTAATCTGCCTTAGTCATAAGATATTTTGACCCAGTAACCTGTACATTTTCGACATCCTAAAACAAAATGAGTTATGCCAATAACTTGTGATCATTTAATAACCATCTGCAAACTTCTCAGAGTTAAGATATTCTTGGAACAGGGAGCAGGTTTTTTTTATTTTTTATTATTAAAAATGCAGATCTCCCTGCCATCAGCAGATGTCTCTAAACTTGACAAACTGCTCCTTTAACACACAGACCGTGTACATAATTACTGTAAAAAATGATATCAAGCATAGAATTACAAAATATTTCCTGTATCCACCTTTTCAGTTATTCTAAAGTAAACATATAGCATATTTTAAAAGGCCAAAATACTTTTTCAAGCTTTGCTCTTGCGTTCACACATTGCCAAGACAAAAAAGTCACAATCTCAAAAGCACCGACATCAAACAAAAGGCCACTAAGGAGATTGCTGTAATTACTAGAATAGCTTAAGAACTGCCCGATGCATTATGAAAAGCTTCTACAGCAGAATTAAAATTTCCGGTCAATCAAATTTTCTTTGAGCTGCGGTCCAAATTTCATGCTAGCAGTATATGCAGTCATTATAAGGCTATAAAAAAGAAGCAATTTAAGCAATTCCATAGCATTTTAAGAATATTTATTGTTAATGTTCAGTAACATGACGGACGTATATATTTTGTATTTGTATAGTATACAAACAACAATCTTTAATAAAACTTTGCTCTGTTATACTGGGCTCTCTATTTTACATGCCCTTGCCTGAGACTGCTGCAGATATTTTACTACTATTTTTATGACTCATATGGAACATATGAGACAAACGTAATCAAACATTGATCAGGTCCAACTAGAAGAACAAAGTCCTAGACTACTAGTATATTAATTATTCTTAATGATCAACAAAGCTCCAGGCTCTGGATAGGACTTTTAGTTGGACCTGATCGGGACTGAGGTCCGCTGTTTAGTGATGCCGGCTATAGAGGCAATCTAATGATTTGAGTTGCTTTAGTTTGTTAGGTGTTATGCAGCAATAAAATGAAGTCAGCTGATGACCTGAATGTACTGAATGACCAGGTTATGCCATCTATGCATTTTTTTCTATCTTAATGGTATGGCGATATTTTATTACTTCACATTCCAGAGTGGTTCTGAAATCATGAAGTATCATTTGGACACATTAGTTTGTCACTACATTACATGGCATAATCAAAGCTAAAGGTGGTCAAATGAACTGTATGACATTTTTTTGGCCAGGCAATGTAAATACTTTACTTTTTTTTCTTGGCCTTTTTCCCTTCCTCAGGCTCGCCACACATCAGATCATTTAATGTGCAAGTTATTAGCACTGGTTTTATGGCAGATGCCCTTCCTGCTGAACCCAAACTTTTTTTCAGGCTTGCGGCTGGCACTTACTGTAAGATCCCCTGTATCTTCTGTGGCAGGGTATTATACTGTACAGTATATACTGTAGGCATAGGGTTAAGTGGCAAACCAGCAGAGGCATTGCTCGAACCACTGACCTTTTGATCAGCAATCTAGAGCCTCAACTCCCCTGAGCCACTGTTGCCGCACAGTGTAAATTCAATTCAATTTTATTTGTATTGTGCTTTTAACAATTGTCATTGTCGCTATGAATGTGTATAAATCAAAATAACACGTATGGTATAAAATATTAAAACTGAAACTGATCACCGTGCAGACAGCCCTATACTATGACATTGCAAAACCAATTAACCAACATTAAAACACACACACACACACACACACACAATTAGGTATCCATGTTTCAGCTCGAATGTGCCAATATTGAAATCTTTGACATTGCTTTCATAATGTCACATGTCAGTAATTACAGCAGTATCACTTATTAAAGCATGAGAGCAATTTTTTCTAAGCAGCTAAAGAAAAATCAAATTCATGACTTGTGGCCACAGCCTTGGATTGCAACACTTGTTAAAATTACACGAGCATGAGACTAATAAATTCACAAGCAGTCATAAAGCCAACCGTATGTCATGTGCTCACTTACGTACCAGCTGCTTGGAATGGACTTTGTTAAAAAGGCAGCACATTTAAGTACGGATATTTTAGCAGAGTTTTAGTTTAAAGCAAACTAAAAAAGATACATTGCCTTTACGGTTAGCCCACAGAAACATGTCCATTTTAGTGACTCGTAAGGACAGCATAAACACAGCACGTCTAGCACACATGGCTTCCACATGAGCACCAATGTAATTAAAGTCCTCATTCTGTCTCCGCTATTGTATCATTACTGTCTGTAAGCCACTTAAATGTGATTACTTATTACTCACCAGATACTAAAGTATAGCCTTGGTGGAACAGAGTAGAGATAACAGGCAGCTGAAGATGCACCGCCTGTAAAACACAGAGTCTTAGGAGCATAATCTAGCACTCAGCAAATTATACTGTATACGAGTGCTGATTTACAGGCCAGGCACCGGTGATGCTGAATGCCAATCACAAAATAACAAGATTTCGTTTGGGGAGTGGGGGAGGACGGACCAGAGGTGAACCGAATCAAATCGTTTGGCATCATGAAATTTGTTCTGACTGAACAAGTTGCTCTTTAACGCACTACTGGCTGAAGAAGGGCTTTCCACAATGTGAGCAGCTCCTTTTACTCACTGATTTGTGCCTCAGAGGTCCTCTCAAGGCCGCATAGCTAAATCCTATTGAAGGGGTTATAAAGCCCTAGAGGCAGACACTGAGCCAGTGCGAAAAGACACTACAGAGGAGAGTGCTGTCTCATCAGAGGGGCCTGGAGGGTGATTTAGGGTCATACATGAATCATAGCTTTGGGCAGTCTTTGCCTTAGGGGTGAAGAGCAAGAGCCTGTGGTTCTGCAATGCATGAAATGTATTTAGGCCACCGTTCACTCTGGAGTTATCTGTATGGATCATATTTGCTTGGCTGCACTTAAGAATCTGAAATATCATCAGGGGAATTTGTTTTTGTATTTTGAAACGCATAATTTTCTCATTTCCTTACATTGCTACATTGAACACGGGCAAATAAACATACTGTTGAATTCTCATGACGACAGCAAACAGAGACGCTCAGAGAGGTATGCTCCATATTCAGCATGATGCAACACCGCTGAAAGGCACAGCATTAACTTATTCAATCTCACTTTTCAGCTATATGAATACACCGGTTTCACTTTTTGGACAGTCTTGGTACACATACCGCTTTTCAGTATTGTTTGGAAGAAAATATAAATCTTAGTAAAAGTCTTAGAAAGATACAGGCAAAATTTGCATCATCCAATCAGTTAGACGTAATAGTACAACAAAACAGAGGGAAATATAGATATTAATGGCAAACAATTTTCACTTTACATATATATTTTTTTTATTCTGGTGCATTTAATTTTTATTTAATTTTATATTTTAAGACTATACACCATATCGTTTTAATAAGGGAAACGCTGCTATAAAAAGTTTATCTTTACTGTACTTGGTAAATCTTTTGACATTATTCTGGAATATAATGACTTAAATATATGAAATAGCATAAACATTTTACATACATATAAATGCTGGATTATTTTAGTCATTATAGAAGTAATTCTAAAGTACTGATTTTACAGTGTCGATATAAAAGTGCAAGATGGATAGATAAGATATAAATGGGCAATAAACAATATCTACTGTATCTTCACCTGATATGAAATTACCTGATAGTAGTACAATACATACAGTACAGTAAATATTGCAGACAGATGAAGATGATGGGGAAAGTGTGATCTCAGTACCTTTGACACTGTGCCTTTTGAGTATTTCCGAAACCATTGATATCCTGAGATTTTCATGCATCTCTGGATACTGTGGACATTAAACTGTGCTAATTAAACTGTGGTTAAAGACTATTTTGCAAATATCAGTTCACAAGCATATTTGGTGATAATGTGCCCATTGTCTTCTCTGTACTGAATTCTGGGATGCTTTTCTGATCGCCATGACTATAAAGAGCGGCCATTTGCATAACTGTAGCATTTCTGAGATCGATCTGCCTGGCATCATCATCCACCCCATGGGTAAAGTAACTAAGACCGCACTTTCCTTATTTTCATGCTTGATGTAAACATTAACTGAAGCTCTAAAATCATATCTGGATTATATTGTGCATAGAGCTGCAGCCACATGATTGGATAACTGCATACCGTAAATGGGCAATAGTACAGATATTCTTAATAAAGTGGATAGTGAGTGCATGTTGGCAGGATGCTTTGGACGAAGGTTGTGCATGCTCCATTAGTTGTGCAGTAGCAGGTTAAATCCTTAATTATTATACTGTAGTTCCTTTTGTACCACTTTAAAAAAAAATGAATTAAAGGAGGAACAAAAACTTCCGAAAAGAAAAAACGTTTTTTAAAGACTGGTACACATAAATATATATAAATATAATATTGAATTTGTTTTTAAAAGAAATGCCTCTGGTCATGTGACATGTACTGGAAACCACATTCAAAAGTATCAACCTCCAATGATAACATTTATTGCGCAAGAAGTACTGCTGATACCAGGTTTTTTAAGTGAATGGTGAAAAAAAAATCATTTATTCAGTGCCATGTAAAAATGATAAAGCACATAACAGTTACAAAAACGACGTGAGTTACACAGGGCCATACTTACAGTATATCACCAGCTTAACAGCAGAGTTAGCATTTGACAATTCACACAGACGTATTATAAAACCACGTCATTTCATAAATTACTCTCCGTACTGAGCGTACACGTCTGATTTTAAGAAAGCAGCAACTGGATACGTTTCCCACTTAGTGGTAAATGATTGAGTTTTAAATGGTAGAGATGGTTTGAATGGAAAAGCACCTATAACACCTTTAGTGGTCTCTGAAATACAGTATACTGGAGGATATTATTTTTCTTGCTTTTGTGTAAATGGATTGGAATGAACAAAAACAATTACAGAGAATTAACTCTAACTGATCATACTTTGTACACAAGTGACATTTTTGTAAAAAAAAAAAAAAAAAAAAAAAGGGTTTTTTAAGGGGCTAAATACTGAAATTCAAGGAATCACAAAAGTAGTCTTTTGTGGTAAAGGTTTTAGGAGGAAAAGCCTATTTTAGGTTAACACTTTCACTTGTGTGTATACAAGTCATAATCTGCAAAAAAAGTGCTAGCTAAAATAGAATAAAACTGTATTCTACTGTATGTTTCAAATTGATCATTTTTGTGTTTTCTTATTTGTTTGTTTTTAGGACAAAATAAATATGTACTCTCTTTGTAAAATCTAAAACGGTTTTAGAGATGTCTGCCCCTTATTTAAAAAAAAAAATAAAAAATAAAAAATCCTTGAATGGAAACAGTATCAATAAACAGAAAGTTACACAAAAAATACGTAGCTAAAACTGGTTAAATATACCACTTAAGACATGTGTTTTTAATAAAGAAACATAGAAAACAACTGGAACGACAAACAATTCATATACAATTTTATATGGAAAAATACAATTGGAAAAAAAAAAACCCTGCCTCTCTGCATTTCCTGTCCTCTCTGGTTCAAACCCCTCCTAGAAAATATGTGCCAATGCCGGGAGACAGCGCCAACAGCCTGTCTTATTGGCATTATAAAAGGAACCAGAGGACAGTGGGCAGCCTCTTTGCGATGCAGACCCAGTCCCTGTCATTTTTATTTTTATTTTCTTGTTCACGTTATAAACAGGGTGGAAAATTGAAAAATAAAATAATAATAATTATAATAATCTGCCCAGACAGTGAACCTAACGGGGTCTGCACTCTATAGGACTGATGCATCATTTACTTCTTAAACTGTGTGATGTAGCTGTTCTCAACACACAGCACTATGAAGTTGCTGGAGCAGCTACTGGCTTTCTGCTGTAGGAGCTGGCCGGCCTGCAGAGACGAAGCCAGACCCATCACGGCGTGATCCGACGTCCTCCATGTCTCGCAGTAGTTATCCATTTGACGGTGACCCTTACCGCTGGAGCCGTGCCAGATCATCTTCTCTGGCCTAGAGCGCACATAGGGGGAGAAATGTTATGCAACGGAATGAAATAAAACATGTGATACCACATGCAGAGTCAAGCTACAGTACAAGGGGGATGGGGGATGAGTTTCGTCCTATGCGAAGGTGACTCAGGTGTCGTTACGGTGCAGAAATGCTTATGCATCAGTTTGAGTACTCTGTATGTGGCCTAGGGAGGAAAAAAAATCTATTTTAAAATAGATTTTTTTTTGTAGTGACATATCAGAGGTATATAGTGATCTAAAGCACTAATTGTTGAGTGAACCATTTTTGGTGCTGTATAATCAAAACCCTACGATTAATAAGACTTGTAAGCTCAAAAAGGATATCAATGCAAACATGATTACATTTGAACTAACAACACAAAACAAGTGCAAGATAAGTGTCAGATATCCGGGCTGAAAATAAGAGTGAGGTTTGGTGTAGTCATCTCACCAAGCACTGTCCCTGAGGATATCTCTGCC
This sequence comes from Channallabes apus, assembly GCA_030522415.1. Taxonomy (NCBI): domain Eukaryota; kingdom Metazoa; phylum Chordata; class Actinopteri; order Siluriformes; family Clariidae; genus Channallabes; species Channallabes apus. The sequence goes on from CM060109.1 coordinate 43,590,142, forward strand.
ATCAAACGAATATATAGGTACGTTAGTCTTCATCCTGCCCTCCGAATCACCGAACAGCGATTCCCAGCTGCTGAACAGCACTTGGTCCTGTGGAGAACAACATCAGCACAACATTGATCCAAGACCGAGCACAGGGGAAGCCAAAAGACTCAGTTCACTGCATTCCCTGCTAACACACACGATTCAGCAACTACAATTAGCTGATGAGGGCAGAGAGAGAGAGAGAGCGAGAGAGCGAGCGAGAGAGAGCACCTTAAGGAATCTCAACAAAAAAAAAATGTGAACACATCAACATTGATCTACAAAACTAATCAGTTTAATATTTTGGCATGGGGATTCCTATTAATGGCACAGTGTCGAAACAGGAATAATAATGAACATACTAAACATTTTTGCAGATTCTTGTAAAAAGGACAGAAAAACTATAATTAGAAGTGGCGGATTAATTAGATGCCCCCCCTCCCCCTCCCACTTTCATAAAAGGACTTCAGGGTAAAAAGGACACATATACTGTACCTTGAGGTTGACAATAGGCAATGTGTCTCTGTCGGATTTGCGAACGATGCTGTAGAGATCCTGCAGTCTGGAGGACAGGAAAGCCCTGAATGTTCCCTTCAGGCCTGCAGCACGTGCCTGCTGGAAGCACAGGAAGTCTGCGCCACGAATGCCCCTCATGTTCCCTACCTGAGGGCTGTTCAGCGCGATCAGATGCAGCTGTTCACACAGAGAAACCACATGACATTATACACAAGCAGCCCGAGCCAAAAACAGAATTAAAGACATGTTTAGAGAATTTTATTAAAGACAAAGAACCGCATAAGTCTGTATATAAATAACTATGCAGAAATTATACATACAGTACATATGCGGACATAAGCACCTGATTATCACAACCATATCTCCATATCTGACATCGGTGGTTTTCTTTAAAATACAGTAGGCTATCCAAAAAGGTAATTAGGAAATGATTGTTTACCGCTAAGAAGTAAAATGTTGGAAAATTGATGTGGCCAGATAAAAGAAAAAAAGCATCTGGCAGCATATTGTTGAAGGAAAATACGTGGATTTGCGGTGGTGCTATAAAAGTAAAGCGACTTCACTTTGGGTGATTCGCACTACCTCGTCATTGATGATTTTCCTAATACCGCATGCTAACACCATGTTTTATGACTCATACTGTATGTTACATATTGCTGGTCTTTCTTTTCACATAAATAAGCACTTTTAAAGCAATCTTTACACTTTCAAAAATGGACACCACCACACACATCATCTCTTTTCATACTCCATGTTTCACTCATACTGCTGCTGTCGCACCACATGCCATATACATAATTAATTATTCCCCCCCCACCCCTTATTTTCTCCCTAATTTAGTCGTGTCCAATTCCTCCCCGTCACTAGGGGGCTCCACATTAAGGCTACTACTACCACTCAGTCGGGAGGGACGGAGACTGTCATGTGTTTCCTCCAAACCAAGTGACACCAGCCGAACGCATCTTTTTCGAACTGCTCACTCACGGACCGTTGGGGGCGGAGTAACACACTCGGAGGACAGCGCTATCCGCTCCTTCCGCTTGCGTGAGCTCACAGACGCCCCTGCTTGGCTGTAGAACCGTGATTAATGTTGGAGCACTAAGTACCTCTCATCTCTACCCTCTGAGAAAACTCGACCAATCACTCGCGAACTCCGGATGATAGGATGAGCTCTTTACCACTGCGCCACTTGGAGGTCCATTTATAAAAATATTTTATTATAACTGTATATTTTTTCTTTTTTTGTGCAATTTCATCTACATGTCTATCTTTCTATCTTCCTATTCTATCATCTTTTCCTTTTTTAGGTCACAAACAGTCATGTACACAACCATACACAGTATGATAAACAATTCACTGCATATAAAATTTGAATTTTGATTACCTAATGTATATTAATATTGTTATGTTCACTTATTGTGAAGTAGTGAGAAATCACTTATATTTTTCTCCAATTTAACTGAATATTTTCAATACATTTATGTTACGGCAAAAAACACAAATACTCAAAATCTGATACTGATATTTTCCTTTAAAAGGGCCATAATACTAATCTTACCCCTGGTCCTGATGTGTGCACATGATCCTCAGGCTGATGGACAGGTGTGCTGGGTCTGTGGATCGGGGTACTGGGGTATCTCTCTGGCTCTACAGGGACGTACTGATGATCAGGGTAGGACGGATATCTGTGGTCCGGCTGAGGTGGGTACCTGATGTCTGGGTGAACGGAGTACGGCGGGTTGTACGGTGGATCAACGGCCGGCTGAGAATGCTCGCTGCTAGGGCTCTGCGGCTGCCTGACTGCAGGATCAACAACATGGGCGTAATCCCCTGCTCCGTTATTTGTTGGGTGGCTGGAAGGGTAATGCACTACTGGGGGAGGCTGTACTGCTGCCACCTCGTTGTTCTGTAAATAGAGTGTACAACAATAATATTTGTCAGTGAAAGTTCTCTCTAAAGTTGTTGCACAGTTAAATGCCATTTTAATGTAGTTGCTAGCTGGAGTACTAGCTGGAGGCCACTGAGTTTTAAATCTACTTACTGAATCTCTGTAGAAGGGGTTATAAGTCCCAAGCTGGAGGAAAGAAGAGTTTCATATTAAAAAGAATGAAGGAGATGTTGCTCTTTTTCTATATGAATGAATTTACATTATTAAAATTTTTGACAAGAAAAAGCACCATACCATGACTTGTCTGAAGCCATCACGCACTCTGATATAGAGATCGGTTTTGTCTAATACGTAGATGAGAGCACCCTCCGGTTGTCTCTGCGCTGTTGCGAGCATTAAATCATAGGTTCTCAGTATTGTTACCTATAAAAAAAATTATGATTATTTGTATTATTATTATTGTGCTGTTCAAAATAATAATAATAATAATAATAATAATAATAATAATAATAATAAACTTCATTCATTCATCTTCTATACCGCTTAATCCTGTGTTCAGGGTCGCGGGGGACCTGGAGCCTATCCCAGGAGACTTCGGGCACTAGGCGGGGTACACCCTGGACAGGGTGCCAATCCATCGCAGGGCACACACACATACACACACTCACACACCCAATCACACACTACGGGCAATTTAGGAACGCCAATTAGCCTAACCTGCATATCTTTGGACTGTGGGAGGAAACCGGAGTACCCGGAGGAAACCCACCAAGCACGGGGAGAACATGCAAACTCCATGCACACAGAGACGGGAATCGAGCCTGGCCGGGGAATCGAACCCAGACCCTGGAGGTGCAAGGCGACAGTGCTAACCACTACACCACCGCGCCGCCAATAATAAACTTTTGTATAAATAAACTAATAAAATAATAAATAAACTTGTTCAGTTGTAGGTAATGCACAAATGTAAGAGCTATAGTAGGTGCTGACTTTTGCCGTATTAAATCATATTGCTGTTTAGGTTTGTCAGTTTTAAACTCAGCATGAGATCTTATAAAATCTTATATTGCAATGTCATGAGGAACTAAGAGTTACTGAGCACTCCCTGCATTTTACTTACTCCAGCGTTTTGGCCAGGCAACCCAGCTGGGCCAGGAGGACCAGGAGGACCAGGAATGCTGATTGCTGGATGTGCAAATAAAAAAAAATCATAAGAAAACAACAATCTTCCTAATCAGGAAATATACAACACACAATTAGCTGAAACTAAGAATTACATTCTTTTATCAAAGATTTTTGCATTTTATCACTTACTAGGCCTGTGAGCACCAGGTAATGAGGGTGAACCAGGAGGCCCAGGAGGTCCTGGTGGTCCTGGGTTTCCTGGACGGCCATCATAACCAACACCAGTAGTTCCTGGTGGACCCTGTGGACCAGGAGGCCCTCTGATAGAATCTCCTTTAGGACCCTGCAATGAAAGGTACATTTCCTTTTTTACATGCAACAGTTTTAGACCACATAGAGTTAAACCAGGCTTTTCCCAACAAAAGTGCACCTCCTTCTTTAGGAATTTATTTAGCTGTTAACAGTCTGAATCAGAGCTCCTAATAAAGGGTTAGGTTTACCGAGACTTCAGGGCCAGATGCATGTGCATCATGAGGGGTAGCACAAAACACAACTCTGCTGCAGGCACAAACTAACACTTGGTGTGCGTCTTGAATTAATGTTCAATTTAGGAAAGCTTGGAGCCTAAAAGCCTAAAACGCTGCGTGAGAGTTAAATTGCAATTTAAAAGCTGTTGTTGCATCAAGCACCCAAAAAGCTTAGAATAAATAAAACATTTAGTACTAAAATACATCATGTGTTAACCAATTAAGTTTGGAATAAATAAGTATGAATGTATATAAAAGGTCTTTTTGTCAAAGTACGTAACCCTTTTGGAAGGCATTGAAATGTTGATGTGCTTTTAATTACTAATTGCTTTTAATGAAGGCTTCTTGAGCAGATCAGTGGAGAATAAGCTTTATAGAAAAGTGTGCAATTATACTCTATTGATTTGCCTTATGGTTGACTGAGGCTTCTAAGAAATGTCACAAATGTCCTATTTATTGTGTTGTGGATCTTTATTGGACACAAATTTGAAAATTTAAATTTGTGTGTTCCAGGTTTTCCCAGAGTAATAAATAGGCCTAATACATACAGTACATACATTATTAACATACATTATTGACAGAAATCCTATAATACTCTTGTATCACTACACACTTTTTCATAGATGTTTGAAGAAAAAATTTTTCAAGCATTTGGTGGTAATAAAGGAAATAAAGGTTGTATGTTTTCTAATTGGCTGCAAGGAAACATCAGTGATTGGCCATCTTGCTTCTTATTTATCATATTAGTAAAATTGCTAATTAGTAAAATTAGTAAAAAAAAAAAATGTTTTTTACTGTGTACAGTTGGTCCCCGACTTACAAACATTTGTGTTATGAATTCCGCGTGGACAGTAATCCTATGAAAATGGACACTACAGTGCACCAGATACCAATATTTACAATGATATACACTATTTTCAGTGTGTAAGTGGATGTGTATAAAATGTCTAAAGTCCGCTATGTTGTATGTGTGTGGGTGTGGAGGTGCGGGAGAAATGAGTCGGCCATTGATTTCAATGAATCAGTCCGGGAGCATGACGGTAGAAAAAGGGCTATACTGATTTCAGAAAATCTTCACAGTCCAGGAAAGTGGAAAACTTTGACAGAATGGCATCTGGGATTCCCCTTACAAACTAAGTAAAGTCAACATCAATGCGCGTGTGTGTGTGTGTTTGTGCACGTGTGCATGTCTGCACGTGTGTGTGTGTGTGTGTGTGTTTGTGTGAAAGTCATCCCCCTCCTCTCCTGTCGCGGATGATCCTTTTTAAAGGTAAAGAGCAGTTTAATTAGTTCTATTTATACCTTATGCTTTCCATTAATACTTTTTATATTTAGATTTTTGGTTTGTGGAACTAATCATTGGAAGTTCCATGATTTCTTATGGGGGAATTTGCTCGGAGACAAAATGTCGTCCAGGATTCACCTTGTGATTTAAGGGCACAAAAACATTTTACTGTGAGATTCATTTCCTAAGGCGTGGTTACGGTTACGGTTTTTGGCCACGGTGTTGGAAAAGGGGACAGATTAAGTAGATTGGTATGCTTTAGTAATAATAAATAATTTCATTAAACTATGATGATTTATATTATATATTTGTGTCAAAGGTGTATAAGACACTCTTTGTCTAACTTACAAACAAATCCGACTTACAAACGTGCTCCCGGAACAGAACTTGTTTGTAAGTAGGGGACAACCTGTTTTGAGCCTTGTGAAGATGTTTTATAAATAAAAAAAAAAAAACTGTAAAGCAAATTATATGTAAAAAATAAAAAACATTCACACAAAAAATGCTATAAACATCAGTAATCAGTAAACTAAAACCGGTGTTTCGTTTGATTTGGTGTGCACCTCATTATCAGGTACAAACTGGCAAAGTTATAATGAGCATCTTGGAGAATCTGCCACAGTTCCTCTAAAAGACTTTGACTCTGTCACTTGCTTCTGTTTTTGCATGCACACCCGAGCAGCCTTCATTATGTTTTCCTTTTTTTTTTTTTGTCCAAAAAGTGGTGTACTACTTATGTTGTTTCATTACTCACATACAAACATTTTTCTCTAACTTTATAATAAGACACCATTTAAATATTTAGAACAAAATTTACACTTTAAAAATCAGGCTGCTTAAGACCTTATGCGCATAGGTTATACTCCCTGCCTTTGCACAAACTGCACACACCATATGTCACAGACTGCAATGTGGAGGTATAAATCAGGTAGTTCGCTGTTTATGGCATCAGTTAGTGTTAAATTGAGTGTTGAAATAGACAAAACGAGTGACCTGAGTGCCTTTGAATGTGCATAAAAGTAGTTGCTAGCTTCACTATAAAAACATCTCAACAAGAACAACCATCTACAATATAGACAGCTTTCTAATAAGAGATTAAATATTAAATATACATATAAAAAGACTAATTTCATGCTTGAAATTAACTTGTTCTTCATTCATCTTCTATACTGCTTTATCCTGTATTTACTGTAGGGTCGCGGGGACCTGGAGCCTATCCCAGGAGACTCAGGGCACGAGGCAGGGTACACCCTGGACAGCGTGCCAATCCATCGCAGAGCACACACACACACACACTATGGTAAATTTGGGAACGCCAATTAGCCTAATCTGCATGTCTTTGGGAGGAAACCGGAGTACCCGGAGGAAACCCATCAAGCACTGGAAGAACATGCAAACTCCATGCACACGGAGACGGGAATCGAGCCTGGCCGGGGAATCGAACCCGGACCCTGGAGGTGCAAGGTGACAGTGCTAACCACTACACCACCGCGCCGCCTTACCTTGCTCTTTTGGAAGATAATTTAAAGATATTTAAAAGAGCAGCATAATGATATTTAAAGATATTTAAAAGAGCAGCATAATGCTCAAGCATTTTTAAAACAGCTGTTATCTTGGACTGCTTCATAAGCAAACTGTTTAAAGTGTTTACTGAGAACAAGGTGAAAAGCAAAACACTACCAGTGATGACAAATCCTGGAGCTGAAGACAGACTGTAGATCTGTGTAAGCATATACAGTACAGTAGTGCCATAACCAGGGAAATTGAATTAGACTGTGTGTATGTGTGTGTGCTCTGTGGTGAATTGGCACCCCATCCAGGGTGTGTAGACGAGACTTTAACACACCCACCATTTTGTTGAAGTGTATTAAAGAGCCAAAAAGGCACAAGAAACTTGAACCACCTCTCATTTTTTCTTCAATTAAATGGAAAAAAATGTAGCTGAAATGAAAGAAATGAATGCGAGCAAATATTTTACTGCAACAGACTGAAAAGTAACTGAAAACAAGTTAAAAATTGGTTATGTAAACAACCCGAAGCAGTAACCTCATTTCCCCTCTCTTCTATTCCAACCATCTGCATCTGTTTCTCACTGGCTTAAGTTTTTTTCTGCTTGAATGATTCATTATTCACTGTGTGACTAAACAAATAAAAACATTCCTCTGAAACTAGTAAGGTACAGAGACAGGACTGAAAATGAGAGTCAAAAACTTGCCGAAAATTAAAGCAAAAAAGGAAGCCTGGAGAACTATTCCTCAAGACAACATTAAAAATACAAGAAAGTCTGACTCTTTGAAGCAGAATATGAAATCAGGGGTGAACTGCATGCTCTCCAAACCCTTCCCACTAGTTCTTACAGGAGGTCCTGGTGGTCCCTGAACACCTCCATAGTGAGGACCGTAGTGTCCACCTGGCTCTCCCTTCTCTCCTTTCACTCCAGGGTCTCCACGATCACCCTTCAACTCGTGCTGTGAACATACACGACACAAAGGCACGGCTATCAGCACACACATTCTACATTGTTATATGGATCTATTCTGCATATATTCTCCATTGGAAATTAACTGACCTTCAGAGCGTAAATGTCAATGTTGGCTGCAGAAGAATATACGAAAAGAAGATGATATTAAAATAAACGTGAATAACATGAATTCTATTAACTGTTCAAATCCTTTGATCGTTCAGTTACATCCTGTAGCATTAAGATGTTGTATACAAAGAGGTCGTACACAAAGCATTCCTTTTAAAATAAAACGGATGTGATACCTGGTGTGCCAGGAAGACCAGGGACCCCACGATCTCCTTTCTCCCCTTTAGCACCTAGACGAAAAACGGTTACATACATAATGTCACTATATCAGTCATTTGAAGACCTGAGAATGGGACATGTGGTTATGGATCCCATAACCATCCCAGGCTGAAAGCTACAGCATCTGCGAGAAACATAGTTTATGAAGACAGTGTGTATTATTCCTGCATCATGAGCTTAACAACTAAATGCAAATGCCTGCTTAAAAATGGCAAGCGTTAACAATGAATTAAATAGGAAGGTGTGAAAAGGTCAATCATTACTGGCATTGAAGTCCTTGTAATTTCACACAATTTCTGGCTGAGGAACTACAGTATATAAATAATATAAAATTAGCAAATCAGCTCACCTGGATACACTCTCTCAGACTCGTCATATCTCTAAAATAAAGCACAACCAGATAAAAGGCTCAATGCACAGGTTTTGCTTTTAAAATCCAGATATAAGCAATTTGTTCAGCAGTGCAGTGTAAATTTTCAGATTTTTAAAACATTCATAAATTATTATTAATAATAACAATAATACATTTTACAAATCACTTACGCCAAATCTGTCTACAGCTGTAGAGTATGTTGAGGGTCCTGGAGGACCGGGAGGACCTGGAGGTCCAGGTGGACCCTTAAGTGATGAAAAAAAAATAAAAAAATAAATTAGGAAATGCAGTTCAGTTGTCAAGCATAATAATATAGACATTATTATATACAAATGCATGTTATGAATTCTGTCCTTACAGGATATCCATATCCTGAGCCAGTACCCGGCTCTCCTTTTTCACCTTTACCACCAAATATACCTGGCCGTCCCTGTGGTAATAAGACAACAGCAAGTTACTTTAAATATGCAAGCTGATGCACTGCTTGGGACATTTCAGAAGGTTCATAATAACATGATCTAATGTTCAGCTTTATAAATGGAGGACTTACAGGCCTGCCTGGCATTCCAATCTCACCCTTCATGCCGGGATGACCATACGCTCCCTTTACGAGAACACAGTCAAAGAGAAATGTGAATTACAATATCAACACTGAAATGTCATTAAAGCACAAAGCATATATACTGTATATACATACATACACACATACAGTATATACACAGTATATACTCACAGGAGGTCCAACTGGTCCAGGAGGTCCACTTTCCCCCTAGAGAAAGCAACAACAATAAAGCATGAGAAAGAAATCTGTAAACTCAATACTACAATACTAGCAAGACACATCAGAAAAAAGGTAGTTTTAAGCACTTACCTTTTGACCATCAGCCGAACCGAAGAATAAAGGGCTTCCATCAGGTCCAATAACCACACCAGGTTCTCCTTTCTCACCCTACAAACAGAATGTGGTCAAGTGGAGGCAAGAACAGGGCAACCTCTCCATATATTCATGTCCCTATTCTTGTGGTTATTTTACATACAGTACATTACCAAAAATGAAAATCTGAAAAGACAAATCAGCATCAGACTACAGTATGTTACTGACCTTAATGCCGTGACCTGGAGCACCTGGGTCTCCTCTCTCACCCTTTGGTCCAATTGGGCCCTTTTCAAAAAAACACATTTTTTTAAGTAGAATCATAAACTTGTGTGAAGAATCTTCATAATTCAGTTTATATCCACTAAGATGCACCATCCAAATCAATTAAAGGGAAAACTCTTTTTGGCTCAGTTATATACAGTAGTGTATATACAATGGAATTATTGAATAGTTTGATATTCCAGTAGTGGTATTTTTTTTTACACATATTTAAATTAAATTAATTTAAATTATCCGGAAACCCACGTGCAATTTTTTAAATTTCGAATGCCTCTGACACACACTGGCAGGAGTTCAGTATAAGCAGTGGTTTCTTTTTTTTTTTCTTTATTGGTCACAGATCCATGCCGTCTGGGTTTTACGATAAAGTTTATCAGGTTTAAGATCTAATCAACAAACAGAGGTAGCAAAAACTAGCTAGTAATTAGAACCTGATAACATGAAAATTCAATCAATTATTTAATTTGTGTTTAACAGTATAGGAGCTGTTGAATCTATCTACCTACAGTAGGTAGTTAATGGTTAATGTACTACTATGTCTGTGTTGTGCTAAAGGAGCCCCAACCAAGTACTGAGTGCATAAATTAACATACTGTACAATACAGATATGTCAAGAAGTTGGACATTTTTATATTGGTAAATCATTTTTAATTGATATTAGGAAATATTCTAATATTCGAGATGCTGGACGTTTTATTTTCTTGAGCTGTTAGTCGAAATCATTGAAATTAAAACAAAAAAAAAAGGCATGAAAAATTTCACTTTACGCTTAATAAATCTCCAATATTTGTTTTACTTATTGAATTAAAGTATATATCCTTTTTTTGAGATACACTACTTCTGTTTCTCATCATAACTTAAAATATTCGTCAGAGTGTAAAACAAATAACAATAGCACATATTACACATCCACGAAAGGTTAACTAGAAGGAACTCATGGCTTGCTAATGTGAACATGAGATTAGTCTCAAAGCTTTAGTACAAAGTAGACAGAAAAAGGGATAATAATCATAAACAATTTTCATTATTTGACCAAATTTGTCCTTTAACACCTGCGACTTGCCAACCAAACTGACAAAATGTACTTACTGGGAATCCTGCTTGGCCAGGGATGCCAGACTGGAAAGACAGTAATTCAACTTATTAGCACAGTATTAGTACAGTACTCATCATACAAGTTCAGTTTATCAGTTACATAAAAAGTGTTATAAATGTTGCATGCATGGTGCAGGAAGATGATCTAAGTGCTGTGCCACAACAACAACAACAACAACAACAACAACAACAAAAGCCTTTAATCAGTTCATATCTGAATGAGGGTAATAAATGTCATGTTTGGTCAGGCAAGTTTTGACCATGAAGTTATTCCTTCACAAACACAGAAGAAAACACTGGTTGGAGCACTTATTTTCTATGAAGGTCTAAAGCAATAAATTTTCTTTTGGCTGCTCTTGCCAAGGTGTCGCCACAGCGGACCATCCAGTCCGCATAAAACTTGGCACAGGTTTTACGCCGGATACCCTTCCTGACACAACCAAGGCACTGCATGCAGTGGCTGGGTATCACTGGGGTCGTGGCAACCCACTGACTGCAGGGCTCAAACCCAGATCTTCAGATCAACAACCTAGAGCCATAGCCACCTGAGCCACTACTCCCCTGAAAGTCTAGAACAATACTAAATATAAATAATGCATTCAAAATAAAAAAATACTAGTTATAATCTGAGCAACACTAAACAGATATGATACAATAAATTGCAGGTAATTGCTAAGATCAGGATTATGTGAAACATCCATGCTCCGTTTTCTTTTTTGTTTTTTTTTTGCTTACACAATATTTGTCATTATGTGAATCATTGCATATTTTAATTTAATAAATAATTTCACCTTTTTCAAGCACAGAATCATCGTTAAAGGGGAAATTATATTAATTACTACACAAATACTTGTTCATATACTGTAGATGCAACAGAGCTCCAGGAAACACATTTATTTATATACAGTATTTTACTTACGCCATCTGTAGACTTGTAGATCATTTCTCCTGGAGGTCCAGGTGGCCCTGGAGGGCCTGGATAGCCAACACCATCACTACCTGCATCACCCTGTTATGCAAACACATCAAAGTAATTATACACCATCAGGATTTTACATGTTCATTACCTTTGTTAACATCTGAGAAAATACTCACTCTATCTCCTTTCGTTCCACGCTCTCCCTGCGGTCCCTGTAGACAAAACCCAAATCTGGAGTCAGTCTCAATACAAATTTCTCAAATGCTTTTCAGAATCATGTGTGGCTCTAAGAAATACATCTTTACTATAGTTAACAGGTTTATGATATTAATATTTTGACCCAGAAACATTAACCCATGCTCCACAGCATTTAATGTAACTAGAAATGGATAAAGGTATGGCGTCATTAAATAAATAATTAAATTGTCAGTACAGGCTGTGGTATAAGAGAAAGGAAATAATTAAAGGGCATGATATTTTTTTTGGGAAGTAATGAATGTTTGTGATGCTAACAGCAGCGCATCACTCTGTGACCAATAATGAGTGATTACGTTCATGTTGCATCATGGCCCAAGTGCATTATTCTTCACTTAACAGTAAAACAGTAATCAATTATTCGCTACGAGGAAGTAGTTTTCTTTGGTCTTCAACAGGCAATACATGTAAATTTGTGTTTCCTTCCTATAACATAACCCTATACTTATATGAGACGACATTAATGGCATAATGTTTACCTTCTCTCATGATATTGTTTTTCATCACATCCTACCTGAGGTCCAGGAAAGCCATCAAGCCCAGGATGGCCAGCTGTTCCTTGATGTCCCACATTGCCTTTCTCTCCTTTTTGCCCAGGAATACCAGGCTGACCCTACAGAAAACCACACACATAACAAAACTCATACTATAAGGCATCTACCGTATATGCATGATCCAGCAATGTGGCTTTACCAAAGATTCATCCCCCCAAAAATAATATGAACAAAAGCACTTACTGGCAGGCCAGGTGGACCCTAAAAAACAAACAAAACAAAAAAATTTGTGTAGTCTTCAAATTAAATTTTTTTTTAAAACAACATGTATTAATATAAAACCACCATACTGTATACAGTATAGCGTAAACAATAATAACAGCAGACTGAGAGGTCACTGACCCGTATGCCTTCAGGTCCTCTGACTCCAGGTACATTACCGAAAATGCTTATACCTGAACCATCCATGTCATCCTGAACAAAGAGGAAATTTAACATGAGATTTCAAAACTATGAAATAACACATATGGAATTAGGTCATTATGAACGCCTTCAGCAATGCTTTACACTGTAAAAAGAAATAAAAATGAGAAATGATCATGGAATTAGAAAGTAATCCCAAGCTTTTGAGCGGTAGTGTACTGTATGTACTGTAAGACAGGATTCTTAAAACATTTTTGGCATGCTTGTTTGCCTATGCTTCCAGTCTTTTGAGCCTATAAATATTTATATCAATATAATTTCTATACTCACAAATCCATCATGGTAGCTTGGCCCTGGAGGCCCAGGTGGTCCAACGGGTCCCATTGGTCCTGGAAGACCAGCAAGACCAGTCTGTCCGGGTTGTCCCGGAAACCCAGGAGGCCCTTGTGCACCCTGTGGAAATGCACAACTAAGTTTATAACATGGAAGGTAAAATGTATTGTCACCCCATCCAGGGTGTACCCCATCTTGTGCCCTAAGTCTTCTGGGATACAGTTAAGGCCCTCCATAGCCCTGTATACAGGATAAAGCGGTATTGACAATGAGTGAGTGAGAATAAGAGGAAGTAAAATATTGTCTTACGGTAAGAAGGTCAACTCATTCCAAGAAGACTTCAACCATACAGTAGGTTTTTTTTTTTAGATTTACATTATATGACTTTCAATAAAGACAATCAAAGCAACCTGGTCTGCAGTAACACCTCACAGTCTGATCAACTCCATCCCATGATGCACTAATTCAGTAATTTGTGCTAAAGGAGGCCTGGTCAAGTACCAAGTGCAGAAATGAAAATACTTTTCCAAAGTTGGACATTTCTTTACTGTAAATTCTCTTTTAATTGTTCTTAGGAAATATTCAAATATTCTGAGATGCCAGACTTTTAATCTTCATAAGCTGTAAGCCAACGTTAAACAAAAAAAGCTTAATATTTCACTTGACATGCACTAAATCTAGAATATATGGAAATTCCACATTACATAAAATTTTTGAGATGCATTGTATGAGTGGGCTTGGTGGTCTTTTGCCTGATTTTAGTTAAATGTAATTAAACTTCATTTGATTTCACAATGAACCCATCAGGAAAAGTTTAAAGAAATGTAACAATTCACTTAATTATTATTATTATTATTATTATTATTATTATTAATAATAATAATAATAAAATAAAACAATTCACATACAAAATGTTACTTAAGCTATTAAGTATTATTAAGTATATATTAAGTATAATTCTAGGTCAACATTTTACAAACTTAAACAGGAGCAAAACAAAAGAAATCGAAAAATGTCCATATTAAGAAAAAGATTAAATAACTTACAGAATAATTCCATATATAGTACAATAAACCTCATACAGACGTCTACGTTATGTACAGTAATGCATACTTTCACGCAGACTCTGTTAGTGGCCAATCAGCTGTACTCAGTCAGTCAGGACACTAATATCACACAAGTTAGATCCAGTTAGATCATGGTGCTAAACAACACTTTGGTACAGATGCAATTAAAGATTAGAACATTAGTACTGTAAATTCACAAGCACAAACATTCCACTCTGCTCACATATACAAGGTTCTTTATTCAAAACAATGCTCCAATACAACACACCCTACAGTACTCTATCTGTCAAACTGAGAGTGTTTCATCACAGGGAAAGAAGAGACGAGAGAAGGATACGCTACAGTACATAGTGAATGCATTAGAAGCTACAGTATAGAAAAATCCTGAACTGGAGAAACTGAATGTCTTTGAAGACTACACCAATTTTGAAATGTATAAAAATGTAGCCTGATTGACAAATTTAGATTTCCTTTCATCTTATGTGGTGAAAACACACACTATCTGCTCCGAGTAGCTCAGCGTAATACATCACTAAGATCTTGGGAATGCACCGCTGCTCCCTCCGAAAGCATGGATTTCCCTGTGTATTTCACGAGTTTGCATCAGCACCTATACTGTACGTGTGTGTGTGTGTGTGTGTGTGTATTGTGGTGTACGCGCTCAGGTTCTAACCTTTTCTCCCACAGCTCCAGGTAAGCCGAGCGCACCGGTATCACCCTGCAGAGCATGACGTGAGTGTGTTTAATACCACATGCACAAGTGACATTTCAGCAGCACTACAGGAGCAGAATTAAGTCTGCCATGCATTTATAAATCCCTCATGGGATTATCATCATCATGTTTCATTTTAACATGCAAATTCTTTTTATCCATGGAAACTAATGATGCAAACCCACAAGTTGTCAAAAAACTAGACGGATGCTGGGGATTAAGATGCTAATGCTCTCCTACCTTCTCTCCTTTATGGCCAGGCAGGCCGGGTTTTCCGTCATCGCCCGAGAGGCCTGGAAGCCCCTGTAGATTACAATATTTAGTATTTTAAGGAACAAATACTGCTTTCTTATCTAATCAAAGGGGTTCTCAAGGACCTATATAGGTTCAGGCATACTTGCTGATCAAACAGAACACTCAGACTTTGTAAAAACATGCCGGAGTGGCATATTATCATGTATGACGGATTTTTGAAAGTCTATACCGGTAGTCCTGGAGCACCGTCTTTTCCAGGTGGACCAGCAGGTCCGGGTACACCAGGAACAGTAGCATTTAAAATATTAGCAGGACCTACAGGTCCTGCGGGTCCGGGTGGGCCCGGTGGGCCAGGGAGACCAGGCAATCCCTAAAAGACAGAGATGGAAATTTACAGTTTTATTTTACAAAGGTAAGAATATTCTGCATGGAAATAGGGTAGACAAATCAGAAACTTTTTATAAAGCAAATGACTTTCGCAAAGCAAATCATTTTTTTATACTCCACTATAGTAGTTAGATATGTACAGTAAAAAGCTATACAGCCGGGGTACTCAATAGGCGGATCCGGTCCGCATCCGGACCCAAATATGGTAACATCTGGACCGACGCCAAAACAATCAAGCTAATTTAATCATAATCCAAATGAGTTCTCAATGAAGCGCTCAACTGTATTTCCGCGCGATATATATTTGAGTCTTGGGTCGTTCATGAAGGATTCGAATCTTTAACGTGACTCAGATGAACGAGTCGTCTCCGAGAGTGATTTGTTCACTTTCTATTGGGCGCGCATGCACAAATCATTGAAAAACCTCCGTAGGCTATGTACTGTATTGAACGGTTCTCAACGAATCGTCAAGTCCCGAGTTGTTCGTTTCTTTGTCACGTGACTCCCATAACGGCGCTATGCGGTGCAGTAGATTCAAAAGAATGAACGACTCGTGGAAGATATGCAGTAAGAGGTGAGCTAATCATTCTGTTTATCCTAATATGTCCTTAATATCCTAATGGTGTGCTCAAAGCTGGCCATTCATTCATTCATTCATTTTCTATACCGCTTAATCCTGTGTTCAGGGTCGCGGGGGACCTGGAGCCTATCCCAGGAGGCTTCGGGCACTAGGCGGGGTACACCCTGGACAGGGTTCCAATCCATCGCAGGGCACACACACATACACACACCCAATCACACACTACGGGCAATTTGGGAACGCCAATTAGCCTAACCTGCATATCTTTGGACTGTGGGAGGAAACCGGAGTACCCGGAGGAAACCCACCAAGCACGGGGAGAACATGCAAACTCCATTTGCACACAGAGACGGGAATCGAGCCTGGCCGGGGAATCGAACCCAGACCCTGGAGGTGCAAGGCGGCAGTGCTAACCACTACACCACCGCGCCGCCCAAAGCTGGCCATAGAAGTTGATTTTGAACAGTGAATTTAAGAGTGAGTGGACAGAAAAATATACATTCGTGCTCCCCGTGGGAAGCAGAAAACCAATGTGCTTAATCTCGCAATCAAAAGTGGTCACCTTCTCACCTTCTGGACACAGATGGTTACTGCAGCAGGTGTTCCTGTCCTGCAGAAAATAGCCCTACAAATTCTCACAATGTTTGCCTTAACGTACTGTATTGCTATGAATCTGTCGTTTCAACTATGCGCACGGGGTGAAAAACACACATCGCAGCTCCATCACCAATGAACATTTACATCAGTGCCTCCACCTGGTCCTCACACCTTTTATGCCCAACTTCAAACAACTGGTGGCACATAGATGATGTCACCTTTCACACTAAAAGGACTAGCATGTCATTTTTGGGTAGTGTTCGAAAATCTTGGGTTTGACTTTTTTTGTAGTTCTCTATTTGAAATTGGACTGTATTTTTCCGGACCTCGGACTGAATAGAAATTTGGTAAGTGGACCTTTCAAATTTAGATTCGAGTACCCCTGCTATATACAGTACAATGGACCATAGCGGGACAAATTTAATCTGTTCCGGTGGTGACTTTGTAACTCTTGAATATACAGTAAATACTAACATAAAATTTAGAAAAGACATATTAATGACATAAAAGACATTAAACCTCACTTAACCTTTAATTATGATGGTGATTTTTTTTCTTGCATATGGAAAACTATGACGAGTTCCACACACTTATAATGATTATTAATTTTTTTTCGGTTAGTGTATTTAAGTTCCAGGTTTTCTCTAAGTCTTGTATCTGTTTGTTTATGCCACAGTGGTTACAGAATTAAAGAGATCTGCACATAAAATCAACTCCGCTTCTCTTTCCTGACAATCAAGAAGTTGTCAGGCACATTTTTTACATTTAGATTTTTTAAGGTATAAAAAAAATCACCAAGCACTTTATCTTTGCCAGGGATGTTAAAATCTTAAAAAAAAAAAAACATGTTAAAATAGGAGAATAATTAAATACTTTTCTATAATATGTGAAAAACATACTGTTCTTCATATTGTACATTGTTATTTGTTTATTAGTGATTCAGTGAGTAACGTAAAGTGCTGCACAGAGCTAACGATTTTGGAAAAAAAAACATACTGTACAGTATCAGCACATGTTCATATGCATGCTGCATTCTACTGTAATCAAAATGAGATCTGCTGTATTTCTTACCCGCAGCCCCTCTAGATCACCAAAGCCAGAGCTCTCCATGTCCACGAATGTCTGCAGGTTAAATAAAAAGGGTTAAATACAAAGAGAATAAAGATACTGCTTTCTAACACACCTGTTTTTTTCTTTCTTTTTGTTTTATTTAACACTCACAGGTCTGTCTGAGCGAGAAGCTGGTCCTGGAGGTCCTGGAGGTCCTGGTGGTCCCCTGGGTCCAGGCTGACCTTCACCCTTGTCACCCTGAAAACAAGATATAAGCAGATCACTTATTAGAACTTTTACATCTTTTACACCACTTTCAATCCCATGCACAAATCACTGTAACTAGCAGGTCAGCATGGTGTTACTTCAACAACAGAGACATGTCATTAAACAAATGAACACTATTATAAAATAAACATGCACTTTCCATCATAGACCTATTAATACTGTAAATGCTCCGGTACAACAAGATGCTGTTGTGTTACATGATGGTAATTACTGCACTCACTTTTTCTCCTTTAGCTCCAGTATCTCCAGGGGTTCCTGGGAAACCAGGTGATCCAGGTGGTCCCTAAGAATGTCAAAAAAGAGGAACTGAAGTTGAACGCAACACATTTGGGTATGCACTTTCATATTTGTGCAGTACATAATGAAAACAGGACATCATCAAGATTTCAATGTGATACAAATAAAGTCAAGCTGTGTAAGAGCAGTGCAACATAGGCATTTTATTGAAGATTTATATTAGCTACAGACGTCCTTGTAAATTAACACATGAATGCCTTCTCTGAGTATGAAAAGTGCAGTGTGAATGGGTTGGCTTTGGGAATTATGCAATGATATTTGCAATCTTTACAGTATACTACACACAAATTGTGCATTTAACGCATACAAGTGCTTTCCGTTTGAATAGGGGGTAAATTATTTTAATCCTGGGTAAATTTGAACACTTTACACATGCATAAATGTATTATCTTAATGAAAATCCTGTCACTTGTCTTTGACCAATCGCGCCTGCTTGGCTCATGGCTGCTCTTGCTTGAGTAGTCAAAACGGAAATATTACATTGAAGTCACTCAAAAGCAGAAATGCACTTGACCCTCGGTTCACCATGAACAAGTGGTCCATTAATCAGGAAAACTTACAGCAATTCCATCTTCACCAGGGTCACCCTATGAGAAAACAGAAAAAAAAGGGATATTTATAGGGTGACACAAGTTAAAGCATCTGGGGGACCCCATGCATTACGCTGCACCTTTCATGGGCATAATACAACAGTCATTTGCGCCACTGATTGCATTCACTGGGCAATACGGTTTTGACATTACGGTAGTTTCTATGGCATTAACAAAATGAACGATACATATTACGCATGAACGTATTATACACAAAGGATTCTGGGCGACACCGCTCACACTTGAAGTCAATGGTGTTATAACTAAAGCGTTTCAAGCTTCAAGGTTGCAGTCCACATTGTCCACAGCACTGCAGAGCACTTTCCAGTCTACATTAGGATCACACTGGGATTAGTCAATGGACTACACGGTGATTGATTAAATCTGGAGAAATGCTAAACTCTACAGTGCTGTGGACATTCGCTGGCCTCATACCACAATCTGGAAATTCAATTCATTTTCATTTACTCACTTCATTGAGCTTAATTAAGTGGGAGATGCACTGGTCATTAGCGCCACTTATTATTAATTAGAGATTACAGCCTGAAAAAGTGCCATAAGTGGACGTGCAGTGGATTCAAAATAAGAAGAAAAATAAAGATCCAAAGTGAGTGAGGCTGAATGGTTTGTAGTGGAGATATGAAGCCACATCTTCACGGCAAACAGTAGATATTCCAACACTCCCTCACTTCCTTACCATACAGTAAATAAATCAATAAAAAAAAATTACATTCAATTTTATTTGTATAGCGCTTTTAACAGTTGTCATTGTCGCAAAGCAGCTTTACACAATCAATAGAATTGTTTACGTTTGTATGGAATGTGAATGTGTATGAATCAAAATGTTCAAATAGTCCCTGGTGAGCAAGCCGAGGGCGACAGTGGCAAGGAAAAACTCCCTGAGATGGTAATAGGAAGAAACCTTGAGAGGAACCGAACTCAACAGGGAACCCATCCTCATCTGGGTGAAACAGATAGCAGGAAATTATCTGCATTTATACAGTGTGTTAGGTGGCAGCCAGTTCAGCTATAATAGTTGATGTTAATTGATGTTAATATGGAGTCCAGGTAGTTACTGGAGACTCAGATAGACTTGTAGGAAGTTCCAGTCCTGAACTATCGAACTGTCAAGTCCTCAGAGAAACAGCTGCCAACACCAGTCGAGGCCAGAACCGTCTTCTCAGTAGAGAGAATCATCCCCAGACACCAGACGCATCCCAAAGAGACACACGGGGCATCCATATGACGAGATCTCCAAGCAAAAGCGGGGCACCAGGATGGGTCAGACAGGTCCGGAGGGCAGAGGGAGTCTGGATCACTGGCAGCTCAAGATATATGTGTACTGGCTTTTGAGAACTTTTTACATGGTCAACGCTTTCTACTACTGTATACTCACTTGCTCTCACTCATTCTCCATCCTGGTAATCTGTATCGCTTGTGGTATAGTAACGTTGGAATCTATCCTAGAGAACTTGGGGCTCTAGGTGGGATACACTATCCATCGTAAAGATCAAGCACACACACTATAGCCAATTAAATCAATTAAATCAGGCTAATCTGGAGTCTCTGGACTACACCAAGAGGAAACTTGTCAGGCATAGAGGCACATAGAGGAACATGCTCCACACACACAGAGCTCAGAAGCAGGAATCGATGTCCTCCATGACCCAAGAGGGACACAGTTCCAAGGATTTTCACTACGCCACCTTTTTCTACTACTGTATACATACTGTACTGTAGTTTTTAAAACTACAAGCTTTTCTAAACAAAAGTATCTACGACAAGCTGATAAAATACCAGCAATTTAAAATCTGGTTAACCTCAAAACTGAAAAGAGATCATTTCATTTTCCAACTGCTGTGCTGGAATATCACAGACATTTCAACAGCTGACATCTAATTACAAACTGGGGTTATTTCGCTACGGTGCAAATCTACTTAATAACTTTAATGAAGTGGGACAAATACTGTATACAAGGTTTTGGACATTTTTCTTTAGCAAACCAACTGTTTTTACATCTGAACTTAAAATAGATTATGTTACAGGAATAAAACTCAATTTTGACCAAAAACTGTACTTTTTTTTTGTCTTTTCGATTACTTAATCCGCAGTGAAACATGACAGTTTCCCCACAGAGCAACACAAATACAGTATTGTGCAAAAGTTTCGAGCCACCCCTGGTTTCCTCCTATTCCCCTTCCAAAGAGGCAAACTTTCTTGTATTTTTTTTATGTAGTCTTGGGGAACGGTTTAAACACACTGCCAATGCAGTCAAAGCATACCTCAATAGGACAAAAAAAACACAATGGAATACTATCAGTCATGGCTGGGACTCCCCAAAGCCCGGATCTCAACATTATTGAAGAAGTGTGGGATCATCTTGACAGAGAGCGGAACAAAAGACAGCCAATGTCCAAAGAAAGCCTTTGGAATGCCCTTCAAGAAGCCTTGGGAACTACAGTATTTTTGAAGACTAACCTAAATAAATTAGGAGAAAGCTTGCCTAAAAGAGTAATAATAGTCACAAAATATTGCAAATATTGACTTTAAAGCTTGTTACAATTACACACTTCTCTTTGTGTTGTATAGTGTATTTACAGTATGTTTGCATGTATTGCAGTAAATCACTGTACATATAGTTTTTTCCTAGCAATTTTATTTTTCTAAATACCCTCCTGCTTATTCCTCATTGGATGAAATAAACAAACCCAAGAGTGAAGAATTGTTTAGAAAGAAAGTAATCGCTTTGCATGTAAAGCAACTTACAGCTTCTCCTTCTGGTCCAGCAGGCCCCGGAGGTCCTGGAGGTCCTGGGGGTCCCTTCGGTCCTGCTACACGTTGCACTACTGTGCCGTCTCCCCTCTCCACTATCTCAGCACTCGGCCCGGGAGGACCAGGAGGACCTTGAGGACCAGGCAGTCCTTGGTCACCCTTTTGTCCAGTATAGCCAAATCCTGCAGCACCCTGAGAAAAAGAGATCAAACAGTCATGTTTAAGTTATTTCTAAATTTAAAGAACAGTTTAGAAAGCTGTGTTTTGAGCCCTCTGGTGGCTGAGAGTGCAATGAAAAAAATCTACAATTTTTTTTTTTTTTTTACCGTAGTTCGTTAATATAGGAACAAAAACAGATTCAAACAGATTCATTGATAGAAACTTGTGATTTGTAACAAGAACATCTGTCAGAGATTAAATAACCGCTTCTGGCCAATCAGAATCAAACATCCATCTTATGCTAGAACTCAATGATCATGATCAAAAATCACAAAATAAAAACATGATATAAAAATTTTCAAAAAGACACAGAAAAGATTGTTTTATTAATGCAGTGATATTCATAATGGGTTCTGATAACTCTTATAACATACCTTCATTCCTTTTTCTCCTGGGTTACCCTGAAGAATTATAGACAAAAACACAAATGTTGATCGCCACCATACAGTAAAAACATTCTGACATCTATATAGTTAACATTACCAGTACCAGGTTCCAAACATATACACTTAAAGATAATATTTTGCATACTTTATCTCCTTTAGCACCGCCTCCAGAGCCAGTCCTGGATCCTCCGTCTCCCTTGGGGCCCTGAGGGCCACGATCTCCTTTGGGTCCTTGGTCCCCTTTTTGACCCTTTTCTCCTCGAGCTCCTGCGGCTGTAAGCACTGGACACAAAGTAGATATGAGAGATGTCAATGCCACAAAAAAAAAGTAAATAAATAATAAACAACTTAACAAAATGAACTAAACACACAGCCTCCCCATTCAGCATGGACATCAACATATTTCTTAAGGAATACCTTTTAGCAAGCGTCAGAAAATAAATGAAAAAAAAGCAATATTTTGAAGTATTCTTATTCTTCTTAGGCATTCCTTTAGGAAATATCCCCACATCTCAGCAAGCTGCAGCGCTCCTGTATAGCGACATGAAATAGGGTAGCAATGCCACATTTCATGCAATACGCACTGGTGCTACCCGCTTTGGCTGGCACTGGCACGGCTGGCACTTCAAGCTTTACCTCAGCACTTCATGCAGAGCATCATTGGGAAAGTTTATGGAAGAGCACAAAACAGTAGCAGGCCTATGTTCATGCTATCCAACCCACCTTCGGAGCTGGAAATCCCAGGCCTCAGATCCACAGAGTAGCCTCTCTCAACACCGGACCCCGAAACGCCGCGACCTCCAGTACTCACAGTATGTGTATGTTGGGAAACTTCAGACAAACCTATTACTTTCCCAGAGCTTGAATCGGCGGTTCGGTCCGAGGTTTGCCTGCTATCGTGGATTAAGACTGAAGTCCGTGTCCCACCGACCGAGACAGATGTACGCCGGGAATCGTCATGTATATCAGATGTTAAATCAGGATTGTCATACGAGCCAAATGTTCGGTGTGAATTGTCGGAAGTGCCAAAAGAATCTTCATATGAGACAGACAACCTTCCAGAATTACCATGTGAGCCAGATGTTCCACGAGAATCACCGTATGAGCCAGAAATTCGTCCATAGCCATCAACTGAGCCTGATGTTCATTAAAAATGATTACATAACCCATTGTAGAAAAAATAACCTTGAAATGAAGACACTTTTCATTATTCTCAAATCATTCAGCATTTCTCACACTAAAAGTGTATGTATATATATATATATATATATATTTTTTTTTATAATCACATGAGTGATGGTTAATGAAAAAGGTGTTGTTGGTAGCTGTAACACATATCATGGCCACTAGAGGGCAGAAAAATGCTCCAAATAGAGTCACATATAGTACCAATCAAAAGTTTGGACACTGTTACAAAATATCTAATAATCTTCTTTGAACAATTGATATTGAGATGTGTCTGATACTTCATAGGCAGAGGTTTCAGCCAGTCATGGTGCTTGATGGATTTTGCAAATTTCAAATTTGCACTTGACATTATTGTTCTTGCAAGGACATCTGACCTTTGTGTCTTAAAATCATAAATGACTGGTGTTGTTACTTAATTATGTAAATCAATATGTGTTTTATATGATAGTTAATTTTAGAATGTAGAAAATATAAATCCAAACTTCTGCCCAAACCTTTGACTGTTATACACTTATTGAAATTTACATATAGACAAATTATTTCTTAGAACTAAGTAAAACATCAGTATAATCAGGTTTAACCTTTTAAAGTAAGACAAACTGTAAAAATGTAAATCTATAAAAAAAAAAACTTGACATTACTTTTGTAACCGGCAGTCTAGACTGAGGTGTATGTCATAAACACACTCACCTTTGGCCACATCTTTGCTCACTGTTACCACAGTAGGCCGCACTGGTGGCTGTTGTAGTGGATTGGAAGGTTGGCTTGAGATCTGCAGGAGAATATACAACAAGGCGAGATCTAAACATTATAGACCATAAACTACATACTGTGATCTACTACTACTGTACATCACACAAAGCCAAAAACTGCTGGTATTGTTTCAGGAGACGTCTTAGATTTGTATACTTAATGACATACAGCAGTGACGTACTGTGTATCCAATACTGTTTCAGAGTATAATTTATCATTATACATTGCAGATGTCATGTTATGGTTTGCGGGTTTGGACATATTCTATCCGAAAGGGGAAAGTAACGGCATCCCATGGGCTTTCGAGTGTTTGTGTGTTTTCCATGTTCCTTGTTTTATGAGCCAAAGTGAAAAAATGGATCAAAACAATGTTGGATGCAAGAAATAAAGCACAAGCTACAGTATGAAGAAACAAAAACTTATTTGCTTCAAGAGAAAGATAGACTGGTGAGGCATTTCAAAACTATAGGTGAAACTATTAATGAATAAAAAACAAGTTGATTAAGACATAACATTTGAGCATTTGAAATAATTCAATATATTATGGAATTCTTGCACTAGAGACTCCTTCCATGCAATATCCTTCCATACTGTACATCTGGGAACCTCTGGAGTGCAACTGGAGATAGTGAAGGCCAATCGTAATTATCATTGTATTTTTTTCCATTTTACCATCGTGGTAACCTGTAGTCAACGTGCATTTCTTTGGACTTGTGGGAGGAAACCGGAGTACTCAGAGGAAACCTACCAAGCACGGGGAGAACATGCAAACTCCATGAACACAGACCTGATACAGTGCTAACCACTGACCCTTCATGCCGCCTTCCGTACATTACACGTGGTTTAAAATACGACTATTAGTAAATACAAAAATCATATTATTAGGATTATGTCCCCGTGAATAAGGTTCACTGTCTAATCCAACAGAACCGCGTGGCGTAATATTCAATTTAAAATAGTTACCTTTATACAGCTTGTATACGATGTCTTGTTTCCTGAAACGTCGTACTATTCATGTTTCCCTACAGATTTTCTCGCTCACATGTATCGTGACAGCGCAACCTTATTTTAAGCTTGACACTCTGAAATGAGAGTCAGCTCCCACTGGGGCATAGAAATAGGAGTTTAGGGGCTACTAACAGTGTGTGTTTTATCCCGTAAAGAGTGAGCCGGATGAGAAGCGGCGCCCGGGGCATCGTACTTCTATCTGACAGCAGCTCAAAGTATCAGGAGGAAAATAAGCTGCTGCAACATCTGCCATTACAGCCACTGTTTCATGTGCGGGAGGTTTTTACTCCTGCCTGCTACAGGACAGAGATGACATACAGTACGGCACATCTCCTCTCCTGAATCGCTAACCTGCGCTGGGTACATGACAGTAAAGGACAGATATACAGTATAATAGGAATTGCAAAGTAAATCCTGCTCTGCAGGGGAGATTGCTCTCTTTTGTCAGTATGCATTGCTGTTATTGTTGCAAAAGACTGGAATTGTGTTATAATAAAGCAAAGGACTTGAGTTCTATGGATCCATTTGTCTCGGAGACGACTGAAAAGAAGCACAACCTGTGACTGGCATGACCTGCACACACCAGCTTTACTCGCGACTCTGGAAATCATATTGCAAGCTCGAAGCATTACCTTAAAGAGAACAGACTCGTGCTCGAAGCTTTTTCGATAGCGGAAATCAAGAAATCCTACAAGATATGATTAAATCACAGATGGCAGACTCGCGCTTAAGAGATCGCGCGCTTTAGGAGTCTTTACTCCAGAAATGCTTCACACTGTGAGCCATCATACATCTTAATCCACTGTGAAACAAGCAGAGAAAAGGCCCTCGAGGGAACAGACCATCAATCAGGAGCAAATTCCACTGCAGCACAATGGAAATTTCGGTACCTTCTTGCTTTTCCTCGGGAGCTTGTTTAAACCCGTTGCATGCTGTAGGAGGATTGGGAAAGAATGACGCCGCTGACTCTGTGTTTCCTAACAGCTGTTGAGAAAATTTAAGGCTTTTTAAAAAATTTTTTATAGACCTAATAAATACTTGTCAACGAAAGGAAAAGTCGCTGTGATGCAACACAAGCGTCGCCACTGGACGGGACTTTGATACAACAAGACCTGATTAGTTTTAGGAGCACAGAAGCCAAACATCCCCCCACTCAGAGCGTATTATTCTCTTACACTAATGGAAAAAACAGTGCGTTAAGTAAAAACGCACACAGGCCGAGCAAAGCGACCTGTGTCTTCAGTCCAGTGGAGCCACCTGGTTTTCTCTTCCTCTGTAATTGGGGCTGGCATGGCATGCTCAGGCAGAAGCATCGACTATATCAGACGCTTTTTTTCTTTTCTTCTTCTTTTTTACCTTAATATGGACCAGTGTATATGGAACAGGAAGGCACAGGATGTTATTTTGTCTCAGACTTGGCCCCAGATGTCAGTGTTTGACTGGGATTTCCTCCAGGAGATAAGAGTTTGCAAAACCGCAGTCTGGCCGAAACTCATATGGCACACACATAAACACACAAATAGACAGAAACTACACCGCACCGCGATTCGACCGGGTTTTATGTGTGGAAAATTGCATACTGGTGTAAACGTATAAGCTGATTGTAAAAGTTTGAGGTTGCACCAATATAACACACTGAGCAGAATTAAACAACAGGAGTAGACAATACCGAGACTGTTGGCTTGTTTTCATAATCACCACTTCCATAATCACCCGAGGCCTGAAAGAGAGAGAGAGAGAGAGAGAGAGAGAATTATTTCATCTTCTTAACTCCTAAATTTTATCACTTGTATCTTATTATCTTGAAAAGGCCAGAGGTTCTGTGTGTGTGTGTGTGTGTGTGTGTGCGTGTGTGTGTGTTCTTTAATGCTGCTCCCTTCTGGGTCCTATGATACTGTAGATATGAAGTCCACATTTTCCACAATAAAATATGGAAAGTGCTGCATCACTTATTTAACTTTTGAAATAGAATCCCTAACCCTGAATACAAAATAATGGTTTCTGCATTTGCCTGTAGCTGTGCCATCTGATCATATATGTTTCCATAATTTTCTATATCTTAATACACAAGATCAGAAAGCTACAGTATTCAGGGCTATAATGTTCCTCACACACACACACACACACACACACACATCATATATATATATATATATATATATATATATATATATATATATATATATATATATATATACAGTATATTTGTCACTTTACAGCCACAAACATGAATCAATTTAATTGGAATTCCACGTGAAAGACCAATACAAAGTGGTATATACAATATATATAGCTATATATATAATATATATAGCTATATATATAATATATATATATATATATATATATATATATATATATATATATATATATATATATATTCATTCATCTTCTATACCGCTTAATCCTGTGTTCAGGGTCGCGGGGGACCTGGAGCCTATCCCAGGAGACTTCGGGCACTAGGCGGGGTACACCCTGGACAGGGTGCCAATCCATCTCAGGGCACACACACATACACACACTCACACACCCAATCACACACTACGGGCAATTTGGGAACGCCAATTAGCCTAACCTGCATATCTTTGGAATGTGGGAGGAAACCGGAGTACCCGGAGGAAACCCACCAAGCACGGGGAGAACATGCAAACTCCATGCACACAGAGACGGGAATCGAGCCTGGCCGGGGAATCGAACCCAGACATATATATGGGTTATACTTGTGTGTGTATATATATATGTACTTGTATACTTGTACTTGTATATACATATGTGTGTGTGTGTGTGTGTATAATATTTGTAAAAAAAGTTTTTGATCACGACCTGACACATCAGGCTGCTTTCCCAACCACAAATAAAGTCTGGTTATAGTCCAAAAACTAAAATTTAATCCCCTTTAAATTCCACTGAGAAGATGATTTATTCTGAGGCAAAGTGTAATCTCCCATAAAGTGAGCCAGGATGTGAGTATAGGTCTTTTGTGCTCATCAAAGTTTTGGACCTACCCCATCCGAATCATCCTCTTCTTCCTCACAATACCGTTCAGCTGCACGAGGGTCCCCAACCACCTTCAGATCTCCAATAATACCCTGAAACACAAACATTCACATAAATGAGCAACAATTGATATCCAGTTCCCTCTGATTTTCTCATTTGTTCTGATGTCACTCACTTTAAAGGATCATACCCGTTTATTGTTGTCCTTTAAGGCCATTACCATTATAGTGCCCTGAATACAATTCCATTCAGACTACTATTTCCTGAGCAACACAGCTTTTTCAAATAACATTAACTGAAATTTATCTTCATAAGTATCCAGATTTCCCTCTTACTTCTCACATGACCAGGGGTGAGGTCAAAGGTTTTTTTTTTTTTTTTCAAGAATGCAGTCAAAGGGTCTTTATGACACTTAAATTGACCTTTTGTGGTGCAAACAGTGACCCTTGCTGAAAATCCCACAGTTGGTCCTAGCTGGGCTCAGTCAAACCCACAGACCTGCCGTTTAGCACGCAGCCCTAATGAGAGCAAAAAGATGGCAATCATATCTAGCCTAATGAAGCTTGTAATTATAATGGCTGACTCATTACAAAGACATTGCTGATGTCACACTAAAAGGCCTCCCCAGACCACATGAAACATGGTAAGATCAGAGGAATCGTGTTGAAGCGCATCCCACCCATCTGCTCATGAATGCCTATTGTGATTCCTTAGTCCAGCCCTGAAAGTGGAGCATTCCTGCTGGCCCGGGCGCCTCACTATGGTTATGGGCAGACAGCAGGACAGGCAGCGCTGCCATGGATAATAGCTAGGCGTCTGACAACCACGCGGCCTTAGTGTGGTCTCATTCCTTTTTACGAAGATAAAGAAGGATTTGCAGAGTCACTGAAATACTTGGAGTCCATGTTTAAGAATACCTAAGTAGTGCACAGTTATAAGGATACACAATAAGTCCATTTACAATGACAGTTACAGTTATCTTAGCTCACCACATACTGTAATGTGTTCCATAAGGACGGGTAAGTGGACGTCTTTAAAACCTAAATCTGTGGGTGACTCCATGTTTATGGCACTATTCAATTGTTAAATGGAATTTATTTAAATTATTTTATTTATATTATATGACTACATTTGACTCCAGGTGAAAATGATTTCTCCAACTTCCAGGAGCACTCTTCCTCAATTTGAGTCTTTGTGCCATCAATGAAAAAAAATCTCCACCGAGAAGATAACAGTACAGTACATTCAGGTCATCAGCTGACTTTATGATTTTTATTGCTGAGCCTACTGTATACATGACCAACTGAATCATCAACCCAGGATCATAACACTGCCTCCAGAGGCTTGTACAGTGAGCACTATGCATGATGAGGGCATCGCTTCATCGCCTCCCTTCTTACAGTACTTCACACTCATCACTCTGGAAAACGTTAATCTGGACTTATTCCATTATACATGACCTTTTTCCATTGCTCCAAGGCCCAATCTTCATTCTCCCTATCAATTTGCAGCCTTTATTTTCTGATTAGTCTCAATAACAAGTGGTTTTCTTATCGTCTACAGGTGTTTAGGGGCCAGGGGTAGCTCAGTGGTTAAGGCATTGGACTACGGTTCGGAAGATCCCAGGTTCAAACCCCACAACCACCAAGTTGCCACTGTTGGGCCCTTGAGCAAGACCCTTAACCCTCAACTGCTCAGATGTGTAATGAGATAAAAATGTAAGTCGCTCTGGATAAGAGCATCTGCCAAATGCCTAAATGTAAATGTAAGTGTAATTCTGTGAGTCCTTGTCACATTGTGTGTGCATCAATGGTCTTACTTTCACTGTTAAGCTATGTTGATTGATTTTATGATGTAACTAAACGATTTCCGTGGATGGTTCAGTAGTATTCTTCTGTGTTTCTATAAGGCATGAGCTGTTTTTTGTTTGTCTATTTTTATTAATAATTGCAATCTCCTTTGATGCAGGCCCATCTGAAACACCAACCTTTTCCTAACAGGCAGACAGTGGCAAGGAAAAACTCCCTGAGAAGTCAGTACGAAGAAACCTTGAGAGGAACCAGATTCAACCAGGAACCCATCTTCATTTGGGAACATTCAAAGTTATCCCATAAGTCAATATCACATTATCACTGATTTTTTTATTTATTTATTTTTTTTAGACTTTCCTTGTTTTTTGGTAAATTTTGATGAAACTACTAAATATCACATACTGAACATTCAATTTGTGAAAAATTCTAAATTAGTGTGTTTAAGTCTATTATAGCTTTAAGCACAATCATGGAATCAAGCATTGCAGGAATTAGTTAGGGTAACCCACAGAAAAAAAGCTGCTTGCACACACTATCTCATATTAAATGTCCCATTTGGCTTGAAGTCTGCAGTTCTCATCAAATGATCAGGAAGTATTAGTCAGACCCAAACCATCAAAGGGCCATTTGTAGGCTGACTCTATTAGATCTGTATTTCCTTGTTTTGGAGCGTTTAACTCAAAACAAAGCCAACAGTGTACTGGCTTATAACCACATTTTACTGTAGAGAATGTCAGAGAAGAGATTCTGCAACATTTATACACTGATTACACGAGTTAACCTTTAAATTAGATGCATATTAACGTTCTAAATCACAACGAGACAACATCTTTCACATGTTCAAAAAGATTAGAAGATGCCATGGTCAGTTCTAGGATAAGATATGGAAAGAAGGGGGTATCTACTATACAGTAAATTCCCTCACTGGAACACACTCTGGGAAAAGAGCCAAGTGCCTTCCACCACATTTATGAGCTCCTGCCTGGATAGTGTTGCTGTGATTGACAGGAGAGAGAGAGAGAGAGTAATGACATCCCTCCCAGCCAGAGGGCTCAGCCAAGTTCGCACTTTTGGACTCCTCACCACAGACGGCTTTGGCATTATCAGGATTTTAACTTGTGATCTTCCAGAGATGGGGCCAACACTTTTCTTTTGCACTACTCAGCAGTTCCTGGATCCCTTATCGTTAGACTAGAGGTTTTAGAGGAAATTCAGGTTTTTGCAAAATCAAACTAACTACTCAATCAAATCATTTTTTTTTCAAAACACAATACTGTTTAAGAGGTACTCAGGACCAGACTACCTCAGACTCATGGTTAAATTGGCACCAGGGCCAAACTTACCACAAACTTGTCATCATCAGCACCTCCAGCTTGACCCACAAAGAGTCCAGCCCCTGTTTCCAGCTCCATTTCATCTGGGGATCGCTCGAACGGCTTTGTCTGTGGCTCTGAATCACAACTGGGGTACAGGGTGACTTGATCATCCAAGACACTGATAGAGAAACGATTCCAGTAGTTGAAAAGGGAGGGAACAGTGAAGCTTGCGGCCTCGTAGGACGCCTGTGAGTCCGGCTCAGTGTAGAACAAAACAATATTCTGCTTTCCGTCCTTCGTGGCTGTAAGTTTCACCCCCACGTACATGATTTTTTGTTGCGTGTCAGTGATTGAGAAGATGACTCCAGGTTTGGTGGAAGTTGGTTTTAGGTTGAACATGAGGGAGAAGTCGCGGTAAAACGACGCAGGCAAGTGTGCACGAGCCAGCTGACCAGTCTTGGAGTTCGTATCAAACACAAAGCCAGGGTCTGGGTCATAACTCTTGGTGACACCATCAGGAAGAGGGAAACCAATCAGCTGTGAGAGTGACACACCTCTATCCGCTGCTAAAGGAAACAGGAGGAATAAAGGAATAAAGGTTAATTAAACATGACTGACATCATATAATAGAAAATAGGAAAATAACTCAGGTTTACATTTGGTTTGTAGGGGAGGACTTGGTTAGAGAAGTCAAGTGTGTTGTTAGACTGTTGGATCACACCTTAAAGGAATGAACTCAAAAGGCTAATAATGAATGAAAGTTGGTGGGGACTAATTTGCATGGTTACATACAGTATACTGTAGCAGAATCCCTGCACAGCTTTCAACCAACATTAGCGTTTTTTTTCCTTTAAGAGGTAGTCGTCAGGGTTAATTTGGGATTAAACAGATTTTACATGGAACAGTACTCAGAACACCCCCCACCCCAACTAACCCTAATCCCACCCCTTTCTATCCTCCAAGCCCAAACACTACCTATATAGTAGAACATTGTATTATTATTGTATTTTTATTCATGTTTAGTGCAATGCAATTTCATATCCAGGAGCAAAATTATAAAATTCCCTTTGTAATTGTCTCATAATCTCATCGTCTATACTGCTTTATCCTGTGCACCTGTGGGCCTGGAGCCTATCCCAGACTTAGGGCATAAGACGGGGTACGCCCTGGATGCGGTGCCTATCCTTCTTCAGGCACACACACACACACACACACACACACACGCTCCTTCACACACTATATCAATTAGCCTAGCCTGCATGTCTTTGGACTGTGGAAGGAAACCAGAGTGCCCAAAGGAAACCCACCAAGCATGAGGGGAACATGCAAACTCCACGCACACAATCGATGGGAATCGAACTCGTACCCTGGAGGTGCTAACCAATAAGCCACCATGGCATCTCCTTTGTAATTTTCTAATTTTCCCTTTGTTCTATACCCGATTTAATATGTGCACCAAAAATATATTTTTTGCATTTAATATGTGCACCAAAAAAATTTAAAACTGTACTCGAACTTTTAAGGGACAACGTTCTTCCTTAATAGGAAATAATGTTTATCCTTGATGTCAGAGATTTTTTTTATTTGCCGGAGCAATAACATACAACTTTTATTTCTCTTCAGAGGATCAGTGAGTCACCTCAAGGGAGATATTACATAAAATCTGCCAACCCAGTCTTTTCTAAAATAGCAACCCAGCTATGGAGTAAAAAATAAATAAATAAATAAATAAAAAATAAAAACCTATTTGTAATAGGGAACACGCCAGAGAGGAGTACGAAGTATTTTGTTATAAAGAGCGGTCATTTGTTATGCTACGGCTAATTGGGTTTTATTAATACAGTATAATTGGAATAATTAGACCTATTTTGCTTATTTCAACAAAAGGAATGTTTATAGGCTC
Source organism: Channallabes apus (assembly GCA_030522415.1). Lineage (NCBI taxonomy): Eukaryota > Metazoa > Chordata > Actinopteri > Siluriformes > Clariidae > Channallabes > Channallabes apus. The sequence goes on from CM060109.1 coordinate 43,623,537, forward strand.
GGCTCGGACTAATTTACAATACAACACATCCACTGTCTGTTAGCATAATTACTTATTGTACTGTAGATAAGCACTTGGAGTGCCCAGTCCTATATTTTTCCGTGTTAAGACAGTGTGTAGGCATGTCAGACAATTATGTAGTGATCCAACTTTATTAATGTAAGTCAAGTTTGGATATACCTTCTAATTCAATGGTCTTTCCTGATTTTTATTTCTTTTTATATTGGTAAGAAAATGTTGAAGGCATCCAAAATATGCACTTATTTCCTTTGAACAGTTGACATTGAGATGTATCTGCCACTTATGCTCTATAACGCCTTTATAACAGCTCTAATCTGAGGTGGTGTTTTTTGAGGCTGGTAACTCTACAGATGTCGCCTTTAAGACCGCTCGTGTTTTCCCGTGGGATGCCGCAGTTTAGCGCGCGGCGTGCCGTGACTTGCCGGAGGCAACATTCGGGAATTTAAAATATGAACTTCTCCTCTGCAGCAGAGGTAATTCTTGGTCATTTTTCCATGAAAGCCAGTGTTATCACGGTGCTTGATGGGGTTTGCAAACGCATTTGGCAATACTGTGCGTGCAAGAAGTGTTCCAGAAGGGCCTTCATGTTTTAAAATAAAGATGAATTATTGTTGATGCTTATAAATGAATCACCTAATTCCATGTGTTATTTCATAGTTTTGAAATATAGTCGACGCTTGACACCATGTAGCATAACATGTTAAAACGATAAAGCTCTGAAGAATGCATACAGTAGATGAACCCCTTTATGTTGCCTTCTTTGGAGCTTATGAGCCAGTGTTTAACGTTAGTCTTAGTTGACTTACATAGAGCCGGTTAGTCTGCCTAAAGCTGTCTACAACCCACCAAGGTAAGCATCATTTTCCCATACAAAAAGCTGTTGGACTTCTCAGTGCCGTAGCAAAACAGACATGAACCAGACTAATAAACTCAGTTAAGTAATCTGTCTAATAATCACACAGCTGCTGTCGGAATGTTTGTGAAGCTCCTGCACCATCAATTCATCATCGAGACAGAGACGAGAGCTTGAACAATCAGCATAGATTTCAAAATGCAAGAGATTTCCTTGCATGTAAATATATGTATAACTGCTTATATAGGCATAAGCATATTTATTTATTTTCCTTTTTTTTTTTTTTCAAGTACTGTACTTGGTGCGATTCCTCAAAATACTCTGGGTCCTGTAATTTTTTCATCAAGACCAAGAGCCTGAGGGAATAAAATACAGAACATGTCTATGACTGATCTGGAAAGAAATGACTCTATTATTGATAGAACGATCATAGATTATAATCAGTGATCAATCGATTTCCTGTGCATTTCAAGTGATAGATTATAAAAATTGTCAATTGTTAAAATTTATTTCATTGTTAAAAATTCCTAAAACACACAGCGTTACATGATATTTCTGTGCATACTGTATGGGCAAGTGCGGTATAGAGGAAATGTTCATGCATATGATGCCAATAACCGTACATGCTGTGTATGGCTAACTTGAAAATCAAAAAGGTAATTTGTACTAAATACTAGGGCTGCACGATATTTGGAAAATATGCGATATGCGATATGTTGTTGAATATTGCGATAACGATATTTCTTGCGATATAACATTTCCCTAGAGAAATGCATTTTTTTATTATTATTATTGGCTATTTTTTTTAAATCATTTATATATGTAATGATCATACTAAAATAAACAGGTAATAGATATTCGTCTGATGTGATTAAATCTAATTCAGGCTAAAAAGAAACTATATGTCAAGGAAGTTGCAAATATTTAGACTGAATGACCCTCAGCAGATATTCTGATTTCTGGTTTGCTGTTACCATAGACCTGCCAACACAATATGAATTACTTTCAAACATTACTTTTTATTTACGTGTAACCGTACACTCATCGATTTCATTTACCGCAATTCTTTGCGATACAGATATTGCGTATACCAGTATCGCGATAACGATAATTTTTCGATATATTGTGCAGCCCTACTAAATACATTGTAACATTAAAAGATATAGACATGATACTGTATGATTTCCCTCAGTGCGACTGCAGAAGCTTTATATGAGTCTCAGCTGAGCAGAACTTCTGGAATGCTTTTTTTTTTTTTTTTTTTTTGCATAAAGCAAGGGTTGTGGAATTTGCCCCCAATTACTTATGCTGCACTCGTGTTCCGGGTGACAACTTTCACAGTCGGTCGGCAAAACCGGGAAAAATTTCTATTGACCAAAACCTACTGTAATCTACTTATATATTTGTGATTACCAGAATTAAAAAGAAAGAATTATCAAAACTGTGCATTGAACTGTGCAGCAACACTGATTATTAATCAAAGACCATTTGATCAATTATGGAACGGTTAAAACAATAATCAATAAACTGTATGTGATGAGTATTTGTAGCATTAATAGCTGTTACTTTAATTAAAGTGGATTATTAAAAACAAATAAAAAATGACAGGATATACTGTAAGTGCATGGTAATGTCAGAAAGTTTCTGACACTGGAGACACACTCCCGGCAATCTGCAACCTTTCAGGTAATTATCCCCATTAACTGAAATTAAATCTTCATTGCCTATTACGCTGGACTGACTCATTGCGGATGAGTTGTTGATGCGTGCTGAGCTTACAGAGGGTGACCAGTACCACTCTTTCTGCTCCACAGCTGTGTATCAGTGTCACTTACTCAGAAAATAATAAATGCCAAATGTGTAATTTCGGCTCGTCCGACTAATCCGGCACTCTTTCACTCGGGAGGGATGCAAAACAGTCATCTGTTAACCCTAAAGGTGCAGCAGTAATCAAGAGTTAAAGATTAGCAACTTAATGAGAATGTCTTCATGCTCGTGGGTTTTCCCTCTTCTCACAAATTTCTGACAGTTAAATTAGTTACTGAAGGCAGTGATGCAGAGAAAAAGCAGACTTCTAAAAGAAAGCGCTTGCAGGCTTTACTCGTCTCAGCTTACACTCAATTTCACTCTGTTTGCACTGACGAAACAAAAAGGGGGGTGTCTTTTTGGTTTACAATCACTTTGTTGATGGGGGTAAAAAAAAAAAAGACAGAGTAAATATTCCCATTCAAATTAAGGAAATGCAGCCATAGTAGACAGAACGTGAACATTAGCAAAGTGCTTTCTAAGCTCTGGATGTCTTTTAAATTGGTCTGTAAGAGAAGGGAGTTTGCAAGGTTTTTGAAAAGTTGATTTCTTCCTCCATCACAAGGCAATGAACCATGCAGTCAAAACATCACATTAGAGGGTCTAAAGACCTTTCCCATGTTGCTGTGCATGGTTTGGGTTGGTTTTCTGGACACAATAAACGTACAGAACACTACAGTACATCCTTCTAAACAATGTAGTCAATTATAAAACACTAAAAGTACAAGTGACAAATAGGGGGGCGGGTGTAGGGGTAATGGTACTTGCATTCAAATTTGGACCATCTGGCACATTATTCTTTGTTCAGAATGCTTTGTAGCTTTAACCAAGATCCTTGCGATTATCTTGATTAAATGGGTAAATTTAAATTACATATCGCCGAAGGACATGGAGCAAAAGATTATATTCATTTTAGAGTAAGTTTGGAGTAAGGTACGTTCCTTACTTAAGGTATTTGATTTTTTGTGCATTCTGCATATGTGTTCAGTATGGCCAATTTGGCCATGTTTGAATTCATAATAAAAGAAAAGCAGTACTGTTATATCCCTACTGGTAATGTAGAGATTAGGGCTGGGCGATATGGCTGAAAACTGTATCACGATATCAGTGTTTCATATCAGTCGATATCGATAATTATTGATATTTTTTATGACCCATTTAAAATAAGGACCAGTAGAAGAATATATTATATTTAAACATTTTTATTTTAAACTTAACCTTCCTATGATCATAGTCCCATCAGTTATTAAGACAGAAATGTCAACAACCATGGGAAAATAATTAAAATGTAAACATAAGTCTAAAGTCACAATGAACACTTAACAATTATCTCTTAACATTTAAGGTGCAAAATTAAAAGAAAATGTAAGAAATGCTTAATAAAGTGCAATAAAATAGTGCAATGCGTTTATTATATTAGATGCCTTTAGAGAAAACTACAACAAAAATATATTGTTGTAATATATTTGAGTTTGATGTTAATTCACTGGCGGGCCACCAGGGGGCAATACCGCGCTGTATACTATGTGTGTCGTGTGCACTGAATGCAGTAAAAGAAGAATACCGTTTCTTTTCCTCTGGTTGTCTCACACAAAAAGCAAGTAATATTATAGATGTTAGTTGTGCATATTGATGCAAACATAACAATTGTCATACCAAAGAATAAACTACCCGCCAATGTGGCTAGTGAGACTAAAGTTATTACCCGCCACAGCCGAATTTTACCCGTTGAATTTTACCCACTCGGGTGGGCGGGTGCAAATGTCAACGCCATCTTGTCTCCGTTTATGCTTCCTGAATCGCGACCGTACTACTTCCGAGTCCTAGAGCCGGTCGCGGAGCGAGTGCACATGACAGCAATCAAACTACTGTAGCTTCGCGACCAGTGTTTTCTTCCGACAGAGAATAAAAAAATATCGAACACATTTTTTTATTGATATCGATCACGTGTCTATCGCGAAACATATCGTTATCGTTTTATCGCCCAGGCCTAGTAGAGATCTTGAACAGAATATGATGAACACACAATTGTCTAACAAACTATTCTTTTTTTTTTTTTTTTTGTAAAAAAAAAAAACTATTGGCATAAGAATCTGATCAATCTTTCACCAAGTACAAAATTGTGATCTACTATTCGACTGACTGTTTTATTGTTTGGTTCAATTTGATGAAAAGAACACTCAATCAGCGAACTGCAAAGTCTCACCAAAGAAGCCACATAAGAACATCACTTCTTACTTCCTAGACTATATAAATATCTTGGCTTTCAAACATGTTCTAGCTTCGAGTTAAAAAAAAAAAAACAGTAAATCTGCATGCCTCTGTCATCCATAAAACTGACAACAAGCCAAATTCATATAAATCTTCAGACCATTGTCACTGAAAGGGTAAGTACTGTAATGGAGAAAGTAGCTGGTCCTGCTTGGACTTTTCCCATAGAAATCAACAAATGAGCTCAGGGCCACGATCAGAGACATACTGTGTTTGATCGCACACATTTTCCTAAACAGAAACTCAGCAATCATTCAAAACATGACGTTTTTGAGAGGTAAATGTATTCCTCTGATGGTGTGCATGTGCTATTTTGAAATCGATTAATTCAAGACTCTAAATCGTTAATGTCATTTCCCACAAGTATCATGAGATCTTCAACAACTTATAAGAATATATTAAGTGCTATAATATGACTTGTCAATTTCGAAAGAAACTCCACCTAATTATGGGTCAACTGCCTCCGGCTAAACATCTGGATAGTGAGTCAACACCGAGACCTGTGGTCACCAAACACTGTCAAGTTTCAGCAAACACATTCTGCCCACCAAGGAAGAGTACAGAAAAACACCAAGGAAAATATAACAGGAGAAAATGTTCCCAGACTTTGCTAAGAAAAAGGAAATCCTCTTCCTGACCACACTTCATCCATCTTCAAGAGATTTACATTTTTCACATTTAGTAGATACTTTTCACTGAAGTTACTTACAACGAAGAGAAATACAATCCATGATAAGCAGCTGAACATTCAAGGCCAACAGCTGCTCTCAGGCAGCCATTTTCTGAATACCAACTTAGAGGCGTAATCACTCAGCCGCTGCTTCCCACACGTCAGCTGTGCTATACAATCGATTATCAGCACATCATCTTAGCAGTCACAGTTGCAAAGATTCCTCCTATCCGGTGACTCACTGCTTCTCATCTGGACCATTCAACATCTTCTCAAAAGCAATGTTTCTCAGCCAGCAAATTTGACTTGGGTCTGGTAGTCTGAAAACGAGGTGTCAATGCCTTTAAACTATGAACTTAATTAATTATTTATATAAACAAAACATCAATCAATAAGCTACACATTGTAAAAAACTAAGTGCTCCTTTCTCATTCTCCATCCTGCTTGTGCTGTACAGGGTCATGGAAGGCCTGGAGCCTATCTCAGGGGGCAATTGGCAGGGTACACCTTAGACAGAGTGCCAATCCAACTAAATGCATATTACAGTCAATTTGGAAACAATTTTGTCCTTGGACTGTAAGAGGAAACCCAGCAAGCACAGGGAGAACATGCAAACTCCACACACACAAACCTTAGACAGGATTTGAACCCTTGACCCTGGAGGTGCAAACACAACGCCATTGTGCCGCCTAGTGCTAAAACCAATTACTGTCTATATTATATTAACATTTGTAAGTTCTGCATGGATGATTAATGGCAGAGTGGGTTCTCAAAGCCTGAAGGGAAACTGCTATCTGTCTCAACCATGTGCTCTGTGGACATTTTCTGGCAAGGTTTTTTTTTTTTTATAAATAAATAAATAAATAAATAAATGTCTCCCACCACGCCCCACATCTGTAGCTGTACTTGTTTAAAAGTCATCTGTTTAATCCAAATAATGTGTTCTTAAGTTATTAAGCGGAGATGTTTCATTCCATGGACTTCAACATATGACTGCATGATGATAAAGCTAACAAACTGACTGCTGGATCATCTGTCTCAAACAACACCAAAAGACCTGTGTAAAATCTCCACCGCCTCTGAATTCCTGCATCTTGAAAAACAGCGCACATTATGATAAATCACCTAAAGAGCCACTTCTACTGGCTGACAGGAAGGCACTGATAAACTGACATGAAATAATAGATCCCGCATACCATGACGCTGCCAGTACAGATAGCAGGACGTGTCTGATATATTGACCATCGAGAGCCATAAAGTGTGAACAAGTAGACTCTTTATTAGGATTGCCTGTAAGCATGGGGCAGGGTGTGACAGACAAGAACGACTGACGTATTCAAGTGCGCTGGGAAATATGGAGGGAAAGGGTCCAATCCAGATATGAGTATACAGTACATGTGAAGGTAATGTATTGGAAGGAGTAATACTTCTTGACTCTGCAAGATTGGACCATATTACAGTACGTAGCTATAGCGTTCAAACCCACCCTACACAATCTTCTCTCTGTAGGATTAATAACATTCGCAATAATGTGTTCCATTTAGGGCTGCACGATATTAGGAAAATATGCGATATGCGATATTGTTGTTGAATATTGCGATAACGATATTTCTTGCGATATAACATTTCCCTAGAGAAATCTAGGAACACGGAAGTATAAATTAGTAAACAAACCGCATACAGCTTAGTCACTGAGTTCGCCATGTCGGTTCAGATTGTTTACTTTCTGATTCGAGTGTGTGTTTATAGGATGCGGGTTAAATGTGTGTTTTTCCCTTGTTCCCCTTCTGTGACAGTCCTTAAACTAATTCGCGTGGTTATCCTGCCTAATCGCTTGCTTCCGCGTTTGGGTTTACCGTCTATAAAGGGCTAACGGCTAATCGCGGCTAACAGCTAATCGCTAAGTCTTCTGATCATCCGGGGTTAGTTCGCGACAGAATGAAGTATAAAGATATAAATAATATATATATATAAAGATATAAGCAGGTATAAACATAGTAAGGGCTCATCTGATTGGTCAAATTTGGAAACACAAATGCTTGGCAAATAAAGTTTTTATCGCAACTCCTTGCGATATGGTTATCGCGCATGCCATTATTGCGATAACGATATTTTTTCGATATATCGTGCAGCCCTAGTTTCATTATATCTTTGTACCATGAATAACACAGTTCCATAAACGATGTGCATTCATCACAAGCGCAATCCTTAAAAGAAAAAAGAATGAAATTCCATTATATCATTTTGTGCCTTGCCATCTAAATCCTAACCACAATTTTCTGCGGACCACCAAGAAGGTTTTCCAGACCCCTTTTCTAGTGTTCAGCATGCTGTTCGCATTAAAAAAAACTTCCCTACTACAGCCTGAATCTTGCCATTGTCCCCTGAACATTGAGACTGCTGCTGGTTTCATTTGTCCTGATTCTGAAAGAGCGATACCAGATGCTCAGTCTCTGTAGGAACACGCATATACAGTTTTTTTTTTTTTTTTTTTTTTTTTTACACCACTCTGTGGAACTTCCACCTGTCATACATTGTTCATGAAGCACAGATTTACAGCAACACTGCAGTAAAATGTGGGTTCTCTAAACAAGTCTGAGAATGCATTCTAAATGAATTCGCCACAGATGTCCAATACAGAACATTATTGCTGTGTGTACTCTTCAGGAGAACTACATGTGTCTAAAATAAGAAGCACAATGAAAAGCCATTTTGCACCAGAATGTCACAACGAGCCATGTTCGGGTCATTTTCTCAACAATAACCTCCGCAGTCCTATAAATTCAACAAATCCTTAGTGTACTTGCAGAAGAAAGGCAGATCGTAATCATAAGACTCATGACTGGAGGGAAAATTGAAATAAAAAGATGAGCATGACCATTTTAATTTTAGATCTGTGACATCTAGCTCCTAAGGGCCTTACAAAATAAGCTTGAAAAACTAAGGTAGGATCACATGAACACTTAGAAAAATGTTCTTGAATTCGAAAGCATCTTTTTCAAAACTTGGACTATTTAACTATTGTCTGAGAGCTGCATAATATCCATGCATAATGTATCATATTCCATGCTATGGAAAACAATGCTCCAGTACATTGACTGACGATACTGTTTCACATGCCCTTTAGTCACACTTGTTGTTTTCAGGAATGCCTGTACCCCATGCCCCTGCTGGACAGACATTCCAACATCGCAACTAGTTAAACACCCAATTACTGTACGACATGAGACACATGTTATAGGGTATAGCATATCCCACCCTATGAGCTTAATCTTCATTATTTGCACATGCATGTTTTAATTAAGGTTGATCTAATTAAAAGTCATTACCTTGAAAGTATCCAGAATTATTCTAAGGGATAATTAAACTAGCAATGCAATTACATTATAAAATAAATTTCGCTATAGACATGGTCACATAGACGAAAACATTAACCAGGACATGCAAAGGTTTAGTAGGGCTGTGCCATGCATAGTGAAAACACCATGAAGTGAATGTGCAAAATGAATTAAAGCACAGAGCGCCCTGTCGTCATCCCTCTCCCAATCCACGCCCACACCACCATGCACTTACACCTGTCTCAAGACCACATAGCACTCAAGCATGCAAACCAACTAAGACAATTAAACAAGTAAAAACGCCTTAAAACAGGTGAATGACACGACCCACAGACAGGTGGCCGCTGGTTCAGAATGCATCTCTTCAATGGGCTCAAAAAGAGATGGCATTCTAACCCGCCTTTACCTTTCTGATTACTAACGGACAAACAATGTTTGCCATCATCATTCTCCTCAGGGAGTGAGCTGCATTCCACTGGGAAACGTCTGTCCTGCAGAACTGTCCAGCAGCTGTCGATCAGGAGCTCGCAGAAGCTGCGGCATGGCATCTGTGGGGACAGGCCTGGCACCCCGCAGCGTGGCATTGCCAGCAAACAGAAAAACCTCTCCACTGCATGGTGGCAGCCTGACTGAATGAAAAAAGCCCACTCACCCAGAAGCGCCTGCACATGCTCCACACTGCTCTGGTTAAAGAAGTTTGGCACTGTGAAACTACCGTTTTTCGGACCATGACAAAATGGCAAATCAGAATCAACCGGCACACAGCGTGGGGATTCAGTGGCAGGTGTCTCCCTAGCAAAGAAAGAATCATCGCTTTCTACAGTTAGTGAACCATTTGAGACAGAGTATTCATGAGAATACTGTGTCGTGTTATTAAGATCAGCATGCCAATTAGAGCTATTGCTATTTAATGTGTTTCGATAACTGCTGACACTTTCAGAAGAAATGTTTATGCTTATGTTGAACTGACTCGTAATGGGGTCACCAGGTGAACCAGCAGCCTTGGCAATGTGTCCATCCATTTGGGAGACATCCGCTTTGGTGAGATTCATCTGCAGCTTAGTATCGCCACTAGTAGACACATTGATTTGAACAGTGTTAAGTTCCTGCTTTTCCAGCAAAGGGGACAAAGTGGCAGGTGTAGGCCCAGATTCAGGTTCAACAACAGTCCCAGAAAGAGACCATGATCCAGATCCAGAGTCAGACTCTAACCCAGAACCATGCTCTACCTCTGCTTTCGATTGCTCATTCCCGGCTGATCCAGATCTAGACTCCATTTCACTCCTCATCTCCTCACCCTTAGTAAGGACATCCACACTGGAAGCAGCTGTGCCTTCTGTCCTCATGGATTCTGTCGCAGGTACACTTGTTGGAAGAGTTGTGCCCAAAGTAGTAATGTAGGCTGGGGTCTGAGTGCTCTTGCTGTTGTCCTGTGGGCTATTGAACCAAAGCCATCCTTGCGAGTGTCCAATGCACAGTCCTACCAGCACACCAAGCCACAGTCCAAGCGAAGGCATCTTGTTCAACATCTGATCTTTTAGCAGTTCATTCAGGGTCTTGCAGCAGGCATGCCCACGGTCAGTAATCCACACTTACTCACCCTGGAGTCCAACCACTCAGCCCCTCAAAGCAGGCAGAGAAAACTCCAGAGGAGGAGTAAACTATTCAGTGTGTAGGGGGGCTGATTGCTTATTGGGCAAAGCCTGGGACCTTTCCTCCCACAGCTCCTCCTTCTTCTTTTGTGTCTCTAGTGATACAGTGTGTCTGCCGATAGATAATCTTGCCAAAAAAATGCCTGAGGCTTCCTTTTGTGAGTGCTGGTGATTTGAGAGACTAGGACAAATGCCTCTCTGATAGATTTATTTATTTTTTGTTGTTGTTGTAACTTTTCCAGTCGTTACAGGGGCACAGAGATTCCGAGAAGCTACCCTGTTCCAGTTTAAATGACTGTGCAAAATTAGTCTTAAAACTTTTCTGACTCTTAAGGATCAATTATTTCAGAAGTATTGTATGTGTGGGTTCTAAAACATTTGGGCGGTATAGAGCAAAGTAAATTACTATGTCTGAATAACATTTATTAGAGTGTATTCCATCCCTCTCCCATTCCCCTTATTAATTCCTAAGTAATAACTGGGTACGTCACGCATACTGTATATATCAGTACAGATGGGAATGCCGGGTTTCATTTCTTACCTCTAACACTGCAAGACATATTTTCATCTACCTTTCTGTGTCTTGCTTTCTGGTCATTGCACGTGGTAAGTTGTGCTCTTTGGCTCTACCTTGCAATTACTTTTTCCACCCCCAACTCTCCATTCCATGTAGGGAGTAGTTAAACACTGATCCAGGACACACACTCTTGTTCTGACTGGTACAGACAAGTCTATAAGATCTGGTGAGAGGACACATACTAAGGGGAGTTGTGAGCCACAGAATTATTACAAACAACTAGTTGTGGTATCTGCTTATCGAGGAATGAAACTCATGCAAAGGATCATCAGAAGTGTACATGCATGGTTGCTCATGGCTTTCACCACTACAGTATATCATCCATCTGACAACAGAGAGGATCCTTTAATCCTTTACAATCTATAAACCTATGAAGCATATACACACAAAAAGTAGCCAGAATCTGGTTTAAATGCAATCATGCTGAGTAGAACTGGAAAAATAAAAAAAAAGGTGGAGAACACTAGAAGCCTTTGACTCCTGTATCACCCACTGTATTTGAAAGGAAGAAACAATGAGAAATGTGACTATGTGGAGAAAACCTACGCACAAGATACTTGACCCGCCTTGGGCTCTCAAGGAGCAACTGCGATTTTTTTTACCCGTCCTCTTCACAAGCATCTAGCCAGGAAACATGGTTAAAAAAAAAAAAAAGTAGGGAGTCCAAGGGGAATAATATGGGAATGACATGAACAAATGTTAAACAGCGTTTATCCCTCATGCCAGAGCCAGTCAAAAACACTAGTGGGTCTCAAGCAGGATAACAAATGGCTATTGAGGGAAGGGCAACGGTTAAAGTTACGGAAAATATGCCAACGCTACTTACATAGGGATATAGCAATTTGAAGAAAAAAAAAATGTTTGACAGTTTTAGATTTTTTAATAGAGTCCATTGTATAAGACCTGCTTTGAACCTTATGGAGGAAATAACATGTAATAAAAATCTCAGTACCATGTTGCTGCAACAGCTGGTACGGTTTCGTCTGGTTAACCATTTAAGTAATCAAATAATAATGTTAACTTGATTGTACAATTTACATAATTATCTGCCAACATGCATATTATTATTATTATTAGTAGTAGTAGTAGTAGTACTAAACACGAGTGCTTAGGACCAAAAATGCAGCAGGACATCCAATTAGCTTCACCATGACCGAGGGCTTAAAAAAGTATTACTCGCACATTATCCCGGGAAGAGAAATTTATGAACCATAACACAGTCGCCACCATTCATAACCTCAACTCACAAAGGGTTTGTTCTTTGAGCGAAAATGGAACAAATCACTCCATGGCACGGGTATGTCCAGGGATGGGAATCCCCATGCTCTATATGTTGAGTCCCTCACAGGACCTGTTCTCTGTGACCTTTCTCAGCAAGCACTCCACCTCTTTCCCACAGCTCGCTCTTGTTTGGGTCCAATCACTGGGACATGCCGTTCTCTGGTGTGTTTAATGGTCAAGTTCAGGCATAGCTGCAGCTTCCTGTGCTAAAGACTGGGCGTTTCTGATGCGTACTGTATGCGTCTTCCACAACTAACCCCCAACCTCTTTTCCTTCCTTTCTTTTTACATGCCTTTTTTTTTTTTTGTGCTTTAAGTGCTAAAAAGGTTCTATGAGCCAGAAAGCCTCTTGGCAGACTTACATGGAATAAATAAAAGACTCTGGCATGATCATTGGATTTTTCAATGTTATGGTATCAAAGCTGGTAAAAAGATAATAACAGTGAATATGTCAGAACATGTTAAGCCGGTATCGCAGAGAATTGTTGGTGTAGGGTGGGTGGGTGGGTGAGAACTTTACCAGGGGGTCAATATGATATTCCCTAATGGTCCTCTGCACAGGAAACTTCCATTATGTCCTTCCATTTATTTTCATTACTGTATGTTATCATAGAAGATAACATCAATTATGTTTGCTTTTATTGTTTGACCTAAGTCATAAATCAAGCTGCCTCCTGTTATAAGGGAATTCCAAACTAACTGTAAAAGTTCTACAAATTAACCAACAAGTAAGACCCTGTTAAAGCAATACTCATCCAAGAATCTACTTCAGAAGGTTATCTGGAAGTCACGTCAACTGGATCCAAGAAGCTACTTGAATGAATAGTGAAATGTACGGTATCTACCCAACAAGACAGAAGTCCAGTTGACATGGCTTAGCGTTGAGATAACCTCATCTGGATGACTCTGAGACATGTATGAGTTATTGTCATATTGCAGCCAAGCATTTGTATTTGAACCCAAGTACACTATGCCTAATCCTAGTTGTATACCCTCATTTATGCCACTGCTTTTGAGCAGCTGCAAATGCATAACATTTGTTTTTAGCAAATTTACACCAGGGACAGCAAGCATGGCAGGCCAACCCATATAGTTGCTGCTTCACAGCTGGTTTGATCCTGAGCTCGAGTTACTGTCTGTGTCGAGTCCAACACGTTTTTGTTTTTTTTTCTGGTTTAGTGTTAGTTTTCTTTATGTTCTCCATGGTTTCCTACTGTAACACTGTCCTGGAAAACATCCCAGTAGATGGACTGTGTGTTCTAAATTGCCTCTAGGTATCAAGGATTGTACTGTATATGCTCCGATTTGAACAGTAGCCCAAATTCTCACCAATAGATAGGATCGACAAGTTCGAGGACTACAGCGGAGGCATGAAAATCATGTGATATAAGTTTGGATTACGTCCCATTACTGTATATCCCTCAGGCAAACTAGAAATGTGCAGCGATTACACCGAGCCGCAATGTACTCTTTAATTTCTGTAATGATGCTGTGCTTTTGCATCCAACCTGGGTTATAACTGATAATTACATGAGGGGTATGAATGACGGCTCAGACAAATACAGACTAAGCAACAAACAACCTTTTATTTTTTTACAGAGCAAGGCTAAAGGTTGAATCATTTCTTGCTCTAAGGTTACAATACAGCAGCCTCTGATTTACTCTGAAAAGCTTATGTGTTTAAAATCCCTTCAATTAATTAACAAATTGAGAAAATGCATTACAGAGCCTGTGTCATTATTTAACCTTGTGTCAGAATAAAACACTTTCTCCTGGGAAATTATTGGAAAGTATTACTTTCATGAGGCTAAACTGACTCCAACAGCACAATCTTGGGCAAAGTTAGGAAATAATAGCAAGGTGACACTGACACTGCAACACAGGTACAAGTGAGTGAAGTGATAACGTTAAGGAAATGCATATTTTACATTTACATTTAGGCAGACGCTCTTATCCAGAGCGACTTACATTTTTATCTCATTATACATCTGAGCAGTTGAGGGTTAAGGGCCTTGCTCAAGGGCCCAACAGTGGCAACTTGGTGGTTGTGGGGTTTGAACCTGGGATCTTCCGAACCGTAGTCCAATGCCTTAACCACTGAGCTTAAGGCTGCATGCAGTAAACTTGTCCAAACATACTGCAGGTAATAATAACTCTGGATGTTGTGCTTCTGATGTCACAGTATCTGAAGCTTCCATGTTATCCTTGAGACAAAACCAGATGTGACTAGACGTGTATCATTGCTTATTTTTACAGCCTCAGGTGAATGAATCAGACAGGACAAACATGGGAAAAAAAAGGATTCATGGTTTCCCATTGATCTGTATTACTTTAAAAGTTTAAAAATTCATACAGTAAGAATGTTCGAAAAAATGGTGAAGGTTTTTCCTGTCTCAGAAATTTTTAAATCTACACAAATATCCAGAAATGTATTCAATGCTTTTAGCCCAGCTTTCAACTGTACACTACAAATCCTTTGTTAAAAAAAAAAAAAAAGTTGAATAAGTTCTATAATGTCTGTGTCGCAGATCATGTTTCCATATGCTATAGCAAAGGAACTCGTCAGCTAAAGGTCTTTATGTTACTCCTCCAGAATGTGTGACCCAGCCTGTCTGAGCTTATGCAAGCATTCAGCAAAAACAACATCCCTAGGCCTGGTAATTAGCTGCAATCAGAGAAAAGTCTGTGCATGGAGTGAAACTCCACTGAATTTAGCTTTACTAAACCATTAGGAAACTATAGACCTGGTGACCCGGACGTAACCGGGCAGTTGCTCATATGTGAACTTTATTATTTCTAGCGCTAAAGCAATCAGGCGTAAGAACTAAAGAGGTCCCAGAGGAATGCAACACAGCAGATATACCATCACAACTTCCTAAACTCTACACGTGATCAGGTCCAAAGAAATTTCTTCCTCTTAGCTATTGTTCTAAAGCACTTTCCATATATCAAGATCAAGCTGTTGATGTAAAAAGTAGAGTTTTCCCCCTTCTCTTCATACCTCGACCAGCTTTAACGAAAAGGCCACATACAGTACTGTACATGCGAATGCGCCAGGAACTCCGGCAGTAAAGTGAAGATTATGCTTCATTAGAAGTGCCTAGGCGATACACACCCAAAACAAAAACTTCCGAAAGCCTGGGACATTCCTCAGCCAGAACATCAGGAAGATCTTAGCAATTTACAGGCTGCCCATAAACAAGCATATTGGGACAGTAACAGATCAAAGGTGAAAGAGAACATGTCACGTGCAAAATGGCTGCACAATGTGCACACAAGTGTGTCTTGTTCATCAGATCTCAGAAGTCGGACGAGATACTCGTGGAAAAAATTAGGGCTTAGTTTGAGGACAGATAAACATAGCTATCATGAATGCATGTTACAAATGTTCGGGACTGATGCAAAAATAAGATGTTACATTATTTGATGAATCATAGGAAGAACATTTAATCGTCATATAATCATTTATACTGTAATCTACTTTTAACAATATATGCTGTCACTTTACAGAAATCTGAATTTACAAACCCGAAGTGACGGTGGAAAGAAAAGACTCCATGAGACATCATGTGGAAGATACCTGGATTGAAACTTGGTTTGAACAAGGCTCAATTGGGAACCTGGAATAAAGTACCCCACACTTTTTTTTTTTTGATCCAGGATCATCTTGTACCTAACCACTGGCTTAACTGCCCATTTCCTTAAGTATTTCTTAAGAGTATTTTCTTAAGCAACGGTAAACGCGCGATGCAAATGCCTTACTGAGCTTCTGAGCTATGAACATACATGGACAGTTCCCAGGCTCTTATGACAGACTCTGGATACTGTTACACACAGAAAGTTCGGCATCTCACACGTGTTTATCTGGAGTGGTCCTGTTTCTGAAGATCTCCTTCGCTGTTTCAGGTCGAAGGTCTCAATGTGTGTACAGTAAGAGAACAGGAGGAGGTATATAAAAAAAGGAGGAGTCCTGTCTCGGGGAGGGGGGACACAAAGATCCTGCATTTAAACGTTCAATAGAAATGCTGACAATAGCGTGGCATGCAGGGCATGTCTCCCTGAGGCCAGCTGCCTTTTGTCCAGGGCTTTTTGTCTGCCCCCCTGCAGGGGCCAGCAGCTAGATGGGGGATATTGAGATGCTAAGCACTACTGGTAGAGATGACCTGGTAGAACAGACGCATAGGGACCGGTGTTGTCATGATAGCATCATTTCCCTTTATTTATAGCAATACAGTCTTACATTTTGAGACTTTTCAAGACTAATTAGATATATCAAAATCTACGACTTGGTCATGTCATAGTGTCAGATTATTTTCAAATTAAAGTTCTGTATTTGATAAGAAGAAGGTAGTATATTATAGTGGAATCATACAATTCATTATTTCATTTCTGCTAAATGAAAAAAGTAAAATTTTACAAATAAAAACACTTTTTTTACAACAGCTTGCTGTAGTTGCAATGACTAACCCTGGGTTTTATGAGGCACAATAAGGTTATATGTGTAAATCATGTGTAATTGTTCCTGGGAGTCATATTGCAAACCCAATCCTTCTTTTTTTTATTTTGTAAATTTTTATACATTTAAAATTTTTTAAGTAAGACAGATCAATGGGAAACCAAGAATCCTTTTTTTCCATGTTTGTTCTGTCTGATTCATTCACCTGAGACTGTAAAAATAAGCAATGATACACGTCTAGTCACATCTGCTTTTGTCTCAAAGATAACATTTTTATGTCCCGCTATGTCACACAAGTCTCCACTGTCAGCACTGAGCTTAAAAACATAAATCCTGATTAGCCAGATGCTAATCGATTATTTCACAATGCTGGTATAGTACCGTTTTCAAAATTCTAGTAACACAATACTTTAATTGTAATACTTTAAATAATTTAATTACCAGTATACCATGATACAACACTACTCGGAACTACAGTATGTTGATGTGTTTACTTTTTTTTCCATCATGAGAACAGCCCCAGTTTATGGTAAACTACATCTGGAACACCTGCAGATTTTTTTCTGTTAATCCTTTTTCCGATGATGTGCTGATAACAGATGCTGATCTACATTCTCTAAATATGTGCCGAAATGCTTTCGCTGAAATCTAAACCGTAAGCACGTGCAAATCTGTTTTGTTTGAAAGAAATGTGAGTCCAGGAAGTGACAGAAAGAATTGCGCCATTATCCATAAATACAGTCAATTTGCAAAACAAAACAAATCTAAAAAGGTACATTATTCATTTTCCAGCAGTTAGTTACACTTCACTTATCTGATTGGATCGGGGATCGGGATTGAAGCGGTGTTCCATGTCTGCTTGCATTCATGCTAGGTAACTTCATTCTGTGTATCACTCAACTCTTTCATGTTTGTCACAATTCTAGCAAATGAAATTATTCTCAAAGCAGAGTTAGTGGCAATTTTTCTTCTGAATTATACATTTGTGATGAATAGAATTATAGGAAATTAAATATAGGAATTATATGAAAAGGTAAAGCAACAAGCAAGCCAGTTTCATTGGCTGCACCTTTAACCCTTAAAACCCAAGTGGCACAGATCCGTCCCGGCAACAACACGTAGGTCAATGCAGATAGATTCAAAAACTGGATGTGCTTAGAGTATATACGTAGAAGCCTTGCCGGTGTTAATGGGAAGGCTTCAGACTTCAAATTGTGCATTTGGGTTTTTGGGTATGTCAGGTACTGTAGAACAAAAGGTATTGTTACTTTTATAATACCCGGAGGAAACCCACCAAGCACGGGCAGAACATGCAAACTCCATGCACGCAAACACGGGAATCGAACCCAGACCCTGGAGGTGCAAGGCAACAGTGCTAACCACTACACCACCGCGCCGCCCTTTGCCTGTGTTATATTAAATTTCATTAGAATTTGAGTAAAAATGACTAAAAAGTGCATGACACTTAACTGGGTTGACAAACTAAAAGTCCAACTGGGATATCATATATGATGTCATGGAGCTGCTATAAATATGCGGGAGAATCCCAAAACTTCTGGGAGAGAAGGGATGCATGTGGCCAAAAAAAAAAAAAAAAAAAAAAAACAGTAAGCTATCCAGCTAGATAATCAGTAATTATGGCTTCTTTGTGTCTATTTCTATTAGTGCAGAAAAAACAAACTAAACATTTGGTTATTTCTACAATGTCAGTTTCTCCAAATAAATCTCTTTATTACAGTGTATTGCACTATTCAATACCGAATATCAGAAAGCAGGACTACGATTAGCTAGGGCTGAAGTATAACTGCACTCTTACTCATATGACATCATATAATAATAATAATGAATTAATTATTTATATCACTCAACTCAACATCCTAAACCTTATTTCCGTTTTTCCTTTTGCAGCGAGAGAAGTCTGAGTGTTGAGCAACGAGAAGCAGGAGCACAGGATGCCCTTTCGTTCTGCTGATCTTTACAATGCACAGTATCACAGTGTAGTATATAAAGTCAGGCTCCCTCACCTTTATACGACCAGGTCCTATATGCAGACATGTTTAACTCCTATATGCTGTACAGTACAGACATGCTGAATCCTGCCATTATTACACAACAGTGCAGTGGTTGGAAAATCTGTCATTTTGTAACTGTCCAGTCCGTAGTGAGGTTAAACTATTGTATTCGATCATCTTGCACGACTTTCTCAGAAATCAGCCAAGAGTTACTTTAAATGTTAAGACTTATTTACACCTCCTTCAATGGAACCCGGTGCAGGGTTGTGCGAGGAGGCATGCCTGAACAGAGAAGAGTCACTCTGGACTGCAGTGGAGCACTTCACTGTGAGACACTGGGGTGTGTGTGTGTGTGTGTGTGTGTGTGTGTGTGTGTGTGTGTGTGTGTGTGCATGACTGATGGCTATAAGTGAATGCGGTGGCCTGAAACACATCCTGTGGTGATGGCCCCAGCTCTGGTGAGTGAAGAGCCCAGAGGGTGTGCATTCCTTCTTAGACGTGCATAATAACACCAAATACGAAACGTGCTAAATATCATACAATCACCTCTGAAGGTATTGGAACAGACAGGACAAATCTTTACACTATACAGTATAATGCTACTGTATCCACTGAAGAGCTTTGGGTTTAAGATGAAAGGATCATTTCATTCCAGATTCCCCCACAACATTTTCAATTTAAACTGAGAATCTCTCACATCCATTGCACAAGCACATGGCATAGACAAACCAACTATTTAAAAAGAAATCTTGGAAAAGAAAGAAACTGGTGTAATAACAACCAGACAGCAAATAGTTGGGCAAATTAAAACTACAGCAGTTGATATGAGAAATACTGTGAAGAAATCCAAACAGTAATTGGCCTCTACGTTATCTTCTACAGGACAGGAGTGAAGGTATGAGAGCAGAACTCTAGAGGCCACAACATGCAAAACACTCATCAGCAAAAAGGATCTGAAAGCTGCGTTTGAATTCGCAAAAAGAAACACAAAAGATAAATTATAAATGTTCTGTAGCGATGATTAACTTTGATGAGAGTGATCAAAAGGATCTGCTCATGATCCAAAACATTTGAGTTCATCAGTCAAGCACAGTGGAGGTAGTGTCATGTCTTGGACGTTGCATGAGTGCCTCTGGAACAGCCTCGAAATCTTTTTATTGATGATTGTATCAGAGTGAATTTCAAAGTCTACAGTCTTATACATTACTCTGGGTTACCAGAAAGAAGTTTGGGGGTTCTTTGCAAGACTAGCGCTGTTGGACGATGTGTCATGTCTGACCTCAGATGTCATGTCTGACCCGGAGCAGGCTGAGATGTGCAGAGTAGAATTTCACTACCCTGTAATGTATATGTGACAAATAAAGTCATCGTCATCTGTCAATCAAAACAATTCAATCTAAGTGCATAGTTGGTTAAGTGCCTTGCTAAAATAACTGGGTCTTGCACAGACATGAGATTTGAACTCTTCATCTTCTAGTCCCTGAAGAACCCCAAATGCTAAACTGCCGAGAGCCCCTTTAACCGTAAAATAAACGTCATCTGATGATGATACTGTGTAGTTAAATATTCTGGTCGTCAGTTAAATGTGTGCAATAAAAAGAAGCACCACTACTAAAACCTTTTCATATGCTTTTCCTTTCTTAAGACGAACAAATGCAAAACCTTTTACAAACACAGTGTTTTTCCTAAAGAGTGTAAAATGACTTTCTATTACAAATGCAAACAGATTTAGTGGAAACCTAATTATGATTAGTCAGTATTAGATAAGCCGTTCAATATTGTCATTGCCATGGTTTAACCATATTTACTGTAGATACAACAAAACACATCCTGAAAGCACACAAGGCTTCATTGTAAATGTCAATACAAACTACTGCCAGATGCTAGAAAAAACATCATGTTCTGCCTTTTGAAAGCGGAACAATGCCTGTTCTGAATTATTTCGCAATATAATAGAACGCTAGCTAAACACAGATCAATGTCTCTTTCAGCATGCCCCAAGCACTGCAAATCCAACTGCAATCCTGACCTCCAGCATTAAGCTGCACTGTGAGTGAATGTCGCCCCCTGGTGGCGATGACAACCTGCTTTTATCCATTTCAACACTGGAGACAAATCCAACATGCACGGTCGGTGAGTTATTCAGGTTCGAGTGATTTGATATCGTTGTCTGTATAATAGGTAGGAAATACCGCACAAGACAGAGATTAGGATAAACAAAATGAAGATGCCAAGAAGATTCTGTGTTAGTTCAGTGGACATTCTGAACAATACAAGTTAAGTTAATTAAGTGAAATTCTTTCTTTGCATATTCCAGCGTAACTGGGGTCAGAGCGGAGGGTCAGCTATGATACAGCACCCCTGGAGCAGATAGGGTTAGGGCCTTGCTCAAGGGCCCAATACTGGCAACTGGTGGTGCTGGGAATGGAACTGCCGATCTTCCGATCAGTAACTCAATGCCTTAACCCTCAAGCCGCCACAACTTCTGTATGTAAAGCAGACCTGATCGTCATCAGTTTGCATAAGATATACTGTATAGTTCAGAGGAAAGAATAGATATAATCTACTGCAGGGCTTAGCCAATAAGTAATTAAACGATTACACAATTACATTAAAAAAAACAGACGCTGCTCCTCTAAAGATCTTTATTTTCCTAACCTTCAGTCTTGAATCAGTCGTGTGTATAACAGATTGCCTACACTGACACAATAGAAAAATTACACTACCATTACCGCCATTATCACAGCACCTCCCGGGGATATATCAGCATCTGATTACTCATTCTTTTTTTTTTTTCTTTTATCCCAGGGCAGATCAAACCCAAAGCCACACACCACAAAATGGGAGTGCAAACACAGATATGAAGATTATGAGTATCCCTCAGGGTAAAAACACACCTGTCTAAACATGTGCACAGAGAGCCCGATGCATACACACAAGCCGTGTTAATAGGACTTGTCAGCGTACAGCATGCGCTGTGTTTTCAGGCTGCTCTGGTGCACAAAGCCCGCGATTAGACATGCGGAGAGACAGATGTGAGAGGCAGCGGAAAAAACAGATGACCACACTGCGAGACATGGTTCACTTCTGGTCGCATTTATAACTTAATAGCTCACATCATGAGCGCTGGATGTCCTTAACAATACAATACTGTACTTATCACTTTGATTAACTATTATGCACATTCTCCTTTTTTATACTACATTATTGTACAATATAAACGTACTCCATATTTTCATTGCATTTGTACTTATAAGTGTTTATTGAGCATTTGAATGCAAAAGTCAAAAATAAGCAGTTGCTCCATGCCGCCGAACAAGGGGAGCAAAGAAAAAAAAAAGGCCTTGTGGTTAAATGCTGATATTCAATTCTAAACCGTTATCTAATTGAACATTATTACTGCCGACTGTTATGTAAGAAGGAAAACTACGTTTTTTTTAATATACATAATCTCCTGCTACACTAATGCACTTATCCCTGTGTCTTAATAGTGCTTGGATACTATCAAGCGTACTGAGAAAGTCTGATAATCAGACTGACTGCTTCAATTCTGAAACGATGGCCTCCCAGGAACTCCTTGAATGAGCCAAAAATACGGAAATCACTCACACACATTCAGTGTTGATGGGGATGACTGCACCTGATCCAGCAAGGCCGAGATTGTCATTCACGCACGTACAGTACTGCGGCTAAGAATCTCATCATCGTACATTCTGTATTCTAAATTTGAAATAAGTGTTGTGGCTCATTTACAAGAAATGGCATCACAAGTCCCGCTTTGACTTGAATGCCCCTCGTATACAGTATTTGTATTCTTTTGTGTTGACATTTCATTCGTATAATTTATCCTCGCAGAAAACTTCACCGTATAAACAATTCCACACATTAGTCAATATGTTAAGTGGAATAATCACTTTCTAAGTCAGTAGTAGAAAAAGATAACATAGTATCATGAGAGGTGGCGCGGTGGTGTAGTGGTTAGCACTGTCGCCTTGCACCTCCAGGGTCCGGGTTCGATTCCCCGGCCAGGCTCGATTCCCGTCTCTGTGTGCATGGAGTTTGCATGTTCTCCCCGTGCTTGGTGGGTTTCCTCCGGGTACTCCGGTTTCCTCCCACAGTCCAAAGATATGCAGGTTAGGTTAATTGGCGTTCCTAAATTGACCATAGTGTGTGTGTGTGTGTGTGTGCTCTGCGATGGATTGGCACGCTGCCCAGGGTGTACCCTGCCTCGTGCCCTGAGTCTCCTGGGATAGGCTCCAGGTCCCCCGCGACCCTGAACACAGGATAAAGCGGTATAGAAGATGAATGAATGAGTATCATGAGAACATTTATTAAACTTAATTAAAATTAAAGTTAATCCTCACATTTCGAGAACTTAATAATCAAGGAAAATGTAACTGAGGTATAATGTATGGTTAATTGTGCTTCCCTACTGCTATAGTAAAGTGTGTATGCCTAGAATACCGCGTCCAGTCAGGGAAAAGTTAAGCAGCGTGTCCCACTGAACAAATAGATAAAGCAAACAAACCAAAGCCACTCAATCACCTTCTTTCCAGTGCTGATCCAAAGACATTGCCATCCAAACCACAAGTATGCTCTTTCTTTTATTACAGCATCTCTAAATGGCACAAGTCAACCACATGAAACACAGAACTCCTTTATTATTGTTACCAAGGCAATGAGAAACCAGATCTCACGGACTTCGACAAAAGCTGATGCATAGTTGACTGAAAGGCGTGAAGAGGATCCACCCTTATGCTCTTGCTTTCATGAGGAGTTACGTAGCCTGTACTGTGGAGGTATTTCTTTTGTATTTGTAGTGCACATTTATTGTTTTATCAAAAAGAAAGTGGAGATATGTAGAATAATCCTGTATAATAATAATAATACATCCATGAAACTCATGCATTGTCTAACATAATGCACACTCGACCTGAAGGCATGGTGTTTCTGTCTACTGTAAATATATCTATATATACCCATAGGCTGACAAAACAACTGATTAATTGCTTCCCAGTGCAATAACACCCCTGACTGAGCCAGTTCCTCTGCATCGCCAGCAGGGAGAGCCGGTGAGTATAGGCTGAGGGGGGCACCGAGTTCAGCAGCTCCGACACTGACCTCATTACAGAGGGCAGCTGTATTAGGACACAGTCATTAGCACAAGCTTAAGCACTTCACCATGTAGTGTCTGGAGTGCATGCAGACTGAGCTGGTAAGTGAGACCCTGTCAAGTCACGTCATGTGTCTCCTTGGCCATCGGTTCCTTCTAATGATTTACCTGAGCAAAGAGTTCACACTTACTCTAACCGCTGGTTCATAATTAACGAGTGGTATTTCTCAAGAGAGTCAGGGACGGAGAGGTGTGTTTAAATCAAACAAAGAGCGCAAACTTACACTGTGCATATCTGAACTGGCCGTGATCAGCCAACTAAGAAACGAAGAATGAGATAAAGACAAGAACACACTTTTTTTTTTCTCTCTCTCTTTCCTCTAACAAAAGAAAGAGTTCATTGAGAAATAGAGTATCAAATGATTAGGTGAAAGTCAGCCGTTCCTCTATGGCCGCGCGTTGCCCTCTGCGGCGCGAACAAAAGCCATGTTGACCTCGGTTTTTGCAATCCACCACATTTCAGCGCACAAAGTCCTGTCTTTAATGCGGAGCTCTGAAAGAGGGATAGGCCTTAAATCTCTATTCAACAGGAGCAGGGGGAAGGGGCTCATTGATCACAGCAGCTGCGTGTGTGTGGTGGGTGAGGCAAGCTTTGACCAGCCTTAAGTTTCCGAGCTTTTTAAAGGGTGTAAAAATTTGAAGGCGTGCACACTCAGTCATTTCAAAGATATTAAAGTGGATATGCAGTTACACTGCACATTAAATCTCTCCTCCATCTGCACAATGAGTCATGACAAGCACCAAGTACAACACCAACACACTATGCACTTAGAGGGCTTAAAGTTTTGTTTTATTCCCATGAACATAAAAAAAAAAAAAAATAACAAAAAAAAAAAAGAGAGAGCAAGAAGTACGGAAAAACAGCTTATGTATAGTAATTACAGCTGGCATGGTGGTGGGAATGGAGGAGAGCTGGATCGCGAACGAGAGTCGGGATCGAGAGAGTGTGTGACTCATGAAGATGATGAAGGAAGATAGATATGACAATGAACAAACTGAATTGTGTCAATGAAAATGACAAGGTTTTACTGTCTCTCTCTCACACACACACACACACACTCTCACTGTATGCTCTGTCAACCCTCTATCACTCTCGCCTCTTTGTAAGCTTGTGCACTGGATGCGGAAGCATGGAAGAGGAGGTGATGAATGGAGAGATCAACATCTGTTCCGGATGACCCAAATATGAATGAGCGTCTCAGTGACATCTGCACCGCGGCTCTAATTCCAGCTCTGACACCACTGTTGTCTTTAACAGAAAACAAGAAGTCAGCGGTGTTGACCACTTCCAGTGCGTTCGTTCCCTCTGGAATCGGAATGCATTTATCCCTAAATCCTCTGTTCCACTCCATTTCCAGATGTCTAGATGATGGTTTTAAACCAAGGTTTCGGCCGAGGGATGAATGTTCGAGGTGACCGTGCATTTCTGAGGGACGGAGGAACAAAACGCCGTCTAAAGAGGAGCCAGAAGGATGATGGAAAGGTAGAAAATGGAGTTGGTCACAGCTGAATGGATGTCCCCTAAATGCCCTTTCTACAAAAACAAATGGTGTGACAATCCCTGTGTCACCTTTAAGCTGTTCCTCTTTTGTACTCATTCTACATACCTTTAGGGCTGGCTTGATTGTGGCAGGAATTATATGATTATTCTGGTCAATATTGAGAACCTCATTACAGAACGCAATTAATCATCGACTTTGAAAACATTATGCATTTTTGGAAATTACTGAAAATAAGTGTGGTTGAATCATGCATTTTCTTGAGGTTTAAATATATTATTTTTTTTTAAATGAAAAGAAAAAGAGTGCGATAAACGCCACGGCATGGCTGCTTGAGTGTTTAGTGAGAGTCGAGAGTGCACTGCTGTGAAGCAAACAGATGTGCTGGATTTATAACTCCAAGATCAGACCATCATTCCAAAAAGAAATGCAGAACAATAATCGATAATTATCTTGTTTTTCTAACCAAATCTTAACTGAAATTGAATTGAATTTGATTAATTGCACAGTGCATGCATTAACATCCTGCGTTTCTTTCCTTTATTCCTTATGGAATTTCCAATTCCTCACTTGGCTCTTGTTCATACAGTAGATGGTTGTGGTATTGTTGGGATTTGAACTTATGATCAATATCATACCTTATAAAAGAACACTTTTCATTTTTTTTTTTTTTTTTTTTATCTGAACGAAACAGGTCTGTGACACCATGAACACCTCAACTTAGAGCACACATACACTACAGGAACTCCATCAGAACTGTGGCCACATGCACCAGACTTGTACTTCACACTGTTAACCCTAACAACTAGAGCTTAATCTTTTGATGTAAGCAAGTCTCCACTACATAGCAGTTCTCGCTCAGCTTACACAATGTGTCTTTAATTTGCCCACACACATCCAACACTCGAGTTGAACTCGCCAGGTTGTTGTCTGTCTGCCCTCATAATTTGTTCTGCCTCCATTTTTTGTGCTCTAACAAAAACGCTTTTGTGCCTTTGATTTTATTGCAGCTTTTAAATGCCCGTCCAAGCGCATTGTTAAATTGGGCCGTGGACATCTGAGAACTTGGAGATGAACTGAGGGATTGGCTGTAGGACATGAATGGATGTACACTGATTCTGCTGGAGTAATGATTCTGTTCTGTTTGCTTTATCAGTGAATATACTGTATTTTTTTTTTTTTTTTTTTACAGTTTTGTGTGCACGGTTATCAAAATAACTGGGCTAGGTTGTCTGGCCTCCATCTTAGATGGTTGTAGTCTGAAAAACAGTAAAACTATGACTTCAAAATCATGGCTGAACAACAACAACAACAACAACAAGATCATGTACTGTAAATCCAGCCTCTAAATCTGCAGTTTAAACTCCAAAACCTGATGAAAATGGTACGCTTTTTGGGAGTGGAAATTATGGAAGAATTTCTATGAGCTTGTTGTTACATCCTGAAAAGTGGTACTTATTGTCAAAGGACACTTGCTTGACAGTAACATGCAGTTATGCTATATTACTTACTCATCGTACGATTACATACCGTACACATTAAAGGATTAGTATGATTTACAAAGAGTAAGGAAGTACGAAACACACTGAAGCAAAAATAACCCTTCAGTGATATAAAAGTGAAAAAGACATTTTAAGCAAAAACCTAGACTGGCTCAAAGGCATCAGACTGTGAGTCAATAAAGAAGACATGAGTCACATCACTTTGGTGTTCTTGCGCTCTCTCTCTCTCTCTCTCTCTCTCTCTCTCTCTCTCACATGGGAAACTCCCAAACACACTGTGTGCTTATATACGGTGAAATGGCCCATGGGTGCGCTTGCGTGCGAGAGCTGCAGCACAAATATTTAAACCTGCGAGAGGAGTTTAAACACAAGTACGCCTACACTCTGTGGATATGTCGCTCCCGCCGAAATCTGCAACTATACAAATAAATCTTCGATATGTTCTATTTTTGGACTCAACAATCTGTTTAATAAAAAAGTATGGATGTATAAACACGCATCCTACACATCACACATCTAACAGTGAAAAATCTAAATTATTACCCTAAAAGCGTCCAAATACATATTTATACAATTTTACTATATATATATATATATATATATTTTTTTTTTTACATATAATTTTACTCAAATTTACTGTACCACTTATTCTTTACAGTATCACAGGAAGCCTGGATACTATCACAGGGGACTCGGAGCATGAGGTGTGGTACAGTCTGGATGGAGGGCCATTTCATCGTAGAGCACACAACACAAGAATGCACATGCTCATTCACACACTACTGGCAAATTGGGAATAGCAGTATGTGTTAGGATTAAGTAACCCACTTACAATTAATTATTTAAGAAAGTCAGGTAGCATGTGTTTGGCCCTGTCAAATAAAAACAAAGTATCCATGTACAGTAAATCATAAACTCCTACAGTATGCTCATTCATTATAATGTTATGGAGTTGATTTTAAACGGCATGCATTAATTACTTAAAGCAGCAACCTTGGATTAACAGCCCGTATTCACAAAGCTTCTTAAGCCTAAAAGTTACTCCTAGTGACAAAATTCTAAGAAAATTCTTAGAGTTATGACATTTTCTTAGAATTTCCCCTTAAATTTAGGATTAAATCTTAGTAAAGATAAAAATGATTAGCCCTAAAAACAGCTGCTACGGTAAAGAGTTGTTAAGGGTAGAGAGGAGGACTTTTAAGAGGCTTAAGAGTTTTTATAGCGGGGGACAAAATGGAGGAAAGAAGAACCATTCTCCAAACACTGGACATAAAGCTAAAAGTAAACGCTGCTCTTCTGTCCAATATGGTTTTCTTGTTGTTTTACTTCCTTCCATCTCTCTTCATACTACATACTGTACCATCCAAAAGTGCAACTCTTCTGTAATGTAAATTGGTAAAAGCTGAGCCATTTTGCTTCTATCAATCTGAAATGGATATCAAGTATTGAAAGTTTCCTAAATCACTTTTAATCTAGGACTCCCAGCTAGGACTTTTTAAGTTAAGATATGAGGTCTCTGAGACACTTCTAAGAAGCTTTGTGAATGCGGGCCCAGGACGGCATCCCAACATTTTTAATCCCAGTAAATGACTGAATGTTTTTAGCATTTACATAAGTTTCCTTGCCTTTATAAAGATTTAAAATGACGATGATGGTTAAAAGCCTTCATAGACCATCATGATCGAATGGCCACAGCCAGCCACTGAGACAGTCACTTTACTTCAATCCATGAGTCCATTCTTGTGAACATTTTAAAAGACGAGAGACACACGGGTTAATGCTGCTGCTATACACAGAGTCTTCATCTTAGAAACAAGCCTCAGCAGTTAGCAGGCCCTTAAAACACTCCCATTAGCTAGACGCTATGCAACATTCTTCTGCCCCCCTGCCAGTCATTTGCAGCATTTTCAGGTGATAAAATGCCCAAGTTAATCTGTCAGACAGGCTCTAACATGGTCTGTTATTTTTTCTCCCCTTCGTATTGAAAGCACAGCTATTCTGGAAAAAAAAAAAAACAAGCCTATGAGACTTGGTCTTAGCACTAGCATCTGATTAAATGATCCTTCTCCTGGGATTTCATCACCTTTCTTAATTGCATGAGGGAAGTATGAGGGTGTCTTAATATAGCATGAAAAAGCATAACGTTGCTTTTTCCTTAAGCCTGCTGCCTTGTTTGCCCTAGCTCAAAGTTAGAAGTAAATAAATGATACACAAAAACAAGAACAAGAGCTGAGATATTGAGCTACCTTTGCTGGAGAAGGATTAGCCCCCCCCCAAAAAAAGTTAACCAATCCAGGTGTCATCCGGCGCTGATTTTTATCCACCAGCCATCCTGCATGCTGATTCATTCACCCAGGGAAAACAGGCCGGATACAGCAACACTGACTTCAGCAGTTTAAGACGCCTTCTGTCTTGCATATCTCCCCCTACGCAATGTGTTCCGAAAGCTTTTTCCCAGATATTGGGGGATTGAGAGCTCTGAGATGCCCTGAGCAGAGCAAGAGAGAGAACAAAGGTGAAGGGGAAAGGAAATAAGGTTTTGGCAGTTATTGACTGCGCGGTACCGTAGCTATCCAAACACGGATAAACTGTTCGCCAGGATTTGGACAACGTTGGTGTCAGGGGGTTCCCGATGAGTCAGAAAAGGACAGCACAGACCAATGACCGGATGTAAGACACAGACACTTGTGGAGGAAAGAGTGAGTGAGAGAGAGAGAGAGAGAGAGAGAGAGAGAGAGATTTTGGGTGGGCAGAAAGAGCGAGAGAGAGAGGGGGAAAAAAACAGCTAGGGACATGCAGAGTGTACAGAAGGGACAGACAGAAAAGGAGAGACCTTTATTCCTTCTCATTCTTTTCCCTTTTTTGGCACTCTTTTTCCACTCATTCAAACCAAATGCCCCCCTGCAGGGAATGCATTCCAGTCTAATTATCCTCCATGAACAAAAGATCTGGACTAAAAAGGGAGTGAGAAAGAAAGACAGAGAATTCCTATCATGTTCATTCAGGCCAGGCAACTCACACATATGAAAGTCCACTCTTGAAAGAAAGCATGTAATCATTCCAAAGCCCCATCTTTTCCCTGACAGAGACGCAAGCAATGGCAGTATTGGACTACAGGAAAGAGTTATTAGATAGAATAGATAAGGTGTTCGAGTGAAAGCAAGCCACAGGAAAAGTCCGTAATCAGATGTAATGCCTTGTTAAAACATCGTGCTGCTGAGTATAAATAATCCATTTCGGATTTCAAAGCTTCGTGCCGGCCAGCTGTTAACCCTGGCAATACTGCGCCAGAGAAAATAAAGTTAGCCAGCTGTGTCTGTTTAAACTATAACACTTAAATAAAGACATACAGAGGTTATATAACTAGAAAGATAACCAGAAAACTTTTTGTGAATGATCACCATCCGACAGGAAATCAATTACAGAGGGTTAGCAACTCCGAAGCCCCAGCAACAGCTTCGAACTTCTCTGCCATAAGGCACACATCGTAAAGGATCCCATAATAGCCATAAACATCCATATAAATCTGCGCACCCAGGCCTGGTGTCACAGAATCGCCTTGTCTTTTCAGTAGTCTGCCTCCCCCGTTCGGACTCCTTTCATCCCCTGCTTCAGTGTGTTAAGACGGTGCAGAGGTGAGGAAGCGCACCATTATGTGCCGCTCACATTCCTGGCCAAGCTTGCGCTTCACTAAGGAGATGAGATGGATAGGGACCTCAGCCTTGCTGGGTGCTAGCCGAATTACATTTTAAAGCTTAGGAGAAGAACGCTGATGAATCAGCAGCCCGAGAGAAGGACTTGAGTCATGGCAAGAAGGAGACCCGTGCAGTACTAAAGCTCCATTACATGACAAAGAACAACTTCTCTAGCTTGTTTTAATGGGCAGTGGGCATAATGTCAAAGAGCTTGAGGGAAAAGACATGGCAAGATGCCTATGTTTATTATTTATTGTCTCCATGCCTTAAGTCTTACAATGAACTATTCGTAATAGGCTTTGAATAACAAGCCAGAAAATCAAAAACAGAAAAGATGTTTTGAAGCTTGAAAGCATGAGATCTAATTGGGGTACAACAGAACCCGGAAAATGCATTAAAATATTCAGCATGTAGTTTTGCTTTACGGATCAACGTTTAATTGACAAACAGTTCACAACCAAACATGAGCCGTGATTTAGGCCAGGCCCCAAAACTGTGTCCTGAAAACTGAAAGCTTTTCGTTCAGTAAAGCACAAAATATACTTGTGTGTAAAGAAATGAAGCAATGATAGGAGAAAGCACGCTGTCATTAGCCTCACATAGATGCTCTAAAGATTGCCCTAACTAAAAACATTTAATGCCCAAGTCTCATCTGTTCATCAGGGAACAACATCCCTTTGTTACAGTACAAGACTTCTGTGTCAGATTTCTGTACAGGATCTTCTGGAGGCCATCAAGCAAGCATGGAATGAGCATGGGATTTGCTCCATGCTCAGCCAAATCCAGCACACTTTAAAGAATAAAGGACATATTAAATACTGCATACAGCAATTTCACTGCATAGAATAACAAAGTATTCTTATTATCCTGACTGTCATTATTTAAAAAAGAACAAAAAAAAAAGAAAGAAAGAAAGAAAATGCCTTTAAAACACCGAATTTCACTTTTGTCCCAATACTTTTGCCACCCACTGTATTGTCTGACTTAAAGTGTAAAACTGTATAAATGTAATGGATTATAATAGTAATAATAATAATAATATTTTTTTATTATTATTATTATCTTGGTCTCAGCTGTTTATTACATTTAGGCATTTGGTAGACGCTCTTATCCAGAGCGACTTACATTTTTATCTCATTACACATCTGAGCAGTTGAGGGTTAAGGGTCTTGCTCAAGGGCCCAACAGTGGCAACTTGGTGGTTGTGGGGTTTGAACCTGGGATCTTCCGAACCGTAGTCCAATGCCTTAACCACTGAGCTACCCCTGGCCCGGTGACTAAATATAGTGGTTAGCACTGTCGCCTTGCACCTCCAGGGTCTGGGTTCGATTCCCCGGCCAAGCTCGATTCCCGTGTTCATGGAGTTTGCATGTTCTCCCCGTGCTTGGTGGGTTTCCTCCGGGTACTCCGGTTTCCTCCCACAGTCCAAAGATATGCAGGTTAGGCTAATTGGCGTTCCTAAATTGCCCGTAGTGTGTGATTGGGTGTGTGAGTGTGTGTATGTGTGTGTGCCCTGCGATGGATTGGCACCCTGTCCAGGGTGTACCCCGCCTAGTGCCCGAAGTCTCCTGGGATAGGCTCCAGGTCCCCCGCGACCCTGAACACAGGATTAAGCGGTATAGAAGATGAATGAATGAATGAATAAATATAAATCTGCATTCTAATTTCTGAAAAGATTCTTTGTGTCGTTGGTAAAAATGCTAGAGAATGGACAAAGCCAGTCATTCACACTGAATTTGAATCTATACATATAATAAAACTGTAAAGTCTGTAGATATTTCCGATCTTGAGATAACATATAGGGGCTTTGTTTCATCGCGATCGGCCAGGAAGAGAAGATATGCTACTTTCAAATTTTAATGGAAAATGCCCTTTCATTAAAAAAATCGACCTTGAAAAAAAATCATCCGTTCATCACAAAATTCAACAGATAGCGACGTAATTTTTTTAATACGCCCAATTTAATTATTTTTTTAATGGGTGTGCAATTAAGTCGTGAAAAACATCTAGCAAATAATAAAAGCCTACACAAGTGCTGGTTATTGTTTGTACTGTGTTCACAAAAAACATCCAGGTAGGTACAGTAGATCAGCTAAATAAAATTGACCCTAGCCATGAATGACTGTATGAATATCATGTCCTGGGATGGATCGGCATCCGAGCCAGGTGGTATTCCCACCTCACACCCAGTGTTCCCTCACTCGGCTCTGCATCCACTGCATCCATGGCAAGAAAAACCTTCATTTGTATTTCCTAGGCCTTTTAACTTGCTTAAAATGAATCTTGCATAATAAATTCAGACTTGCCTGAAATTAATATTGGTAGCTCGGCACCATCTTTATCTTAAATGAACATGAATAGCTGAAGTCACACAGTACCAAACAGCCCCAAAATATATCTAATAGTCTGTTTAAGCAAAGCTGTGCCTCCTTTGAAATTTTACCCTTGGACTGAAACTTCAAAGTCATTCATGGCTGATTTGCATCTGATAACTGCAGACTTATTACAAGCAACACTCTGTGCTTTCCCTAAAGTATAACAGAGACTACTACCTGATATTGACAGGCATGCACAACTTTCTGAATTGCAGATTTCTATCAACAGTGTGTCTTTTAGAGAAACCGCTACATTGATCACATGTAAACGTCTGGTCTTGGTAATCTGCATCTCCTGTTATAAACATTCATTCTCAGTTCTCAAGGTAAAGACTTTGATATAACCTCCCTCCCTACTATATGAACAGTATATTAATAGATTCCCCTTCTCTTGGTGTTTTACTTATTAGCAGAAGGTTTTTATACTGTACCTTTCAACACTCGTAACTGCCTCAGTGGCTCCACTTACATCGACAATATTTCTTTCATTTGAAATCCTTCGAGTTAAAGATACTGTTTACATGGACGCCCATCCGAAGTGTGTTTCAATGCTCAACGCGTTTAAACAAAATATAACTTCTGGCACGTGCAAAGTGACACTGCCCAATGTGAATCATTTCATCTGCTGGAAATATACAGTAACATGAGAAATTGAGCCGTCCATGCACCTTCTGCATCATGACTGGCTACAAGAATTGAAGAATTTTGTGCTCCTTTTTGAGCCAGACAGCCAGTGGAAGAAAGTAAAGACAATTGGGAGAGACTTGATTGCAGTTGCAAAATGTTTTTAAAATTTTACGTAGCCACTAAACACCGATCAGGCACAACATTACCACCACCACCACCACCACCACCAGGTGAACTGAATACTGTAACATTGACTATCAATTATATACCAGGCGACAGGATCATGGGCATCCAATAAACCTGCAAGAACAAAATGTCGGTCCAATCCCACAGAAAAAGCACAAATCACCAAAGTCAATGCTACTCATGATATAAAGGTACACCCAGTTCATCAAAGTCTGTCACGCATGGGGAACAGCCATAATAAGCCCAAGGCCGCAAACCCGGCCTCCAAACTCCCAAGATTCCAATCTGAATAAGCACCCATGGGCAAACAAATCCGATCCATGGAGGACCCACCCTGTAACCAACAGCAACTAAAGGATCTGCTGCCAATGTCCTGGTGCCAGGGCCCACAGCTCCATAGAGATCTTGTCGAGTCATTCTCCAAGGAATGGCCAGAGCCAAAGTACAAGGAAACCACAAAACGTAGGTGATTTTAATGTTATGGCTGACCAGTGACCATTAAAGACAGATAAGAAGTTAAGGAAAAAAAACTTTTGGAATCCTGAAATAACAAAACAAAAGTGTTTATGTTCCATTTAAGAAGGAACTAAAGCTTTCAAAAAATTAGCATTTGCGTTCTGAAAAGATGACATTTTTCACTTTTCTTTGAAGACCTGTAAGACCAACCGAATTACTAAAATATGACGCTATCAAAAGACTAAAGCTCAATCTAAACTGCCTGTAGAAAAATGAACACTGATGCAACAAAAGTCGTGTAAAAGTAATATAAAATGGGTCCAAAGCATCATTAAAGGGTCTTACAAACAAGTCGGGATTGTTCATAGCAAAAAAATGACTAACATTAGAAGATTTGCTCGCACACATACACTCTTAAACAAAAATGTTGTTTAATTTGTTGCACTGGGAAATCCTTTAAAGTTGATCCTACAGTAAAAAGTTTACATTAAAAAGAATTCCAAGTAGAACCCAGAATATAACAGCAAACCCTTTTAAGAAAACTCTTGAGTGTGTCCTTTCCCACAGGCTTTAATTTTAGCTTTAATATACAATACAGCCTCGACTGCTTACACAGTAGTGTGGGAGAGATAAACAGAGGTTCAATTCGAACAGACCCATCCTGTCCCTTTAAAGCAATATGTTATGAGCTAATGGACAGATGGCACATCTAGAAAATGACTTCATGGTTGTTGATGGTCATTTGGCTAGCTCCGGAACATGGCTGAGAACTCGGCTAAATAAGTAGCCTCGGTAAATGTCCGCCTCGCTCTTTAGCACGGATCAGGTGTACTCAATGACATTCTGAAACCGGATAGCGCTGTCTGAGGGCGCAGACTGGCAGGAGGAATGCACGGCAGGAATGTGGAAGAACGCCGCCTACAATTGAGAAGGATGGGGGGGAAACTTTGCAAGGAGAAACATCAGACAGGACAAGATAGCAATGACCTGTCTGCCTTTTCTCCCAGGGCTGGGGCCAATAATGAGTGCTCAGCATTCCCAAAATAAAATTCCCAAAATCAAAGGTGCTCCCTAAGCTCTGCTGAGCCTAGCAAGTTTTATGTTACAGTAGTGCTTTACTAAACTAGTAATAATGCCAAAACGTTACTATTATAATTGAATATTCAACCATATTACACTAAACATCCAAAGGATATCCAAAAGTCTGTGCACAATATATCTTCATGAGCAGTCTCTATATATCTAATAATTGATATCATCTTAAGTAGGGCTGCACGATATTAGGAAAATATGCGATATTGTTGTTCAATACTGCGATAACGATATTTCTTGCGATATAACATTTCCCTAGAGAAATGCATTTTTTAATTATTATTATTGCCTATTTTTTTATTATTTATTTATATGTAATGATCATAAACAGGTAATAGATATTCGTCTGATGTAATTAAATCTAATTCTGGCTAAAAAGAAACTATATGTCAAGGAAGTTGCAAATATTTAGACTTCAAAACACTATGAATGACTTAAACCCCTCAGCAGATATTCTGACTTCTGGTTTGCTGTTACTATAAACCTGCCGACACAATATGAATTACTTTCAAACATTACTGTTTATTTACATGTAACCGTGTAACACTCATCAATAGTGTCTTACAACAAGAGCATCTTTTAAACTAAATATTCTCTTTGGCTTGCCTGTTTTTTTTTAAATAAAAATAAATATTATTAAACAAAAATTTTATTTAAAAAATACTATTTGTCACACACGCACACACACACGCGCACACACACTCGCTCCGCGACCGGCACTAGGACCCGGAAGTAATGCGGGCGCGAACCCGGAACTATAAGAGGAGTAAACAAACCCCATAGAGCTTAGTCACTGAGTTCGCCATGTCGGTTCAGATTGTTTACTTTCTGATTCGAGTGTGTGTTTATAGGATGCGGGTTAAATGTGTGTTTGTCCCTTGCTCCCCTTCTGTGAGAGTCCTTAGACTAATTCGTGTGGTTATCCTGCCTACTCGCTTGCTTCCGCGTTTGGGTTTACCGTCTATAAAGGGCTAACGGCTAATCGCGGCTAACGGCTAATCGCAGCTAACGGCTAATTGCTAAGTCTTCTGATCATCCGGGCTTAGTTCGCGACAGAATGAAGTATAAAGATATAAGCGGGTATAAACATAGTAAGGGCCCATCTGATTGGTCAAATTTGGACACAAATGCTTGGCAAATAAAGTATTTATCGCAACTCTTTGCGATATGGTTATCGCGCATGCCATTATCGCGATAACGATATTTTTTCTATATATCGTGCAGCCCTAATCTTAAGGTATATTAG
The DNA here is from genome assembly GCA_030522415.1 of Channallabes apus. NCBI lineage: Eukaryota > Metazoa > Chordata > Actinopteri > Siluriformes > Clariidae > Channallabes > Channallabes apus. The sequence goes on from CM060109.1 coordinate 43,660,324, forward strand.
ATGCTTTAAAATTAATGTTACCTTTATATTCTTTTAAATTGAAAAACTGGGTCAACGTGAGATCCAGGCAGCAAACAAAACAACAGGATTAAGAAACCATTTATTGTAAGTTCACTTCTACCCTAGTAATGAACCGCTGGTGACGCATAAAAATCCTGGAAACATTCCAGCACTTCATGTCATCTTTGAGAGATCCACACCCTTTAGGCTCATCCTGCAATGCCAGTCTAAATGCCATCCTCAGGCCATGAATTCTATAGGCGGACATTGATGTCACTGTGAGATCTTGTGAAAGACTGTAGGGTGGTTTATATTTGCAAGAGTGCAGAAACTAAAAGCAAAGTAAACAGAGATACGTATAGCCAGCGATGCTGTCAATGCACTTTACAAGCAAAGGAACATTTTATGGTTTGGTAACCACAGGAAATGGGATAAAGTTTATTTTAACGGGGCATGAAGAGTCTTTCATTCTTTGCTTGTTCAGGCAAATCAGCTGTTCTGTACGTTTATCTCATAAAATAATGCAAATAGCTAATCACAGCATCTGATGAAAAGGCTATTCCAATCTACTTCAAAAAAATCCATCAGATTTGCTGTCATCAAATTCATCAAAAAGAATTGTATGGAATTCTTATCAGCACTATAAGTAATAACTACCACTATTGAATACTAGATAATAGAGCCCTAATCAAGAGAATTTTTATGCACTACATAAAACATATCAGCACTCTACAGTATGATTTCTTATGTAAAGAGTAGGACATGCTTTTTTCTTTTTTCTTTTTTTCCAAAGAGCTTTCTAAAAAGTCTAAATTCCCATTGAAATGTTAAATCCTGGTAATTAAATGAGAATTAAAGATTAAATGAAAGGAACCAGCAAGAGAACAATAAGTATGTTGTACCTGTACTAGGCAAGCAATAAAACATGACAGGGCCTGTTATTATGGAACATTTGTCAAAATTATGATGGAAATTACTACTCTAGACACCATGATGCCCTACAATCTTTTAGTTCTCTTATACCAGTTACACTTCTTTTTATTTAAGAATGTCAGATTGCTCATAAATTGTGTGTACATGAACCGTTACGTTTAACATTCCTGCACATCTGTGAAACACTTTCCTGTTATCACATACATACAGCATGGAAAAAAAGACCAAATTTTGGGCAAGAACAGCACGTCAACACAACACAGAATTACTGCTGACACTTTTTGATGTAGGACAATTAGAAAGGACAACCACAAACAATGAATGTTGCCATTTATAAGACGATCTGCATGATCGGATAAACGGTGAGAGATGAAAAGTAGCACACCATATTGTAGGCTAGAGCTTACTCTCTGCAGGTTTCATAATGCAAAATACTGTAGAATCATTCTATTCAATATTTATCAGACCATCATATAAGCTAAGTCTTTGTCACCTTCATTCATCTTCTATACTTTTATATACTGTACTGTATGTCACTTATCCTGTTACAGGGTCGCGGGGACCTGGAGGAGAGGCGGGGTACACCCTGGACAAGATGCCGATCCACCAATTGCAAATCTCTGGACTGTGGGAGGAAACCAGAGCAAACCCACCAACCATGGTGAGAACATGCAAAACACATGGAATCGGACCTCAACCCTGACCCGAGACCACACTAACCACTACCTACCTAACCACTATGTAGCCACAAAGCCGCGGTGCCGCCACCTATACCTTACCATACCTTACTATGCATATCCCATCTTGCTAGGAAGCTGGGGTCAGAGAGCAGGGTCAGTGATGCCCCTGGAGCAGACAATGTTAAGGGTCTTGTTCAATATTATCAGGAACAAACCATGCTACTGTCACTTTCAGAGGTTGCACTAATTACATCTAATCCCTGGCACCTGACACATGGACCTGCGGAAAAGCGTGCCCCTGGAATTCCATTGCCAACTGCCAGAAACAGTTTGGGCTTTTTGTTTCACTTGTGTTGTTAGTTGGCCCAGCTAATAGCTTGAAGTGGATTAAGTGAAAAACTAAAATGGACCTGCTATCCTCGCACAAAACAAATGTAATAATACATCAAATAATAATTAAAAAAATTAAGTAATCCATGATGTACCACTACAGTTTCAACATTAACATCATTAAGAATTGAGGATATTAAAAAAAATTGTTAACCAATAGCTTGAATGCAATCAAAACTGTCCATGAAGGTGGTTATGATTTCTCCTTCATCATGTCAACAGTGTAGAGGGGGGCCTCTACACCCTGTGAACCAGTACCGCAAACACTGTATGTATTCATATTGTTGCTTTCCTCATTTTTTGAGAAGCAGGCAACACATTCCTGTAATGTAGTTACATCTAATGAAATGGTAGCCCCGGATCCTACTGTACCTTCCTTACACACTCGTGGACATATTGGACAGGCAGCCAGCATTCTTCGCATTCCCTTGTCAATCACCAAGTCTCAAAAGAGAAAAACTAATTTGAGGTCGTACCCATAACAAAGGAATAGACGTCCTTCAGCTTAATGAACTGCCTGAAAAAAATGTATGCAGTTATACAGTACATAGATTACTTTTTAGGGCAATGATGTCTGCATTAGATATGCCAACACTACACATAATCTGTATGTGTAAGTGAATTAAATCAGCATCTTGTGTGAGCGTGTCGGCCGCAAATAAGCAAAATTGGGCTGTAATGCAAAACATTGTATTACAGCTACTTTGTCCTTCTTTAACATACCTGACATTCATACTGCATACAGTGTTTTGATAATATTTGTCTTTATTATCTATCTATTTTTTGTTGGGCTTATTTCCTTCGTTTATACCTGTTCAAGTTTAATATATTTCCTTATTACATATTGTATCCCACTCTGTCTGTGGAATTTAGACTGACATGTGATTATTACTGTATATAGGAATAATTTGCTGGGGATGATTTTAGTAGACTAGCTTTTAGTGGTACATACAGTACTGGAAGGGTTTAAGGCTACAGATGTGTATTCACTTCTGGGTTTACTTTTTAACCTTCATTTGCTTTGTTCAAATCCAGGGGTAGCTCAGTGCTTACAGCATTGGACTACAGTCCCGGGTTCAAACCCCACAACCACCAAGTTACCACAGTTGTGCCCTTGAGCAAGGCCCTTAATCCTCAACTGCTCAGATGCATAATGAGATTTTAAAAAATGATGTTATGGAAAAGAGCGTCTGCCAAATGCAATAAAATTATAAAAGCATCTACCAAATGAGACTGTTAATGTACAGAGAGGGGTTGATATGACAGTGTACATCGATCAGCCATAACATTATGAGCACCCGCTTAATACTGAGTAGGTTCCCCAGTCAGCAACCAAAACATTAATTGTAGTGTTCTGACACCTTTCTATGGAAACCAGCATTAACCATTTCAGCAATTTGAGCAATATATTGTAACTGTCGCTACTGTAATAAGGGCCCAAATTGTGATGGCTAGATAACAGAGTCAGAGCTGCTTCAAAACAGCAGGTTTTGTAGGATGCTCCCGGGTTGCAGTGTTCAGGACCTAACAATAGTTCTCCAAGGAAGAAAAAACAGTGAACTAGTGACAGGGTCATGGGAATAGAAATGAGTATTTGAAGAGTCGCGGTCTCTGGGACGACCAACAATCCAGCCTCTTTGAAAATCAGAAAATTCGTAGAATCTAAGCAAGCTTAAAAATAACACTCATAATTGACGAAAGAGAAGGCTAATACATGTATTTTAGTTTTACACAGTTTAGAAAAAAGGTTGCAATTTCTATTAAGAGCTGTCACACTACATGCCTGAGCAGGTATGTCTCCTATTCAGTTTACGGAGTTCCAGCACTGTAATCTTCCACCAAAGTGACAGTCCAGGGTTTTTTCTGCTTAACACTCACTGTTCATTCCCATGTCTATGAATCATTACCAAAGACAAACAGACTTCTATGAAATTCATTTGAAATACCAAGCAGTGCTGTAACATTTGCCTTCATCTATATCCCTAGCTGACCTAGAATCTGCTACAAGTGAAAAGTGTAGTTCTGACTCTTGAATGAATAGAATTCATGTAAATACAGTGTACGGTGGTGTAGTGGTTAGCACTGTCGCCTTGCACCTCCAGGGTCTGGGTTCGATTCCCCGGCCAGGCTCGATTCCCGTCTCTGTGTGCATGGAGTTTGCATGTTCTCCCCGTGCTTGGTGGGTTTCCTCCGGGTACTCCGGTTTCCTCCCACAGTCCAAAGACATGCAGATTAGGCTAATTGGCGTTCCTAAATTGACCATAGTGTGTGTATGTGTGTGTGCCCTGCGATGGATTGGCACGCTGTCCAGGGTGTACCCTGCCTCGTGCCCAGAGTCTCCTGGGATAGGCTCCAGGTCCCCCGCGACCCTAAATACAGGATAAAGCGGTATAGAAGATGAATGAATGACATCAGCCCACACACACACACACCCCATTACATACACCCTGTCAACACAATGCTCTTTAGATCATTGTTAATAAATGTTCTAACTATTCTTCTTTTTATAGCTTTAGACAAATTACAATATTCAATGTCCATTATTCACAAAAGCAGAACATGTCAATGGCGCTTGAGATACCACATGGTGAGTATGGAGGTGAAATAACTCATTTTCAATAAATGGAACACCACTCGCATGTTTATACATTAGACACTATATACAGGCATGCCTTAAAAATGGTCGATTTATAAAGGTTGGTTCTGGCATACTCTTAATTAGTATACAAGGTAACCGAGGCTTAAATTGTGCATGTCATGCCAAAGTATGTGTGCTATCTGACAGAACTGATTTAATACAGAAACTGTTGTTAAACCACAAGTGCTCTTTTTGAAAGTTGGCATCAAATAGCATCGCACAGCCAATTCTGTGGAATTTATCGCTTTTTTTTGACTGTCTCAAAGATCATCATGTGGACGCCTTGATATTGTTATCGCCCAAATGAGGATGGCTTCCCTGTTGAGTCTGGTTCCTCTCAAGGTTTCTTCCTAATGCCATCTCAGGGAGTTTTTCCTTGCCACCGTCGCCGTCACCCTTGGCTTGCTCATCAGAGACATTTCATTCATTCGTCTCATTATTATTATCTGCACATTTTTCTCACACATACACACTTCCAATTATTTTCTTTTCTATAATTATTATTATTTTTATTTTATTATTATTATTATTTTTATTTTTTTTATTATTATTTTTATTTATTTATTTTTTATTATTATTATTTTATTTATTTATTTATTTATTTTTTATTATTATTAATTTTTTTTTTTTGCTAAATTTCTTTCATTTTTGTGAAGCTGCTTTGAGACAATGACCATTGTTAAAAGCGCTATATAAATAAAATTGAATTGAATTGAATTGAATATTAAATCCTACGACCACTTGAAATGTGAAATGTCAAAGAAGGAATAAAATCAAATAAAAAAACAGCCCTTCAGAAAGACAGCATAAAGGAGTACCATGCTGTTAAAAGCATTGTAAGACAAGAAAGTGTAACACAAGCTGGGCTTAGAGTACAAATACCAGGCCAGCACTTGACTTTAGGATGCGTGTTGGTTACTGGGAAACAAATGTCTTTAAATGAGAAAGTTAAATCAGTGTCTGATTTATTTATTTATTTATTTATTTGGTCCCATTTAACAGGAAATAGATTCCACAGACCATGTCAGTGTGGTTTCATGAACATCATTTACAATCCTGTGCAAGTCTTGCTCCACCCCTCTTTTTTTTGTTGTATTTTTCTTCTAAAGTGGCAGACCTTTTTGTTTGTATGTTTAATGTAGTTCCAAGGCTTCCAGAAGGACTTTTTGGCTCAGATTTTTTTTTTTTTTCTACCAAATTCTTGTTCAGAGGAACATTTGGTTTGTTAAGCCACACAGTGACCTATGAATCATTCAAGCGTTTAAAGCATGAACCAGTGAGAAACAGGGGCAGATGATCAGGCCGGTGCTTACTGTAGTATACTGGTGATGTTGAATGCTGAGTGGTTGGGACGGACAAGAGGGGAAATGAGGTTGCTGCTGTGGTTGTTATCTACACAACCGATTAGGTCTATGTTGAGTATTAATAGTCAGACTATTTAATAGAGAATCATTTAATACCAATGCAAACACGTTAAAAATAATAACAGGTGTTAATTTTCACTCCTGTAACAATTAATAGAAATAAGATTATCAAAGACCCCCAGGCTACTGTATGTTCACAGTATTCGTGAGAGGCCCTAAAAACCACTTGTTTTTTTTTTTTTTTAACAAAAAGGTTGTTAAGCCTTAGATAGATGTCTATTCATTATGCAATGATCCTCTGTTTTTATTTTTGTTGTTGTTGTTGCTTTTTAACAAAGAATGTTGCTTTTGCTTTAAAATTCCTTTCATACTAGCCAATACTCTGGCTGCACTCTGTCTAGGAATTTTTATTCATTCATTTCTGGCAGGTGTTCCTTTTTATTTTTCCTTAAGTGGAGAGATAAGCTCCTACCTTTCTTCTGCATGTCTCAGTGTGTGGCACAGTTTCCTTGGGCTTACATCAGCGAGACGAATAGAAGGCTCCATTCTTTGTATGTGCCCTAGTTCATGGCCGAGACTTTTGCTAGTGCTGAGTTTACTTTATCTCTTCTGTGGTAGATGACAAAAACCTAAGTAGTGAGTATTATACCCAGACTAAAAAAATAAACACTGTCAGGAACTCAACTGTATTACATATAGCATCTTTTAATATTTACCAAGATTCCTTAAGTCATCTAAACAGCAAACATAATTCTTGAAGGGCAACCTACTGTACAGTACTACTTAACATTTGTCTCACGGCTGCACGCAAAGACATTTAGCTGCATCTTGTCTCATCAAAGTCCCCAATGTCCAACAGATAAAGAATTACTGGCAAAAGCAGTCGTTATTAAATGCTACGTCTGTATAGAGTTGAAGGCAATTTTCTGTATACTACCAAGTTACGTCTTGTACCATGTCCAACTCAAAGCCCCATTACCGAACTATCAAGAGACTTGCTGCCATTAATGCTAATACCCCTTGAGTAAGGGTGGGACTTGTGTGATTCGTGAAGACATGGAACAAGAGACCTGTCTATGGAAGCTGCTGTCAGTGACAGAAAGACAAATGGCAGGAATGTAAAGATTCTCTGAAATGACAATTAAGCTCAAAGGCCCTTAAGGTAACAGTATACTGTATACATCAGGTCTGAAAGACCACATCTGAGTACAACCAACAAGTATCCTCAGTTAACTGAGCTTCAACTAGTAGGTCAGGACTTCAAGAATCAATATCACATTTACGAGATGTGCCTTTGCCAAGTACATGTTTCAAATTACTGGCATTTGGCCTTTTAGTTTTGTGTCATAGAATAGTTGTAATTTAAATCCCATGTCCATTCATGAGAATAAAGCAGCTGGTATAGATTTCACGGATTTGGTTTCATCCAGGCCACCGTTCACCAGACTGTCACTTGGGCCTTTTAAACGCCTCTTAAACTGGGTGGGGGGGCAAAGTGGCAGAGGAGGGGATCTTATTTCTCAGAATAGGGCCCAAAACAATGCTTTGTGTTCGGCAAATCTGCACCTGGTGACCATGGAAACCACTTTTCAGACTTTTTATACCCCGGCATTTACTGACTGCTGAATGTGGAAATGACCCGAATGCTCAAGGTCCAGAACCACACATAACCAATCACCTCTTCCCATGTAAATGCTTGTGAAAGCATTACAATAAGATATTTATAGAGCATCCAAGAGATAACAGGCAATTAACAGGCGAAAGAACTAGTACGACTTTATACATCACAATTGTACTAAACTTTATAGCCTTGTGATTGAAAATCACAAAAATGTAGCACATAAATGTTTTCATTCATTATCCACATGTTTGTAATGTGGAATAGTTATTCTGCATTTAGGTTAGGTTTAATGTAGGCATACAGATGGTGATGTAGTAAGCACGACAACATGGAATTTCGGACACAGACTAAGCATTCGCTACAACAGTAAAATGTACAAATGGAGGTTCTTGTTTTATTTTTATAATACAATACAAAGTAGTTCAGTGAAATACCGCAAGACTTTATTTTCCCATTGCAAACACCATTACATAAAATATTATTTACTGAAATTTTTCCCATCAAACAGGTGCTTTAATAAAAGTTACAACTTTAATTTAAAAAATTATATACTGACAAGTTCACAAAGTTTTATTATGAGAAAGGATCATATTAAATCATCAAACTTATATCTCATCCAAAATATTGTGCATCAGACTTTTTATACAATGTTCAATTTCTAAGTAGGAAAGAAGGAAAATCAATGTTCCCCAGGTTCCAATACCACTTGAATGCGGTATTATTATAAATGTGTGCTGTAAGTAATATTGCAGACTTTAGAATGATTCCAAGCATTGTTAATAACCATGCACATTAGAGATAAAAATAAAATGATGCCTTAATTATGATCTAAAATAATGCATTATACCCCGATCAGCCATAACATTAACACCCCACAGGCAAAGCGCCATCGACCTGGCCTTTAAACTCAAATCTTTAAAATAAATCTCAATCTCATCATGCACTAATGCGCCAGACAAACAAGTCCGATCCTCAGAGGACCCATCCCACAACTCGGAGCACCCACATGATACAATGTCATCATCATGAAGCTAGCATGAGCACACAATTTTGGTTTTATCCAAAGTTCCATCTAGAAGCTTTTTATAATGAAACTTGCTGTTCAGCGCATCTGGTGATATTTCCTCAATCGTCTTATTATCCATCAGTCTTTTATATATCAGTCATATTATTATCTTATTATGCCCGGCAATAATGGCAAGCCATTAGAGTCAAACTTGGTCATATACTAGGGATGTAACGGTATTGTAAATACAGTCGTACCGCAATAACACTTTATTTCGATAATACCGTGATCGCATGACGGTAAAACTATAGATCTTCTGAGAAAAGTTTGCTCAGGCGAATGGAGCGAACGGGAGGTAGCGGGAACTACAATTCTCATCAGCCCAGTCGCGGCCATCATCCTTTGCGGTCTGTTGTCGCTACAGATCCAGTAATGCGCACATCCGATTTAAAACCCGTTTACTCCGTAATGATTAATTACTCTTCCCATCTCTTTTCCTTTGCCGCTAATAGCAGCACCGCCATTTCCGCATTACTGGATCTGTAGCGACAACAGACCACAAAGGATGATGGTCACGCCGGGGCTTATGGGAATTGTAGTTCCCGCTACCTCCCATTTGCTCCTCCCAAATAACAATGCGTTCAAATTTCTTGATTAATCACATGCATTAACGCTAATATTGACAGCCCTATTCTTATTATAAACTCAGATTTTTTTATAGATTTAAATAGATTAATAAAATACAGACAAACAAATTAGATGTTATAGCAGAACGTTCTGATCAGCAGACTAACAGACAATAAAACACCAAAAGACCAGATTCATAAAATCTTGCCAAGCTTAAAGGGGCCATCCAGTCCCAATTCTTCATAGGTTAATATGATTCTTTAGGGTCCTAATGAAAATTTTGTAAAATACTTTAATTAAAAATTATCAATGGTTGTGTAAAAAAACATTACTTTTACCTGGTAAAAACTAGCAACCTATTTCATTACATGCTCCTTTAAATGTTAATGACCTCTACTGAACCCGCCCCCCAGTTCTGTGGGGCGTGTCTTCACAATACACGTGGGGTACAGTATAGCTTTGACAACAGTTAAAAATATTTAAAAAAACAGTTTAAAATAATTTTACATGATCTTAGGATTATTTTATATATAAAGGAGTTATTTCTACTCTCTTGCTCTCTTCCTCATAGATCTGATATTAACGTGTTAAATCTTCCCTGCTGCTATCTTCCTGTCTCCTCTTGCATCTGTTCTTAAAGTATATATATATATAATATTTATATTAAAAGTGGCAATGGTTGTGCAAATATGCATGAAAAGTGACTTATGAAAGTGTCATGTGCAATGGTCCAGATATATAAATACAGTATGTAGTGCAAGAAGCATGTGCACAAAACTTAACTTCCCAGACCGGGAATCGAACCCGGGCCTCCAACGTGCCACCGCAGAACCCTAACCACTAGACCACTGGGAACTGATGTCTAACTCATGGAGATGCCAAGTATTCAACCTAGGACATCATACACGCGAAGCATTGTGTGTGTGTGTGTGTGAGAGACTGAGTCTCTCCTGGCACCAGAAAAGCTTACCGAAGCACAGCGGACTCGTCTACTACGCAACTTTAGAAAAACTTTATAAATACATAGTGCAAAAAAGCATTTGCCTTGAGCAGGAATCGAACCTGGGCCTTCCACATGAGAGCGCGGAACCCTAACCACTAGACCACCGCACTACACCAGAAAACTGCACACCACACTCGTGTAGGCGGCATTTTGCTCCAGCGTAGAAAAACAATGGCCGACAGCTTTCTTCTAACTCGGGGCGTGTCTTTGCTAAAACACCAGTGTCAATCAACTATAGTGGGAGCGGCCTCTGTCGGTGTGACGTCACACCGACAGGCTTTTGAGATCGGCCTGATTTCAGAAGGGGCATCTTATTTTAATGAATTCAAAGAAAATCGCTGGGCGGCTCTTTATCATTGTAGAGTGGTTGTGTACACACTCTCCTAACACACATTTCAGTCCAAACAGCTTGAAAAAGTCCATGTAGCACCGTATGTCCCCTTTAAATCTTTTTTTTTTTTTTCATTATAATAAAGTTCATGCTGTGGCTATAAAGAACGGTCACCATAAACAGTTGCAGCCCCTTATATTAACACAAACCAACAAATGAACATGAAATCACGAAAAACAACAAACTATCAAATCTCTGTAACCATCAAAGAGATTATCTTTAAAAAAAATCACACACAAAAAAAAACCCACACAAAACTTGTCATTATTGGGAGGAAAGGCTCTTCGCCCAGAAAACCATAAATGTCACTAGGTACACATACTGTAGAAATTCCTCAATGCCTAAGCACTCCCACCTGGATTTGGTGCCTTTTATCTTACGAGACATTTTCAAGGCACATTATGAGTGTACATAGCCTTGTGGCCTGTCATTTGTCAAATAGCACCATACAGGTAAAGTGTTGGCGAGATTATAGCTAAAGGGAGTAAATAAGTGAGGGTTTCTCCCTAGACAGGAAGGGCTTTAGCAGAAGTGAGAGGGCCCACAGTGCCCTATTAGCCCCAGTGATGGCTGGGTGCACACTAAAGGCTATTACAAATCCCCCTGTCATACCACTATGGCGGTAATTATAGTTTCCCCATTGGTTTTTCAGCACCAAGCTTAAATGCTGGTCCAAGTGTGAGAGGAGTGTATAGCAAATAATGAGAACAGACTGCGCAACAGTATACAGCAGCAGTGTGAGTCTTAAACGTGCCCTCACATGGAAGATGACACACATACAAAAAATCTGGTGAAGTTGGAAGTGAATGTTTCAATTACTTAAATGTTAAAGCAATGTTTTAGCTCTGGAGGTGCTGTAGTAGTGAAGAAGCAGTTAATATTCTACTTAGATATTGGTGAGTAAAGATGGTGCACTTTTGGGTGTTGGTTTTTTATAGTTTAAAACATAAGGTCCTACAAACCATTTTAATAAGAAGTCCAATGTAGAAGTTGTGGAGATAGCAAGAGAAGGGGACTCTCTTATATTCCAGTGTGTAATAGAGCATATGGCAGAGGCTACAAGATACCAAGATACTGTATGGCAGAGGCTACAAGATACCACCTTTGATCGTGACATCAGCATGAAAGATTTGGAACATCTCTTCAGTAGCTGAATATACTCAAGGTACTATGGGTGATATAATAAACAGGTTGGCAAAGTTCTAACAGATAAACATGAAAAACAAATTTCATTACAAATCAAATCTTATACATGATTAATGAAAACTGCAAGTATTTCCAGTTTCATACAAAGTCAAGCAAGAGGTTTAAATATTCCACTTGGGGGAAACTGGATCAGTACGTCGGCTCACAGCGTGACCGTGTCCTACACTTAACCTATTCGTGCATGTAGCATGGTATTTATGAGTCTGTGTGTGCAAACAAGAAAGTTATATGGCTGGCTTAAGTCAAAGCTGCTGCAAACTTCTTTGTATGGTAAATATGATAGTTATAGTAGAGTCATAAATTTATGCCATGAGCAGGTGAACAGAATTCAGCCCGAGGGTTGAACTTCTTCACAGAGAGGAATTTTAATCCATACTCTAAACCTAATCGCCAACACCGTAAACTACACTTATCACCCGTGTGAACATATGGACATGCATCACTGGTTGCAACGTCTCTACCTCCCTGTGAATGGTTGGCAATAGTCTGGCACGGAGAACATGGCAAGGCTCAACGCACAACCCATGTCCTCAAGCCTGACATTGAATATTTGCAATGCCTTTGTTGTTGCACTAAAGCTGTGGAAATCCTATAGAGTAAGTGAGCAGCTCTGTGATCAACTGTGCAGTTACACAAAGCTCTTTTTATGCTCATCCATAAGTCCAACCCAAATAAAGCATGTGCCACTCAGCATCCAATTCTTGGCTTCGATTGTTCATTCTGTCACTATATATCTTCACATGGCCAGTAGAGCTCAGTTTAAAGTGCAGCTTCGTATCTGCAAACCAGCCTAATGCATCGTTTGCAGGCTTATATATGAAGTAGACACAAATGATCGCTTTCCTAACAGTGCAATTTCCCTGAAGTGGAATGTTGAGAACCCTACCATCTGCAAAAAGCACACAAGTGGATTTAGACAGAAATCGACAGACCTTTTTCTCAAAATCGGTCAGAGCTCTCCAGACTAAAGCCTTTCTAGTAAAGTGGCTTAGGTATCTCATTCTCCCCTGAAGAGGTAGTGTTGTGAAAGAAAAGGACAGTGTAAAAAAAAATGCATTATGCATGCCGCATTGTTATATAAACCATATATTTTGTGCCAACCTCAGTAATATCAAGGAAGAATGAAATTTGATAGAACAAAGATAGATATCTTAACTACAGTATGTACCCTCCAAATGTGGCGCAACATTATAATCGGTAAGACATCTATAGAGACAGAGTAAATTCTTTTCCGAACGTACAGTACTCTTAATCCCACTATTTGTAGGACACAATTACTTTATATGTGCTGAATAAACTGGTGGTGTTAGATGGCCTCTATGATTGTCAGATGAACCATCACTTAGCGGATGAATTTAAACCCAGTTATTTTTATGACCAAAATAATATACTGAAAAAAGTATAAAGGCAACCAAGTCAGAATAGGACACCTTAATCCTCTACACTATGCTCCTGCATCACTCACTGTCTCTTCTGAAACAAAATCTGCGAAAGAACCGATCAATTATTTTCAAATGAAACAGACTTCTCAGATTTATTCGGTGCACCATTCTATCTTGGAACTGGTTTATATTCTACTAAATATCTACAAAGAATTGAATTCTGCACTTCATTTGCACATAGAGGTACTGCATGGGAGCTGGTTTGCTAACTAACTGCAACATTCTGAAAAGGTTAATGATTAAACAGGGGGGGAAAACACAGGACTGGCTGTTTCCTTAATAGGAATGTAAATTCCAAACTATGGCACATCCAAGAAGCACAACAATCACCATCGACAAATCCACACACAATGTTAAGACTAGTGCATTTAAACACAAATACGGAGGTATTCAGCTGCTGGGGCTCTTCAGACTGAGGCCTCTCTAGTAAAGGGGCACACATGTAGCCCATTCACCTCTGAAGTGATATCATCTATAGAGGTGGTGCATGTGGGTGAGAGAGAAATAAGAGTTGATAAGATGAGCATAACTTCTTTTTTTTTTTTTTTTAGTTAAATATACATTTTCAATTTATGATAGTTTTATTTAAATTGAGATAATATTTACATTTGAAATTATATATTACAAAAGAAAATATTGAATGTGAATGAAAATGTCAAGCAGCACATATATAATCAACAATCAATAACCTAAAATACCATATACCAAAAAGAATTGTCTGAATTTTACTTTTTTTTTTTTCTTTTTTAAATATTGACAGTAAAATAAGCCAACAATATCGTTTTTTAAGTATTACTTGACAAAAAAAGTTTATTCTGTCATAGGATTGCATTTCACTGGGGGTTGCAATTTAGTCCACATACACATAATTGTTGGTTACACCAACTGACATAAACCAGTTACACCACCTGACACTGTTGCTTTTACAGTTAAAGGCTAATGAAGTTGAAGGTCTTAACCCCTTAAATAAAAAATAACTGCTTCCTCAGCTTCCTTTCCTTTGTAAAATGTTCTCTTTTTTTCTATTAGTTTAGAGACTTCGGGCACTAGGCGGGGTACACCCTGGACAGGGTGCCAATCCATCGCAGGGCACACACACATACACACACTCACACACACAATCACACACTACGCCAATTAGCCTAACCTGCATATCTTTGGACTGTGGGAGGAAACCGGAGTACCCGGAGGAAACCCACCAAGCACGGGGAGAACATGCAAACTCCATGCACACAGAGACGGGAATCGAACCCAGACCCTGGAGGTGCAAGGCGACAGTGCTAACCACTACACCACCGCGCCGCCTTCTCAGTTGATAAATACATATGAAATAGAAAAATAAATACAATTATTCATTTCTTTTATCAGATTTCACTCGCAGTTCCTCTGGCAAACCTTTAAGGATATTTAGCAACTACTCTAATATCTTTTGACATGGTAACAGGCTCACCTGGCTGCACCAGGGTCTGTCAACAATAACAATGAGGCTTTGATTAGCCTCCTAAACTACTGACATGAAAGAAAAAAAAAAAAGGAAAAATAAATAAATAAATAAATAAATAAATAAATATACACCTCTAACAGAAAGATCTGCAGTGAGGCACATGGTGTAACTGATTACATCATATGACATATCAATTACAAATAAGAATTTGACAGGCATTATCAGAAATGTTTATGTATGCATTTGATCTTGGCGTGAATATTTCAAACATACTTTTACAAATAAATACAAATCTTTACAATTATTATGAATTATAATTGTTTTAATGAGATCACACCTTTTGGTCAATCAAACCCTCAACCTTTAATACTTTTCATAGTGCACCATTATGTGGCCCCCAAATTATTTATTATACCAAAATGATTGGTGCTTCATTACTTTGATTTATTATGAAATATATATAAGGCAAAATTATACCAAACAATTTAATTTGTGTTGTATTAATAATTTCACATTTTTAAAGAAAGCATACATAATTATGTGGTACAGTGTTTTTATGGTAACATCACTTTGACATTTTAATTGTATGCCCCAAACATTTCATCAACATTGTTTATACCAGCAAATTTTAGATCACGTCCGCAGAGAAAGAATGCATAACTTATTTGTGTATTTAATTTTATTTTTAACCATTTTAAAGTAAAGTAAAACACTGGGACCCAAAAAAAATATCGTCAAATCATCGACTCATGCATGGAATAAATATATAAGCAAAACACTTCTTATATCTTTATATCATCAATCTGTGACCACAGTGAACCACCCAGGATAAAAACTGTGAGTGGGGAAAGTAAGGAAAAAAGTAGAAAATCCATGCATTACTGAGTCCACAGGACCTGCTGAGGCAAAACAGCCGGCCCTCTCCAAGCTTTCACACAAGTCAACTCAGCCATTGACCTAAAGGAACTTAGCCACAGGCATAAAGGCCTTTCGTTCACACAAAGAGCATGCCTAGACTCCTCTCTAGAGGGGGACTGAAAAGCAAATAGTACTTCAATGTTAAACACTTCAAATTTAGCATGCAAGCTTATTTACTAAAACTGAAAACCTTCAGCAGAGCGAGTTGAGACAGTCTGCATGATTCTGGCATGTGTGCTTGTCTTCAAAACGGGATATCAAGTCAGATCACGTTTAATACACACCCTTAAACATTTTTTTCTTCAACTAATTTCCAACAGGAACAAATTTCTAAGTGGAAATTCGACATAATGTAGAGAAAATCGAAATACAGTGTTGAAAATCTAGAGAATGATTATCCAGAAGTGCTACGGTCCAGGATGCAAATGTCAAACCGCAATTCATCATCAAGTCAACAAATCAACAACAGTCAAAAGCACTCAACATTGTGTTGTCAGGAGATACAATGACAGGAAAACACTGTACTTCATTCAGGCAGCAGATGTCTGAACAGTACCCCCCTGATCTATTTGTCTCAAATGCATTCTCCTTATTTACTATTAATAGCAACTGCTGAGAGGAGACTTATTTCACTAACACTCAGTTTGTTCACACCACTCGGACTGCATTGTCAGTTTCAGCGCTTCAGAGCTAGCCGATTATTTAAATGGAAAAATCTATAGAAAAGCAAAAGACAAAAAAGAAGTAGAAGAAAAAATGTGGAGATTAAAGGTGTGCACAATCTACTATGTGCTAAAAAGCACTTTAACGGTTAAGAGAGTATTGTTAGTGGTAAATGCGGGGCTCTCAACAGGACCTTCCTGTGTTTCCGTGTTCAGGCATCCACATGTGCCAGGTGGGGGTCCTTGTTTGCTGTGATTTCTAATGCATCGTTTCATTTGTCTATTAAACGTGCCAGCAGGGTGTCCCCTTACAGCTGTTCCTCCTGGGTCTGCTCCGCTGCCTCAGGCTACCCACACTCAAAAGAGAGGCGAACTCAGCGCATAACAAAAGGAATTGTTAACAAAAATGCGGAGTTTTGGACCCTAGTGGACACGGCATAATGCTACTCTCTCACGCAGCTTTAGATCAACTGTGCCAGGTTACTCTGATCATCACTTGGAGAACTTGTGTGTGAAATGTGTCTTGAGCATCCATTTATTTTCAAGACTAATAAAGGACATCTCACCACCTTTACAGTACGTTTCATGGGACATTTGTAAATGGCTCAGATGTTCTACGGACACTACACAATGTCCACTCCATCACTTGCTGGAGACCAGTCTTATGTATTTTTTTGTTGTCACTGTAAATTGATAATGTACAGAGGGATCACTTACAATAAAATATTTACAAAGCATCTCAGTCTCTCGCAGAAATGGTAGCTGTATGCCTAAAAGACATGCGATCTTCTTGATTAAATGCCCGATGGCACCAAGAGTAACGGCTTTAAAATTCACACTAAAATAACTTTCCACTCCTCACAGCCCAATCAATGTGGCAATATAATGCCAGACGGGATGGGGAAATTTCTAGAAAGTCGCATTTATATGTTTAAAAAATTTTTCATGTACCCGAAAAACTCTCACAAACCACATTTGTGACAAGGCGAGCTGATCTTAGAGAACACTTGTAGCGAAATCTTTCTTTCTTTCTATTCATTCCTATCTTAGGTCACAGACAGCATTTCTCTGCATATCATGCTGTGCATGGTTGTGCACATGACAAACTTTATTTGTCATTAAGTGTTGAGTAATGCATCTCGTACTGAGACTTCACTAAAGCATTATCGATCGAGTGATGGTTCAAGTTAACTGACTTT
Source organism: Channallabes apus (assembly GCA_030522415.1). Taxonomy (NCBI): domain Eukaryota; kingdom Metazoa; phylum Chordata; class Actinopteri; order Siluriformes; family Clariidae; genus Channallabes; species Channallabes apus. The sequence goes on from CM060109.1 coordinate 43,677,848, forward strand.
TGTTAGGATTTTTTACTTAGATGCATTCTAGCAGAAGGTTTCTGGACCGTTTAGCATTATTAGACACAGCATGATGGAATTTAATTCGGGATCAAATATACAGTATCTATCTATCTATCTATCTATCTATCTATCTATCTATCTATCTATCTATCTATCTAAATAGATGCACATGTGGCAGGTAGAAAAATGGTTAAAAATTACTAAGAAAAAGTGCAATACACACTCCTTTACCCACCCCTACGGTCTCTAAAGTACTGTTTCCACTATGATGGCCATAAGACTTACATTCTCTTTTTAGTTAAATTTTCACTTCCTGTTATTGCAGGGAAATCTATCTATCTTTCTATCTTCTTAATCAATCTTATCTTTCCTTCTGTCGGTAAAACAGTTGTTTAAGCATTTCTCCACATATCACATGAAATAAACATGACAAATAAACATTTGAATTTGACTTTATAAAGTGTTGATCGATGTAAAATCAGTGTCTTGTACTGTGACTTCACTAAAGCATTATTGATTGACTATGGTTCAGGTTAACTGACTTTTGTCAAAATGTTCTACTTAGATGCATTTGCTCTGACATAAGGTTTCTTTTTGACACAGCATGCTGGAATTTCATTGGCATCAATAACATACCGATCTATCTATGCACATGTGGCAGGTAGAAAAACTATTTCTAAGAAACTCTTTTCCACTATGATGGCCAATACATCTTATTTCAATTTTATTTTGTTAACTGTATATTTGTAGAATTTGAATTTGACTTTGTAAAGCATTGACCGACATAAAATTGGTCTTGGACTGTGACTATGGTTAACAGGTTAACTGACTTTTGTTAGGATTTTATTTTTAGATGCATTTGCTCTTGCAGAAGGATTCTAAACCTTATAGCGTTATTGCACACAGCATGCACATGTGGCAGGTAGAGAAATGTTCAACAAAAAATTCTAGGAAACAGTGCACTATACACCTTCTACCTACCCCCACCCCGATAGTTTCCACTATGATGGCCAATGCTGAAATGTGTCATTCAAACATTCTCAAAAGAAAAAAAAAACAATAATAATAATAATACCATTTCAGTGCAATAACAAGAAGAAATCTACTGTATGTTTGAGCTTAGAACTGAATTCATGAATGACATTTTACAACTTCCTACCCTAGAATATTGTTCATAAAAAGGGGGAAATGCTCGAATAAAACAGATGCATTGCACTAAAACGGGCTATTAAAGATTTTACTGTGTCATTCCAACAGGCTTACTTCGTTCAGCACCCACTTGCTCCATGCCTTCACTGGTTTATAAAAGAAAACTAGCAAGATGTGTTTAAAGTGTTCACGCGCGGCACGGTCACTTCGCGCGTTCCTCCAGCAACAAGTGGCCTGCGAGCACCGCCTAGCGCGTGACACTGCGTGATGCTTGCGCTTACCTGGCCACTGCGACGCAGCCCGCGAGACCAACAAGCAGAGGAGCAGGCGCTCGAGCCACCAGATCCACCTGCAACCAGGATCACACAGCGGCTGTTATCCCGATTATTTAAACCCCTTACGTATTTTTTTTTTTTAATGTATAAATCCGCGCACGTACCTGTGAGCCATCCCGGTATCGCCTCTGATCGTCTGCGCGACAACGTCTCCGCGCTAAAGCAGCTGATGCGCGCGCGCTGATGAGAGAGAGGGAGCGCGAGAGGGAAAGAGGAGGAGGAGAAGGAGAAGGAGTATCGCTACAAAGTCACGCGCAGGACCCCCCCCCCCCCCCCATCCTACCCTCCACCGGGTCCTAAAGGGCGCGTGAGTGGCACGTCTACGCTGAGAAAACTTCAACAACTGATCCACAAGCACTTCCTGTGAGGTCTATTGTCACCATGTTAGCACCTCGACATCTGTTTAATTTAGTCCTGTTTCACGCTAAACGCTAAAACAACAACATATTTATAGCCCGTTCTCAAAATAGCCTGTAATCCTTCAGAAGAATGACCAAAGGCACAGGGGTTGTAGCACCCCCCCCCCCCCCCCCCCACAGTGAGCTTACTGAATGCAACACATTCCTACCCTTCTTCCAGGAAAATATCTGGTTACAGGCATTGCACAAATCCTTTCATTTATTTGCGGACACCAAGGATTATATATTATTGTCTAAATACCACAACCTTTCAAGATGACCTTCTCTCCAGGGTGTGCATCGATCAATACTCCTTAAAAAGTACATGAAGTATGAAGTGCATGAAGTGAGGGAAAACGTAAACCTGCATGACAGACATATTTATAGCTACTACTACATTCCACTGTCAATGACTTTGTGACTTGTGTGGATGGTCCCGGCATGCTTGTCCGCATGCACAAGGTAGCCAGGTGATGTTCAATGCCCGTGGGACTTAAGTTGCCTGGGGCCAGGGGTAGCTCAGTGGTTAAGGCATTGGACTACGGTTCGGAAAATCCCAGGTTCAAACCCCACAACCACTAAGTTGCCACTGTTGGGCCCTTGAGCAAGGCCCTCAACTGCTCAGATGTATAATCAGATAAAAAAAAAAAAATCTAAGTCGCTCTGGATAAGAGTGTCTGCCAAATGCCTAAATGTAAGTTGGGGGGGCAATATTGGGGAAAACCATAAACACTCGACAAAAGTAAGCTCACTTAAATTCTTTGTCAGCACCATAATGGACAGGCAAGAGCATCGAGACACAGTTTTATGACGTGATTCTTAAAATTACATTCATGAAATTAAATGTATTTAATTAATTACTTACTTAATTAAAAAAGCTGCAGATTGGCTTAGTGGTTAGCTAAGCACCTTGCACCTTCAGGTTACTGGTTCGATTCCCACCTCAGGCCTGTGTGCATGAAAATTCCATGTTTTTTCCTGTGTTTGGTGGGTTTCCACCGAGTGCTCCAGTTTCCTCCCACAGTCCAAAATCATGCAGATTATGCAAATTGCCATTCGCAAAAAGCATAATCTGCAAGATTTTAGATTGTGGGAGGAAACTGGAGCACCCGGAGTACAATCTAGACAGGGTCAGATCCATCGCAGGGCATACACACACTCACCCGCTCATTCACACACACTACTGGATCGGCACCCTGTCCAGATTGTACGCCGCCTTATGCATTAAGTCACCAGGACCTCTGGCAACTCGGTATACAGGATTAAGCTGAGTGAGTGAGTATACACCTTATCAATTGAGGATTAAGATCCAACAGTGGCAACTTGGTGGTGCTGGAGTTTGAACCTGAGAACTTACGATCAGTAGTAACAACACTAATCACTGAGGTATAGTCTGTTATAGTCTATATGCTGTCTTTCTGACACAATAGTTTAACCCTGAAAAAAAATGTCACAGACCATATGCCCCTTTGACTGTTTGGGAACAATATATTTTGGATTCCATTTTACACTTTGTTCTTTAAACCCAATAAAATCTTGATCTATCATATCATATCATATCATATTTCATTTTTTATCCAGATTAGTTTACTGGAGCTACAACTGTTGGTGGCTTAGATTGAGTTCATTGAATCTAAAGATTAGTGCCGGAAGAAAGCAATTAATTCACTTTATGATGTCACCCAGATTGTGGCTCTCACAGTTATGATGTCTATATACTGTAAATAGGCTTCAACCACGGAGATGGATAAGACTCAAGGGAATGTGACTCTTGGTTGCTCTTGAATTCTGTATCATTTTTTAAATATTTTGTTTCAAGCAAATGTTTTCTCACAAATAACATGCAAGAAATACTTTTGGAGCTGACCCATGATTAAGTGGTACCCACAGGATAGAAGTTTCTACAAAATAATCCCAGTATTCCGTGACTCAAATGAAGTGAAAAAAATAAAACTCACACTCACAGGGTTGGTTGTTACCCAATCACTGTTTGAATACAGTTTTATCTATGTATACATACACACCTACAGCCACACCCACACTCATTCACCAACCCACACACACACACACACACGGGCACACGCACGCACGCACACACACACACACACACACACACACACACACACAGAATGAGGTGTAAAAATCTGCAATTTATTTTAAATTTAAGCAAATTATCAATACTAACTATTTATATTATACTTTGTAGAAAAGGTGATATTTTTGGAGTCCTATCTTGTATTTCCAGATGACTCGCCAAAGGATTTGATCTAAAATGGATCATCAGATTTTGTGTCAGTGCACCCTGTAATTAATAAACAAGGGGATATACCAAAAACTAAATACAGAAAGTCTGAAATTTATGTTTATATTTATCATATTCTGTTTGTCCATTTCAAGTTGTTACAGATTTCATTTACCCTGCCTTGTGCCCGAAAGCCTCCTGGGATAGGCTCCAGGCCCCCCGCGACCCTGATCACAGGATAAAGCGGTATAGAAGATGAATGAATGAATGAATGAATGAATGAATGAATGAATACAGATTTCATTTGTAAAAAAAATAATAATAATAATAATAAACCTTGTGCTAAGTAATGGAGGTAAAGTATAACTTCCTTTTTTTTTTACTATATGAAATGTTAATTTAAAGTACCAAATTGACTTTAGTTAAAGATTATCCAAGGCACATGTTTTTTTTTGTAAAAAAACATGATTATATTAATAATCCCTGTAGCCATGATTATATTAATCAGCAAAATAATTTGCAGGTTTAGTCAGAGACAAAAACGACTAAAACTTTAGGCAACTGTTACTGTTGTTAACACAGTCTGCTGCATCTGTCAAACATCAGGGGGCCTATCACAACAGAGATGCCACAGACCAATTAATTTCCTTCTGCAGGCTACATTTGGCCCTTGGGCTGGCCTTGGGACACCCATGATGAAAGATGATGCCAACTAACTTAGTAAAGTGGCTTGCTGCCATTTTTAATTTCCTACTTGCCCTGTCTGAATGTGGTTTTTGCCACTGCATTTTTTTGCACTTTGTAAAACAGTTTATAAATATTAAATCACCTGAGATTATTACCAAGCTCTGGTGTCTGCTGGATCCTCAGTATCAAAAATGCAAGCACTATCATCCGTCTGCTGTTGGAACACGTCTGCATCCCAAGCCAGGCCCACTCTGTGTGCATTCCTTTTTCAAAGAAGAGGGTATACTTAGGAGGCAGAAAGAGGTTACAGCTGGCTTTTGCCAAATTCATATTGTCACTGTGAGCTGATTATAGATATTACAACGTTCTGTTAAGCAAACAAGGTACATGAACTTACAGTACAACTGCTGTCAGAATTGCTCTTTTGATGGATGACATAGGTGTCCTGAAAGTATGATTACAATTCACATATTGGCACAGAGCAAAGCAACTTAATAAAGTCAGCAAGCAATTTATTAGCAAGTAGGATCAATTATCAATAGCCTTACATACACTTATTGGTAAAATATTATTAACAGCAATAATAATAATAATAATAATAATAATAATAATAATAATTTATTAATCCTCAGCACTTGCTTTGGAAGTGAAGCATATTATTGGAATTAGTACAGTACATACTGAGTGGCACACCAATCCATCATGGTGCAACAAACATACACACTCAAACACTCCTTGAATAAATATTTACCAAATGAAAGTATATAAAGTAATCAATTTATCTGAATCATTTAATCAAAATCAAATCTATAAATCTCATAAAGAGACTAATTAGAAAACTCTTCTATCCTGACTCAAAATTAATGAACACACTGTTTGAAATACCTGAAGTTTACATTGTTAACACGGAGTCTTGATTTATAGCAGGTAAATTTCCAGTATATGTACTTGCTAATACTTAGTAAATGAGGGTTAAAAAAACTTTTTGACCTCTTCCCTTTCCCTTTGGTATATTTCTGGCAATCACCTGATACACGGAGGTTGAATCAGGTCTGACCTTCATAACACAAAGTTAGTTAAAGACTAAGTTAATTTTAAGGTGCAAAAGTAGCTATGATTATGGTTGTCTGAATAGTTTGTCTGAAGGAAAAATTACCCAAAAATAATTGGTATTTAACTATTTAAATACCAATAACTGGTTTTAGGAAAAATCTAAAATCATCGATTTCACCCAGTATTATGCAAGAGCTAGTTCTTATTGAGCAATCTGATTGGACAAGAGGTATTGACAATGAGTGGTGATATAGGGCATAACAGCACTGGGACATTTAACTATATGTATCACTCCACATCGCAGACATTCTAATAATCATCCTGTTGGTCGCCAGCATGGGTGAAAGTAGGTTGGTATGGTCAGCAGTACTGGAAAGAGGTGAGAGCAGATGCCTGCCAAATCCACATTCCAAACTAGTATTTGGAATTCAATGTGAATTTGAACACAGAACCCCAAAAATTACCTCATATTCTAAAGCAGAATAAATGGAAAATAAAATAAGTCTTTAGTTTCTTAGGATTGTTCACCAACTCCATGGTACCGATAAGAATTGAAAACCACTTTCAACCCTGTTAATCACACTGGCAGTCACTAACTCTCATTTACCAGCTGTATAACCGACAGTTTCTTCAGTCACAGAAGGATACAGTAGGTGTTGGTGGAGAACATTAACTGGTTAAATAAACAAACTAATCATACTCTGTTGATAATAAATGCTGCTTGTTGTATAGAAGCAATATCGCATTTGAGGTTGTGCTGAGGCACAGACACCACAGCCTTGCTGATATTCAGCACAACAGCACTCCCTCTTGTGTGATATTGTTTAAAATATCTTGTTATTTTACAAAAACAAATCATGAAATCATTTAAATATTACATCTGCAGATCTAACAAACACCATAAATACAGAAAAAAGTAGCACGTTTGAACAATTAGGTTGGGTTTACCTAGCATCATTTAATGAATGCATTTCTTAGATTAACCCATCTGATTTATCAGGTGACAAATAAAGGATACATACGACATTTATGGATGTTATAAATGCAAGTCATGCTGCTTTCTTTTAAAATTTAGACATAAAACCAAGACAAATAGACATTTATACTATAATCCATCGTGTATAAGTTGTGAAACTCTATTAATCTACTTCATTTCAGATGGATTACAATTTAGTTACATGCTGATATATCATGGCGGTGTAAAATATACATTTCATCAGCAGAAACATTTAAGTGCTAATTTAGTAGATAATAATATGGTAAGTTATTATCATATTTATTTTACTGTATAGACATGCTGAATAAAGTGTCATCACTGTGGGTTACATGGCATTTAAAATTAATTTGATTTAGTTGTACAGTCATAGAGCCTGATTTATAACATGGTACATGTCAAATTAAACAATCTCTCTGAAACTTTTTTTTTTTTTTGCAAGCATCACTGACTGTATAAATAACTGACAGAACGTTCAATTATACATACTTTATGAAGACGATTTAATATGCCCCAGCTGTAAGCATATCGGCGGCGCGGTGGTGTAGTGGTTAGCACTGTCGCCTTGCACCTCCAGGGTCTGGGTCCGATTCCTGTCTCTGTGTGCATGGAGTTTGCATGTTCTCCCCGTGCTTGGTGGGTTTCCTCCGGGTACTCCGGTTTCCTCCCACAGTCCAAAGATATGCAGGTTAGGCTAATTGGCGTTCCTAAATTGCCCGTAGTGTGTGATTGGGTGTGTGAGTGTGTGTGTGTGTCAAGGCCCTTAACCCTCAACTGCTCAGATGTATAATGAGATGAAAATGTAAGTCGCTCTGGATAAGAGCGTCTGCCAAATGCCTAAAATGTAAATGTAAATGTGTGTGTGCCCTGCGATGGATTGGCACCCTGTCCAGGGTGTACCCCGCCTAGTGCCCGAAGTCTCCTGGGATAGGCTCCAGGTCCACCGCGACCCTGAACACAGGATTAAGCGGTACAGAAAATGAATGAATGAATGTAAGCATATCACTAATATTCATGCATAATCAATCAGAACGTAAAGGAAAATGATTGAGGTGTAGAAATGTGTTAATGCAGTAAAGACTCAAAAGCACCAGAATTTTTCTTTTCCTTTACTGTCCTGTGTTAATCATGACCATGCATGTAAGAAGGCTGGTATCTGAACCAAAATAATCAGGCCTCATGCCTAAGGGGGAGTCACAAAAATCTGTAAACTGTAACAGGTTTTTTTTTTCCACTTTATGAATAACTCCCAATTTTTAGACAGCTTTGACCGTGAAGACATTCAGACAGTTTCTATATTACACAAGCATCATAAGGATCATCAGTCTGTAAAGCTTCACTGGCCAAATGACTGGCTTTGAACGTTTGCTGAGGAGAAATCAAAACAAAACTGAGCTAAAACTTAAGAGTTCCATTAACATGACCAACGAACTTGCTTCTTCAAAAACTTACTGTAAGTTATGAATTATCCTACAGTAAATAGACAAGCCAATGCCCACCAATGAGCACCATTTAAAATGCCAAGGCAAACATGAAAAAGACTGTACTGTACCTCAAAGGTTGGCATTGAAACTAACAGTAAGTGCACTTAAGATTTTTTTTTTTACTGGGACTTTCCCGAAAGAAAGAAGCCCTATGAACCTGTGTTTTGTAGCATTACCTGAATGGTCAACATCCAGGTGCAGTATAGTCTGCCTGTCGTGTTCCTACATGCAGAGTTTCTTGCTCATGGCTTCTCAAATTGTGCCACATAAGAGAATTCACCACAACAGCAGGAACTTTAACAGTCTGCCTCAAAAAAGAAGGACTAGTAAACATCAATCAGCCATAACATAGATTAGGAATCCAGTCCGTTCTCAAAGTTGATAAGATGGAAAATGAGAAATGAGCAAGTGTAAGGACTGGAGTGATTTTGACTAGGACCATATTGTTATGGGTCGGAGCATCTTATTAACGGCAGGTCTTGTGGGGTGTTCTGGTTATGCAGTGATTAGTACCTACTAAAAGTTGTCCAAGGAAGGACAACCAGTGAACCAGCAACAAGGTCATTGGTCACCCAAGTCTTCCTAATGCATGTAGGGACTAAGCCTATCACCTCTGGGACATTGACAAAAAGAAAATGCTGACTATGATAAAAAGGTGCCAGAATCCACTGATGGAAGTACCTACAATGAGCACATGAGCATCAGAACTGGAGCAATGGCAGAAGGTGGTCTGTGTTTTTTTTTTTTTTTTTTTTTTACGTCATGCTGGCCAGGTTCATCACTTACCTGGGGAAGAAATGGCCCCAGGATGTATGAGAGGAAGAGTGCAAGCTGAAAGAAGGTGTGTAATGCTCTGGGCAATGTTCTGCTGGAAAACCCTGGCATTTCTGTGGAAAATCTTCACTCACTCATTCTTTATCCTGCTTATCTTGCACAGGGTCACGGGAGGCCTGGAGCATCTCAGGGAGTTCAGGTCATCGGGATCCACTCAGGTGGGGGTGCCGGTCCAACTCATGCCACAAGCACTCACACACTCACTCACACATTAAGGGCAATTTGGAAATGCCAATTAGCCTAATCTGCATCTCTTTGGACTGTTAGGAAAAAAAAAACATTTATGTGGAAGTTACTTTGACATGTACCATCTCCAATACCTACAGTACACATTGTTACACTCTTTCATGGCAATGGAATTCCTTAATGGCAGCAGCCTCCTTCAGCGGAATAATGTGCCCTGCCACACAAAAAAAAAAATGTTCAGGAATGTTTTAAGTAACATGACAAAGTGTTCGATGTGCTGACTTGGCCTCAAAATTCCCTAGATCATAATCTGATTCAGCAACTGTGGGACGTGCCGGACAAAGAATTCCGATCAGTGAAGGCCCCACCTCGCAACTTATATGACTTAAAGGATCTGCTGCTAACGTCTTGGTGCTAGATACCACATCACCCCTTCAGAGATGTTTTGGTGAAACAAGGGAGACCTACATAATAATAAGGCATGGGGTTTAATTATTATTGATCAGTATATTTCATATCCTTAGATACTGCTGAATTGTGTCAAATAACGTATTTCCCTACCGTGTGTAGGTGATTCACAGTATTCCTGACTTGCAAAGAAAATCACATGTTATAAAAGAAGTTCAATTTATAGCAGAAAAAAAAGCAACTTAAAAGTATTTATAGCAGGATATAGAACATAACAGCATACAATTAGAACAACTTGAAAAGTGCAAAGGTATGAGCAGACTTCATTATTTGGAGACCTGCTGTGAACTTATCAGTCCGACTCCACATATTGCATGTGGACATAAACCATTTAAGCCAAAAGGGCATGAGTTTGTACTGTAGGTGTGGCTTAGGACCTGTTTCATTTAAGAGATGTTTCTTATGTGTACAACTAAGCTTCCCAGATTTTCTCCTATTTGAATTTCTTATTTTTGGCCAATTCCTACCCACCAGTTATGCCTGCCGTATCATACAAAAGATACAACCCAAAGATTATGAAGCAATTACATGCTTTCTCATGAAACCTAACAGCATCTTTTTGAACTCATGCACATGCTACAGTATGTCACAGGACAGCGTAACAATCTCAGAAGGAAGTTGACCAACCTCCACATGCATGAGCTGACAGATGCCTATTACTGTCTAGTATTGCTGGGATTGATGGGAGGGCATTTCATACCTCCCTTCCAGAGAGCAAGACCAACTGTTCTCAATTGGACTCCCAGCCACAGATAGCTGTAGCAGCCTTGGGATTTGAACTTGCGATCTTCAGATGATTGGATGAATACCAATTTGTTGCATAACATGAAAGCTCAGAAATAAAACTTTAGAGGTGAATGTGTGATTCCTTCATCTTCGGTAACCACTTTATCCTGGTCAGGTGGATCATCAGCCTGTCCTAGGAACACTTCTCGTGAGGAAGGGACACACCCTGAATGGAACGATTACTTTTAGTGTTGCTTGATTTACCGAGGTGGTGATATCATCTGACAGCCCGTTGCCGCAGTAGATCAGTAAATGCGAATAGACTTGTCCTGCTGCTTACACTTGGCTCCGTTTATGAACCATGTGTAGACTGAGAGGTGAAAAATAAACAATAGAGCAAAATATATGGCTTTGCGTCTGTGGAAACTGGGGAATATGCCAGATTCTTGTCAGATGAATGGAGTTTATTCTGTCCATCAAGGTGAAAAACATGACAACATATGCACTCTCTACAGGGTCTGTATGGATTCATTTGTTTATTTAGCTTTTACAAACTTTCAGCTACAGACGTCCACATGCAAAAAAAAAAAGTTGAAACTAATAAAAAGGATACCTTACATGAAATAAGTAGACACATACTGTACAGTAGATAACTTTTTTAGATACTGACATGAGTGTTGTGATTGTTACAGTAGATAAACACTCTGGGAATAAGGGTAAACTCTAAAAGTTTTGTCAGTTTGTTCCTTATAGAAAAACCCTTAAACATGATATACGAAGCAGTGGTTCTAACACAAATCTATATTACCTACAAGACGGTCCATATATTTATTTTTAGTCTTAATTCACTTTACACAGGGGTGAAGTTACAGCTTGGGCCAAGATCTAAGAACCATTGCTACAAAAAAAAATGTAAAAAACCTTTTTGGATCTGAGAAACACTGACACCTACATTTCTCTCTCTTTTAAAACAAGTTTATGCTACATTTATTTATTGTCTATCATATCCTCTTAAGATGATCACCTGAAAACAAATTTATCTTTCATGTCCCTTCATGTTTCTTGAAATATAGCAGTAAAATATGCATCACTTCAGGCAACTGCTTGTGTTACTGTACTGAGAATGACCTCATTTCAGTCAGTGAAACTGCAGTGAGCCCATTACTTTAGTCTTTTTTTTTTATCAGATATTGTAAATGAAATTTAAATGTTTTTAATGATGGACATTGCTGCAAAGCAACTCTATGGAAAAAATTTTTTTTATATAAGGTTTTATATAAAACATTTTAAAATACCAAGCCAGAGGTGATAGTGGTGAGGAAAATCTTTCTGAGGTAACAAGAGAAAGAAACTTCGAGAGGAACCAGACTTCAAATGCACTTCTGGGTGACATTCATTCATTCATTCATTCATTTTCTATACCGCTTAATCCTGTGTTCAGGGTCGCGGGGGACCTGGAGCCTATCCCAGGAGACTTCGGGCACTAGGCGGGGTACACCCTGGACAGGGTGCCAATCCATCGCAGGGCACACACACACACACACTCATTCACACACTATGGTCAATTTAGGAACACCAATTAGCCTAACCTGCATATCTCTGGACTGTGGGAGGAAACCGGAGTACCCGGAGGAAACCCACCAAGCACGGGGAGAACTTGCAAACTCCATGCACACAGAGACGGGAATCGAGCCTGGCCGGGGAATCGAACCCAGACCCTGGAGGTTCAAGGCGACAGTGCTTCTGGGTGACACCTGATAGAAATAAATAAACTCAAAATCTAATATTACAGTTGCTATAGTGAAATCATGTTTTGTTTAAATTTCTACAGAAATATTTCTATTAAACTTAAAAGGACATTTATTTTATTTGAAAGTATAAATATAGAGAATAATTCCCTCTGGCCATACTGCTTGATTTCCCTGCAAAGCGTCCAGGCCGTTGGAGTATTTTGAAATTGCATTCACTCAGTGATCATGCTCAACTGCTGACTGATATTCCCTGGTGGGGAGCTCGGGGGCAAACCACTTGATAGAATATGTTAAGTAGAGATGATCTGCGTATTTTAACTTCTCATGACCATCTGCAGTTTCACATCTCCGGCCAATCTATGGTTTAAAAAAATGGCTTTATCCAAGGCACTGAAATAAATTGGCAAAGAAGAGGCTGTTTGCTGTAAACAAATGGCCTGAAGGACAGTTAGAACGGGTGGCAGCAGGAATGCAGCCGTGCATGGATACTTGGGACATGCCCAGGCTGGTCAGACAGAGGGGTGCACGTACTGTATAGCCAACAGCGATGACTCTTTCACATCTTACAGTAACCTTTATTACTCACTTAAGAGTCATAATGGCGAAAGGCATTTATACATGCTGATATGTACAGTATATGCTGAATTTAAATATGCAACATCATGCCTATTTCTATGTTGCAATCCAAGACCCACCTATGAAATACGGATTTAGATTGGCACCATAGGACAGAAAAAATAAAACAAACTAAACAAAGCACTGTAATACTACAAGCCAGCAGAGGGAGCGAGAGAGTAAACACAGACAGAATGCCAGCATTCTATCAACACACTTCTTACAGTACCTTACAAAACTCTGCAGTACGGTATAACTCTTCATCTAACAGTACTCTTTTCAATTTGTCTTTTAACATGATGGTTGCAGCTTTTAAATTTTACACCGTGAGTAAATTGATTCCCTACGCATGACTTTTTATTCCTTAGACCCAGACAAATATTTATGAGGGAAATTCCGTGCTGCTCAAGTAACATTTAAAATCAAATGTAGAGGCCTGTGGGAGAAAATAAGCATCTGTTAAATGAGCATTCTGGATTTACTTCATGTTGCTTTCATGATCACAGAGCACCTTTATGGAAACTTTTACAGTCAGGCCAAACAGTTGTATTCCTAGAGAGCTAAAAGTGTCACAAAGACGATATGAAGGGTGTGGACTTGGCTTTGACAAATGAAACACCTGCCTTATGTTGTATGTTGTGTAATATAGTGCTGTTGTTGTCAAGACAGCCTTACGTTCCTGAGAACAATTAATACATTAATTATAAATCAAATCAAACTTAAAGAAAAGCATTTAATCATTAAAAGAAACTAGTAGAAACGACAGTACTGTATGTGAAATAAGAGTTTTCTGCACTTATATACATGGAAACTGATAGATCTATTAGCCGTACCATGCTAACAGAGGCTAATTGTTGAAAATGTTATGCTGCTTATGTACTGTACGTACCCCTTGTGAAATGTAATAATAATAATAATAATAATAATAATAATAATAATAAAAAAGATGTGCTTCCTAATGTATTTTTGGCAGCTAGGGTATAGTTTAAGTTTTTTTTTTTTTTAAAGGGGACTGCTAATCCCTGTAAGTTTGTACAAAGCGGCTAGTGCAAACTGTGGTTTAACCAGGACTACAATTTTATAGCTCAGGGTGAGATCGGGTTACTTCCAATGGCTGAAATCAGAGGAGGGGGTGTGAGACAGAGATATGAGCCTTTAAACAGCTGAGGTTTAATGCCTCATGCCCGCAGTCTCTTATATTCATCGGCCACATGGCACGTGCACGGAGGTCCCCAACCTATTTGACCATTTCAGCATTTTAGTTTGATGGATTTTAAAAGGAATTTAGCACAATCGAATCAGTAGCTCTAATCATATCTAACAAAGGCAATATCATAAATATTCAAAATTCTTATTGTTATTAGTAAAATAATGCAAACACAATCAGCTAAAAGTAATCAAGCACCATTAGGGTGCTGTCCTTTCTCCTTAGATTTTATTACAAGGTCTCGAGTAAGCTCAGAAATCTGCTTCAGGCAAGCCATCCAATCTATATTTAGCCACCACGAGCAAGTGAATGGAAGGCCTAACTTATCTTCAACGCTGTCATCAGGGCTGCCAGTATTTTTAGGGGACAGCAGCAGCTGCAAAAGCATTTAACGGTCTTCCATGAACAATGACACTTGGGGTGTCTCAGAGCTGAAGACCACAGAGGTTTTGGGACTGCTGTAATGTACGGAAAGTGACTGTTCAGCACTGTGGAGGAAACCTGTTAATATACATGTACATGGTAGGTGAAAGCCTTGCAAAATGGACAGGGGACAACTACAGGCAACTGTTGTCAAATCGTTCTGAATCGGCTGTTTATTGAAGCTAACAGGATTTATTTAAAAAAAAAAAAAAAAAAAAAAAAGCTGTAAAATACAACAGGAAGTGGGTATCCAGAGGAGCTGGCCTGTATTTTCACTGGAACAATCAGAAGCTTGATTCACAATGTAATTCTACAGTCAACCAACGACTGAGGAGAGGTAGGTTCTGGAAGGCTTGTGAAGTAAAGCTTTACTTAGGTCAGAGGTCAGTCTAATTAAATCAGAAACACAAACAAGAGGTTAATCCCTATCGTTAACCTCTTGTTTGTATTTCTGAAAATATTATATGACTAAAGATGGATTGGTGATTTCACTATAAGGTCTTTTTTTTTTTCCGTTAGCCATTTATAAGTGTTTTTTTTGGGGGGCTAACTAGGTATTATCATAATATCTACATACCCATGTTAAATTTGCTACTTGGACACAAGTTTGCTACTGTAATTGTACAGATACTGGCATACAACAACAACATTTTAACATCTTGGCAAGATTCATGAGCCGGTGTCTCATGTGGAGAAAGTTGTTTGTTTGTTTTTCCCCAGCTATTAATGGCTAATGATCTGATTGCTAACTTCTGCTACAGACCAATCTTGGAGAGCATTATAAAACTTGAGAAGCCAGCAATAAAAATCGTATAATGTGCTAAAACTAGAACTAGCCTGCTTAACATGCATTAGAAACCCAGAGCTTGTAAGATATTATAAGGTAAAGCCGTCATTAGGACAGTGTGTGCATGTGTGTGTTTTATTTTTTTTACCTTTTTTAAGCAAATGACAAATGAAACTAATTTTGACATATGACATTTAGGGGCTGAATACTTCAATAGTCTGCCAAGAGGGGTGTGATGAAAGCAGAGCATTTTTGACTCCCAGGCTGTACACTGCATCTGTGTACTGTGTGAGAGACCTGTGTTTGTATGTGCACACATGTGTAGGGGTTGTTCTTTGTGATACCTGACACATGTCCTCTTACAGGACTTTATTTAGGGCTGACTATATAAAGCAATTTCCCATTGAATTACAGCACCATCTGTGCTAGCTATGTGTTGTGAGCACTGGTCACCTCCATAATGTTGGCTTTTTACACACAGGGCAAATGTGTTAGAAAGTTCTGGGAGTAAATACCGTGGTGAAATCCAATCCTCTTCCTCCGTCATTAAATGCAACTAGTACGCATACCACCACCCACTCACATTGAGAGGAAAAAAAATGGCAACTTTAAATAAATATATCTTCATACTCCATACTTTGATATAGTCATGCAATGACAAATAATATTGTGTCACAAGGAAGCTTTACGTGGAATAATGAAGCAAACAAACAAAGAAATATCTTGAAGAATTGACAGCTTCCTAAATGAGCCATCAAACAGTATAATCTAATAATTAAATGTTGGATGACTAAGGTTTTGGACATTGCTTTGACTCTAAATCAATTTGATAATTTATCAAGAATGTCTCCTGAGGCTTGGTTATTCAGCACTGTGCCAAGGATTAAGCTTTTGTAAGGATCTTACAATAACTGTTTTAATGACTGTTGCTTTGTTTTTTAGAAAACTTTAACTTAAAATTTTATACATGAATGTCATTGGTACCACATATTTTATTAAAAGCTTATCCATACGTATAAAAGCTTATCCATACATATAATAAAAAAGTAAAGTTTAATCTACATTAAAGATATTTGTAAAATTTGGGGGGGATGTAAGATGAATAATAAAAAACATCAAGTTGGTTTTGGGAAATTTTTGTCATTCTGTGTGCACACATCATGTAAAAACTACTGAATTAATTTTATGAATGAGGTTTTCACAGGTGTATTTGGCCAAGCATGAGGTAACATACAGTATAGGCTTTGTTTCATTG
The DNA here is from genome assembly GCA_030522415.1 of Channallabes apus. NCBI lineage: Eukaryota > Metazoa > Chordata > Actinopteri > Siluriformes > Clariidae > Channallabes > Channallabes apus. The sequence continues at coordinate 43,694,445 of CM060109.1, forward strand.
GAATCAGCCCACAGCAAGAGAAGATATGATAATTTAACATTTAAATGAAAAATGCCCTTATTTAATAAAAAACAAAATTGACCGTAAAAGAAATCATTAGTTCACCTCAAAATTCAACAGACGGCGATAAATTTTTTTTTGAATACTCGCTTATGAGTGTGCAATTGGGTGGCATGGTGGTGTAGTGGTTAGAACTGTTCCCTTGCACCTCCAGGGTCCAGGTTCAATTCCAACCTCTGATTGCATGTTCTCCCCGTGCTAGGTGGGTTTCCCCCCACAGTCCAAAGATCTGCGGATTAGGTGTTCCCAAGTTGCCAGTAGTGTGTGAATGAGTGTGTGTGTGTGCCGTGATGGATTGGCACCCTGTCCAGGGTATACCCCGCCTCGTGCCCTAAGCCTCCCCTCGTGACCCTGAATATAGGATAAAGCAGTATACTGTAGACGATGAGTGAGTGAGCGTGCAATTGAAGTCTACTTATTAAACGCAATCTCACACCTTCATTACTCGCACTTTACAGTAACACATACAATTTTTTGTTAATTCTAAAATTCAACACATGGCGCTGTACTTTTTTTTGTGCTTTTAAGTGTGCAATAAAATTCCATGCAAACAAAGTCATGGGCACATCTAGTTAAAAAGTCATGCATTTAGTGACTTTAGTTGTGGCAAAGCACAACAAATATATCAATTGGCCAAAAAAGTCACAAACCAACATTTAATTGGATCACCTTTAGCTTTGATTACGTCACAAACCTATATTTAATTTTATTACCTTTAGCTTTGATTACAGTAGCATTGTTGTGACAACCATATGTAACATCAGAACATTTATTTTCATTGAGCGTTGCATTTGTTTTTGGCCAAGATCTTGTATTGACAATTGGAGTGTCAAAACAGTCTGTAAATCCAATTCATGCGTGAAATAAAATTCCTCAATTTTCCAAGAACTTCAATTCAAGTCATCAGCTGATTTAATTTTAGTGCCACATAATGTTACTGAGCCTAGACCAGACCAACTGAAGCGACCCCAGATCATAACAGATGATTGTACAGCGGGTGCTACGCATGGTAGGAGAATTACTTCCTTTCCTACCCTGATTCACCCATCTCTCTGAAACAGGGTTAATCTGAAGTCATCAGACCACATACTGTAACTTTTTCATTGCTGTAAAGGTCAATCTTTTAGCTCCTTAGCAACTTAAAGACGTTTAACCATATGAGTTTGACTAACAAGCAGTTTTCTTATGGTATGGACACAGCTGTTTAGTCCCATCACATTGTGTGTGGAAATGCTCTTACGTTCATTGTTGAACATAGAAGTGATTTCTACTGTCAATGCAAATTTACCAAACGTTTAAGTGATCTGTGACCATGGTCATTCATAATTTCTCAACAATATTTCTCCTGCGACGTTGATGGTAAGCCACTATCCTTTGAGAATTTAATCATGTGTTTGACATATCTTAACTCTCCCTACTTGCCTTCTTTAACTGTTAATTTGACCCTTCTGAAACAGAGTAGCATCATTTTCACAACTAATGAATACTTCCTCCGACGTGGTTGTTTAAGAAATTCACTGATTTTCTGGAGTTTAAAAAAATTAACTGAAACATATTAATCACTGAAGTAAATATTAAATCTGTAATAAATTAAATCTCATACTGTAGTGCTTTATCCAATTTTCAACTGTCAAGTGTTGGTCAGTTTGTCCAGAAAAGGAGCAGAAGCTATTGTCTACTTTGTTATTTCTGAGATGCTTTTCTGCTCATCATGATTGTAAAGAGTGAGAGAGTTACTGTTGCCTTCTTGTCAGTTCAAAGCACGCTGTTCATTCTGCTCTGACATCTTTTAGAGCAGCTACTGTACCACTGCCATTTTGTATTGCAAATTTATTTATTTTATTTACTTATTTGTTCATAGGCAATGTCACAGAGGACATATTCTGTATTTTGGGGGACATTTCATATAAGTAAAAAAGTCCAAGCTATGTTCTTTAACAAAAGAACAAATAATTGTTCAAGTTAGTAAATGAATTAGTGGTGGATTAGTGGTGAGCACTGTCATCTTGCATCTCCAGGATCTGAGATCAATTAACAATTCTACATTCGGGTCTGTGTGCATGGAGTTTGCATGTTCTCCCTGTACTTTATGGGTTTCCTCCCACAGTTCAAAAACATGCAGATTAGGTTAATTGGCGTTCCCAAATTGGCACTCTGTCCAGCTTGTACCCTGCCTTGTGCCCCAAGTCTCCTGGGATAGGCTCCAGGCCCCCGTGACTCTCTATACAGGATAATAAAGTGAGTGAGTGACACTTACATAAATGAGCAGGTGTTTAAAATTCCCACAGTGAAAGACTCTCTAAATCAGAGTTTCCTAACCAGAGGGCTGAAGACCCTTTGTGGTACATGTCATAATTACATGGGGTCTGTGGGATTGTTTCTAAAAAAAGATCATAAATACTATTTTTGTTAAATGTTTAAAATATGCATTACACCTCCAAGGTTTGTGTTGTGTCCAACTTTGATGGGTAACAAACAAAGTATAATTGTGATCATCAAAGAAAATCTAATGATAGCAAGAAAGCATTTTATTGTTTACCTCAGGCTTCCAAAACATAAATTTCATTTAAATTTTCACTTCAATTGTCCACGTTAATATTAATGAACTTGGACAAATTAAAAATGTTAATGTCAATACAAATTTTAGAATTTTGTATATTCTACATATAGTTTGCTCATAAAAGTAACATATTTCCTATGTTTTATCCAGACACCTAGCAATAAATATATTCTGGTGAAAGAGAGACTCACAGGCTGAGGTGAGGCTGGCAAGCGGAGAAAAATGGATGTGTTTGGTGGAGCACCACGGTTCCTGGCCTATCCTCGTCCTGTGGTGGTTCAGAGTGGCACTGATGCCGTCCTTAAATGCCAGATAAGTGGAGATCCCAGACCAGCAGTCATATGGGAGAAAAAGAATGAAAAGATCCATCCAGGTGGCAGATATCGTGTGTTTGAGGATGGTAATGTTTACAATCTCATTATCACAGTGGTGACAGCAGAAGACAGTGGCCAGTACATATGCAAAGCTAAAAACTCCATAGGAGAAACATATGCTGCAGCAACACTAAAAGTAGAAGGCGAAGCTCAAGAGATAGAGCTGAGAGAGGAGAACAAGCCTAGGTTTCTCATCAAACCTCTGTCTACACGAGTAGGCAGAGGAGACGATGCAGTCTTCTCGTGTAAGCTGTGGGGAAAGCCAAGGCCAGAGGTGGTGTGGGAGAAGGATGGCAAGAAGCTAAATGAGATCTTTGAGAGTACACATTTTAGTGTTGGTTACCAGGATGGAGGATGGTTTCAATTAAAGATTTTCAAAACCCGGGCACCTGACGGTGGAGTGTACACATGCAAAGCCAGGAACAAATTTGGTGAAAGTCTGGCTGGAGCTGTGCTGTTGGTGGATGCTGGCCCTGGACATGAAGATGAAGGAAACCGCAATGGTTACACTAATGGCCAATGGAAGGCGCATCAGGGAAAGCAGAGGAGCAGTAGGCATGCTGTAACAAGGGTAAAAGAAGACCCTCTGCCAACTTCAGCTAAAGTAAAAATGTTTGCTGTGACAGAAGGAAAGCATGCAAAATTCCGTTGCTATGTGACAGGAAAACCCAAACCAGAAATCATATGGCGGAAAGATGGAAGAATAATTTTGTCTGGAAGGCGGTATCTTCTATATGAAGACAGAGAGGGATACTTCACACTAAAAGTACTCTACTGCAAACAACAGGATAATGGAGTATATGTCTGCGCTGCATCCAATACTGCAGGACAAACCCTAAGTGCAGTACATCTTTTTGTTAAAGGTATGTATACTATATATTGCTTGTATTGTTTTGCATATCAGTCTACACACTCTTAATTTTATTTAACCACCTAAAACTAACAATGGGATGCTTATCGCCAGGGCCAGTCCATACTAAGAGAAATTCCACTCAGCACCAAGTACTGTATACAAAGTTATTTTAAATACAAAATTAAAAGAAACCATGGTGTCAGGGTTAAAGAAGATAGGGCATGGCATATTGTAGGTGCAGACATTACGATTACAAACATCTGTGGAAACAGAAACCTAAAACAATACTTTTTTATGTGTCAATATAAAAGTCCCAAGCACCAAATACCAAATACAAGTCCAAAAAGACAAAGTCTGATGTTGCATGGAGAGCCCTCCAGGGGTCATCTCTGACTTAACCAACCAACCGAATAAATAAATAAACAAAAGAGTGGTCACCAATGGAGGCGGCGCAGTGGTGTAGTAGTTAGCACTGTCGCCTTGCACCTCCAGGGTCTGGGTTCGATTCCCCGGCCAGGCTCGATTCCCGTCTCTGTGTGCATGGAGTTTGCATGTTCTCCCCGTGCTTGGTGGGTTTCCTCCGGGTACTCCGGTTTCCTCCCACAGTCCAAAGATATGCAGGTTAGGCTAATTGGCGTTCCTAAATTGCCCGTAGTGTGTGATTGGATGTGTGAGTGTGTGTGCCCTGCGATGAATTGGCACCCTGTCCAGGGTGTACCCCGCCTCGTGCCCGAAGTCTCCTGGGATAGGCTCCAGGTCCCCCGCGACCCTGAACACAGGATTAAGCGGTATAGAAAATGAATGAATGAATGATCACCAATGGTGGTCTACAACAACCCCCCAAAAATCTTTTGTCGGGCAGCTAAGGTACAGGGCTTCCCTTGCGGCGAACCCTTGTCCTTGACCCCGGCCAGTGGACCATCCAGGAAATCTTCAAACCTGGACAGCAGTTCTGGGCTCATAAGGGCTCACTACTCTGAAGTGCTAATAGAGCTACTTGAAATTTCAGGACAAGTCTTCGCAAAAATCGCACATAACTCAGGGCATGATCTGGTGATGGAGGTCTCCTTTTCAACCTCCATTTCAAGGTGAGCCAGCTCCTGCATGCACTGCCGAGCAAGGGGTCTTCAGCTTTGTGCTGGATGCCATGCAGCTTAGTTCTTCAGCAACATTTACCCTGATTCGATACAGGGTATGGGATTTTCATCATATTGGATACTGCAGCTTTCTCTCCTGCGCACTCCACATTGCTTCTGGCATGATGCCTGATGATAAGGCGACTGACCACAAAGTCCAAACGCCTCGTCGGGTCCCTCAAAAAATATTTAAGGTGACCCTTCTGCTGTGCCTTGAATTCGGTCTCGCATTCTGTCAGGGGTGAAGGGGACGCAGGCAAGGCATAGTGCAGAAGACTTTAATTAATTAAACTAACAAACAAAAACAAAACACCAATAAAACCAAACAATCTTACATCAACAGGGATAAACCAAATGACAATAACACATCCGATCACTGAAAAAAAACTGATGCGAGACAAAAACCTTAGCAAGGCATTTATGAACACTTAAATTATGAACCTAAAAACTATGAATACTTATGTCAACATAAAAATCCCAGGCACTTAAAGTCTGAAAAGTCTAATGAGTGCCCTTTAGGGTTTATCCCTGACACAGGGGGCAAAGGTGATTTATTTGGAAGCACAAAAGCAATACTACATTACAATCTGGCAACACCTTGTTTACTTTTTCACCGACCTATCATCACAAAGATATATTATATACCACCATGATCTTGTGTAGATGATTGGACTAATATGACTACAGAGTCAGCAAAATACATGATGGTCATAGCACAAGTAAATTCTGCTGATTCTCTAGACTTGCTTATACCCTGGTGGATTCAATGTTAAATATGCTTATTTTTTTATAGTAGTTTCAATTAATTAATGTACACATATGATGTACATGATTAAAGACATTTCTTAAAACATCTATTCATGACAATATCAGAACCACTTGTGAGATTCAAGCAACCACTTAACGACCTTGAAGTCTGGGAGCAGGACCTGGCCATCCTTGAGTGCGAAGTACCTGAGGACTCTGTCCCAATCACATGGTATTTAGAAGACAGGAGGCTACAGCCAGGGGCCAAATATGGGATGGAGGAGTGGGGAACAAAGCGCAGACTCACAATCCGTGACATGGGAGTTGATGATGATGGGATCTACCTCTGTGAAATGCCAGATGGAGGAAGAAGCATAGCAGAGGTAACTGTCAAAGGTAAATATCTTGGAACTATTTTGGAAGCTGAGATTGAATACAACAAATCTTCTCTTTAAAAAGAAAAATCTGAATTTGTAATAAATATTCATTTTATTTTATGTTTTTTGGTTTTTTTCTTTTTTTAATGCTTTTGCTTATACACTTTTCATAGGAACAATTGTAAGAAAGCTGCCCAGAAAAGTAGATGTTCTAGAAGGGGAAAATGCTGCTTTTTGTGTGGAAGTAGAAGAAGAGGAAATGGACATCCACTGGTACAAAGATGGAGTAGAGCTGAGAGAGACACATCAGACAATCATTAAATCATTTGGCAGAACTCACATCTTGGTCTTTGTTAATACTACACCTCAAGATTCCGGCATGGTCATTTTCTACGTTGGTAGATCTAAGACATCATCTCAACTAAGAGTGAAAGGTTAGGAATTATCCATGTTTAACCAATCCAGTTATAAGCTAATTTGTGTGCACTGTGTGAAAATAACACGAAAATATACCATAATAACTAATTATACTGTATTTCTATATATACATCTATATATATCATCAATGAATAACAATCTGCAAACACAAGTTTGAATTCATTTTCTACATTCTAGAACAATACTGGATCTTTTCAAAATGAACTCTTTTTAAAATAGCACTTATGGCATTAGGTCATTAAGCAACAACAACAGACAGTTGTTGACAGTTGAACAATTCTTGCAAGAACAGTATTGTCAAGTTCATTAAAAAAAAAATCACAAATTAAAAGCACCTCCTATAAAGGCTTTACAAAGGAAACGTAGCAGGCCCATCTAAATATATAATAAAATATATAGTAACTGTTTAAAGAAGCGTTTTGGGTGCCTTCAGCATTGTTTTACAATATCAAAAGTAATAAAAATCTGGATAGCATGGAATTAGAATGTGTCCAAACTGATAATGTGTGTGTCAAAGACGTAACGCATTTATGATTTAGTACAATAAATAAATAAACAACAAATATGCTTTAGGTTTAAATTTTCAATAAATCTAAATATTTAACATTATAAAAGTAGGATACCTGAAATGTACTATGATAAATGATAATGTATTTGCCAGTGAAATGAGAGTCTTAGCAGCATAACCCTTATTGTGGTGTAAGGGTCAACGGTAGCTCTCTGCAGCCTTATATGTATTTTTGAATCCTGGGGTCTCACCTACTGTACAAAAAAGATCTTTAAGATCAAGCGGCCGGAATGCATCAGAAAGTCTGTGTGTGTGGTGTGTGCGTGTTTTAATGCAGTTGGTGATTATTGATAAGGATGCATTGATGTGTCTTTAATATTAGGCCTGTTGCATACTATAAATTTTTGGGGTATTCAGTGAACTAATATTTCGGTTCAGAACTGTCTTGTTATCAGTGTCGCAACTTCTCCTTTCTCACACCAAACCTTAAAGATTTGGTGCACTCCATTGACATTGCTTTACCCAAGCTTTTTCTGTAAACAGTACATCTAGCAAAACCTAGCAAAACCAAGCAAAAGGCCAACTACTCCTAGTGGCTATTTCATCCTGTGTGTACATAATTCTATTACAGAATAATCAAACTTATAATTACACCTAGCAGGAGACTAAATTTGTCCAAAGCATTTGCTGGAAAGTTAACATCCTGTGATCATGGCACATTGATGGTTCACTGCAAGATGTTCTTAAGGAGACTACATAGTTGTGTAGTCTATTTAATATATTTTATTCTTTTCATTCTTTCTCAGCGGTTAGACAATGTCCACCTAGCTGCCCTGTGGGGGTTCAGATAAACACAGAACGTGCAAATGCAGCACTCCTATCCTGGGTTCCAGCACAGGACTGTCGGAAGAATCCCCCCTCAGGCTACATCCTAGAGAGACAGGAAATAGGTTCTCAGGAGTGGCTTCAGTGCCTGACCACTGACTCAGCAACCTCTGTGGAAATTCTTGGTGACAGTGTTCCATGTGAAGCGGACTACAGGTTTCGCATCTGTAGTATCAACAAGTACGGAAGAAGCGGTTATGTGGAGTTCCCGCGAGCAGTTCATTTGGGTAACTCTGTTCAAACAATTCTAGCATAAAATGTTGACATATTATCTACATCAACAGCTGACTTCTAAGTTTTCTGTAAAAAAAAATTTTTTATAATAATTTGAAGTAAATAACTGAACTTTTTGGGTTTGTTAATCTGCCCAACAACAAAACGTAAAAACTGGTTCTTATGACTTTTACAGTTCCAGTTGCAAAAGTACAAGCACCTCTACAAGATGCCCTGGTGCCTGAGGGCCAGGATGCCTGTTTTTCCATTGAACTGTCTGCCTCAGTCATAGGCACTTGGTTCTGGAATGGCAACCAAATTCAAGAAGATGAACGTTTTCTCATTAGGAGATCTCGTACACACCAATCGCTTCGAATTCGAGGGGTACGAGACACTGACAATGGAGCGGAAATTACTTTCATTGCCTATGGAATTCGTGATTCAGCAGCTCTCTATATACAAGGTAAGCACCTACACGTGTCTTGGGGTTAATACTGGGGCTTTATTTATTTAGAAATTACTCACCCACATTTCTTTCAACATGTAGCTCCACTTGTTAAATTTACGCCGCTATCCGAGATGGACCGAAATAAGTTTGTGGAAGAAGGCAATCCAATAGTCCTCTACTGTGAGCTGTCAAACCCTGCAGTACCGGTCCGCTGGTATAAGAATGGAGTTGAACTGCAATCGGTAGACGGTCTTCATATCCAATCAGAAGGAACGATGAGGAGAATTGTCATTCAATCAGCTGAGTTCTCCCATGCAGGAGTTTACAGCTGTGACGCCATTGATGATGTCATCAGGTTTAACGTGGAAGTCGAGGGTAAGCTGGCAATACTTTCATTTAGACCATAATAAAAATAGCTTAGCACCATCTTTTTTTGATCTGTTTGTGTTTTGAGTGGATTAATACATATCAAACACAACAAAAAACAATTACCAACATCATTACCATTGTGTTCAAATAATAAATCATACTGTTCAAAACACCCATAGCCCCACCTGTGACGTTCTTAGCACTTCCAAACCTGGAAAGGAACAAGTCCAGTGAAGCTGGATGCCCAATTGTTCTTCAGTGTGAGCTATCAGATCCAAGTTCCCAGGTCGTGTGGTACAAAGATGATGTAAAACTCCTTCCACAGAGTGGATCGGAATTTCAGTCTAATGGCACTAAGAGGGCACTGGTAATTGAAAAAGCAGATTTTTTCCATTCTGGTGTGTACAGCTGCAAGACAAAGGGTGCTGCTGTCCAGTTCAATGTGGAAATTAAAGGTGATTAGTTTATTGTTTTATAAACTGGTCAATGTATGTCTCAGCTACTAACATGGATATGTTAAAATTGTTGAAATTACACTACTGAATCATGAAATAATAGTTGGTGTTAATTCACAAAACATAAGGATTAAAAGTTTTTAAAATATCTATAGCTTCACCAGTGAGATTCTCAGCTGGTCCAGAAACTGAGAGGAGAAAGTGCATTGAAGCAGGCTGCCCAATTGTTCTACAATGCGAGTTATCAGACTCCACTGGGGAGGTTCGCTGGTTCAAGGATGGGAAGCAAATTCTTTCACAGGCTGGCATTGATTTCCACTCAGAAGCCTGCATAAGGAGACTAACTATTGAATCAGCAGCCCCATCTCATGCTGGTGTGTACAGGTGCACAACAAAAGATGACATCATTGAATTTCAAGTTGAGATCAAAGGTGAATCTTGCAGTTTCTTCTTTGTGCTCTTCAGTGATATGCTATAAACTCTTACAGTGGTTTTGGAGAGATTATTATTTTATTCCGTGAATTTTTAAATGTTGTCTGCTGTATGTTTTTGTTGTTTGTTTTAATGTTGCTCTAAATCTTGATTATTCTATCATAAATCACCATCTGCAGCAGCTGTGCCAGTGCGGTTCTCAACTGTTCCGGAAGTTGAGAAGAGTAAATGCATTGAAGCTGGCAGCTATTTTGAGCTCCGCTGTGAGATATCAGATCCTGCAGCAGATGTTCACTGGTATAAGGATGAAAAAGAGATTTTCATGGACGCTGGCTGGGACGTACGAGCAGAAGGCACACTAAGGATACTGGCAGTCCAGTCAGCAGAACCCAACCATTCTGGACTGTACAGCTGCAAGATGCCGGATGACTCTGTACAGTTTGCTGTGGAAATCAAAGGTGATTTGTGGCTTTCTGAGAAGCATGTACAGCCAGTAACCAAAGCAGCATTTATTTGAAACTAGAAGCAAACTAATGGAAACCAACTGTCTGTGCCTCACTGCTTTTATGGAAATGCCTCTTACTTATGCATCTTGTCTTGTGGGCAACTGTTTGATGCTACTGTTGCATTTTATATTTAACTTGCTTTTTGGCAGAAAATCTGAGAGATCACTATTAGTCATTCTTGGAAATTCTTTCTCTTATTTCTGAGGTATTAATGTCATGTATATTCCACAATAAGCTCCACCGGTGAAGTTCTCAGCCTTCCCAGGAGTTGTGAAGAACCAGGTGTTTGAAGCAGACTACCCCACTGAGCTACACTGTGAGATCTCGGATCCACCGGCCAAGGTGTGTTGGTATGAAGATGAAGTAGAGCTCCTCTCGAAATGTCAACCACATATCCAAACGGAGGATACCAGGAGACAGCTTGCTGTAAAGGCAGTGCAGCCTTCTGAGTCTGGATGGCACAACTCTCTGAGAAAGGATGATGTCATCCAGTTTAATGTACAAGATGAAGGTGATTTTTAAAAAATATTTTCCTGTAACTGACTTAATGCTTTAGCATGGTGTCTAGCAACATTGAGATTTTTGTGCGTTATGTGTGTTTTCACAACAAAACTTGTGAATATTATTGGCTTTTAACAGCCATTAGATTTAAGCTTAAGTCATAGTCACCAAAAGTGCATAAAATATTCCTTTATTAATGATCATCTTTAGCTCCACCTTTGAAACTACTGGAGGTCCCCGATGTTAAGAAGAGCAAATGTACTGGAGAGATCATCTCTGTTGCACAACAGTGTAAAATCCCGGATTCCACTGAGTATAATTATGAACTAAATAACGAGAAAGAGGTACTATCGCAAGATGGAATTGAACCTGAGCCTCAAATTAAGTGGGAAGCCCCTATAAAAACTTTAAGCATTGAATCATCTGAGACACCAGACAATGGGACAAACAGACCTAGGATGCCAGATGATCTCACCCAGTTTAATACAGACAAAGGTGGTTTACCACTATTATTTGCACCCCATTCTTAACTAGGAACATTGACCTAATTAAAGCTAGAAAGCTTATTGTTTTCTTTGTGGCTTTCCTAACAGCCGAGCAGTCTCACTCTGAAGTGTACAAGGGTGAGACCTATGATGACACTGTCCAGTGCACTGTGGATATGAAAGGTGATACAACTGCTACTCCACCATAAGCACACTTAACCCAGTACATCTGCGCCACTAACAATGGTGGTGTGTAACCTTTCTAAGGCTGTGCCTAAAGATGCTGAATTCATGCACCTTGGTTACCCATTCTTGAAAGCGCTTCCCAAACTAATCCCTGCTATTATATCTTAATCCAACATCCAGTTGGTCTGCAAGCCTTTCTTCCCAGCTAACAATAGTGTATCAGGTTTAGATATCATTCTTAATTGCAGTACATCAACATCACAAAAAACCTTTTAAACTCCATTTGCTTTCATCATCTTCCTTAATGCTAATCAGAACAAGCATAATGTCTTGAAATGTTTAAATAATGTAAATCATTGAATAGATTGTTTAAATTTGAATGAATGAATGGACGAATGAATGAATGAAGCAGAAACAAATGACTAACGTTAGCAAGCATATTTTTTGTACTTGCTGCATTGGTCTGTGTGACTTGTTTCTAGACCACTGTCATATGGTCGTCTCTCTTATTTTTTTCTCTTCTATGTTATAAATCTTGAAAGTAACAATTATTGAGAACAACTATTTAATCAACTTCTAAGAAAGTGGAAACCCACTGAAACTTTTCTTTGTGCACATCATACAATTATAGCTGAATCCTTCCCTGAAATTGCAAAGACCAACATCATTAAGGAAAGCTTGGGTGTGACAGACGGTTCTGAGTTTGCAAAGAACGAGATCATTAAGGAAAGCCCGGGTTCCCCTCAGGGAACATCAGTTCCTGAGTTGGCGAAGACCAAGGTCAATATGGAAAGCTTAAGCTTTACAGACATTCCCAAGCTCAAAAAGAGTGAGGTCCTGAAGGAAAGCTCGAGCTTCACTGCAGTTCCTGATTTGACTGAAACTGAGAGCACTAAAGTAAGCTTAAGCTTCACTGAACTTCTTGAATTCTCAGAGAGCAACAGCCTTAAGGAAAGCTTGAGCTTAACAGCAGTTCCTGATTTTGCCAAGACCGAGAACTCCAAAGAAAGCTTAAGCTGCACAGATGGTTCCAATGTCTCAAAAAGCAAGAACCTCAAAGAAAGCTTGAGCTTCTTACCAAATCTTGATTCAGTCATGACCAAGAACACTAACGAAAGCTTTACAGACGGTCCTACTGTCTTGAAAAGCAAGAACCTTACAGAAAGCTTGAGTTTCAAAGCGAATCCTGATTTGTCCATGACCAAAAACATAAAAGAAAACTTAAGCTTTACAGGCAGTTCTAATGTCTCAAAAAACAAGAATCTGAAGGAAAGCTTAAGCTCCAAACTTGATTTTACCCAGACTGAGAACATTAAAGAAAGCTTATACTACATAGATGGTTCTGATTTCGCAAAAAGCGAGATCGTTAAGGAGAGCTTAAGCTCGACATCAGTTTCTAAGCTGGACAAGACTAAGATCAGTAAGGAAAGCTTAAGCTTCACAAACTGTCCTGAATTTACAAAGAGCAACATCAGTGAGGAATGCTTGAGCTTCATAGCTGTTCCTGAGTTGTTAATGAATGAGAACATTAAGGAAAGCAGTCAAAAACAAGTTCAGCATACAGACAAGTCAGATTTGACTACCCAAGTGTGCATCTACAAGGATGAAGAACTACCCCAACTTCAGTGCATAAAACAGGAAACAGCTCACGGTTTTCAAGAAGACGAGAGAAGTTACTTCAACGTAGAAGAAATCTGTACGGATGATGATGTTTTAGCATTTAAGGTGGATCGTGAAGGTGATTTTAAATAGTTAGCTCCATCATTCAGCAAGTAATGATGAGAGCAAAGTACATCCCATTGTCAACATTTTATACATATTTTAATTCCATTTTTCATTCTGATTCATTAACTCACTCTAGATAGCTTAAAAGCTGGTAGTAAATAAACAAACAAATAAATTGCATGGCTTGCCAACATAACTCTATAGGTTAGCAGATTTTGACTAGCTAAATTTACTAACTTAAACTTAAACGTCTAAACAAATTAAACCATTAAGAAATTACATTCACATCTAACAAAAACCATCTTTCCAAGAGAAACGCCCATGACCATAAGCAATGACTGCCTTGGTATTTAAACATCATCTTTAAAAAAAAATGGCTTGCATTTTTTATATGACATTTTCTTAAAGTTATACATCCATAAGGTTTAAACTTAAAATTTGAAACTTAAATGTCAGCTTTGGTCATTGTTTTATTTTCATAGTAGTAATAAAAATCTCTTTATATATAACTTGACACACTCTAGTTACAAAGATGAATATCTCAACACTTCAAGACATACCAGATGAGAAGGCATTTGAAGCAGCCTGTGTCAAAGACCTGGATGAGGTCTGTGAAAAGAAAGTCCAAATCGTTGGGCATGGAGATGTTGCAATATTCCAGCAACAAGATGGGCAAAACATGACTTCTAATCTGACCTCAAAGGAAACATTTGCCCAGTTATCAGAAATTCCACACAAAGAGGTGCTGACCACTGAGACAAAAAATCAGTCTGTGATGTACCAAGACAAAGTTAAAGGTGACTCAAGGATATGTGTTTAACATGCTATTAATTCGCATAAAAGCAACTAACACCGTTTTATTTAGACATTATTCGGTTAAGAAAGGCCAAATTACTCAACACAGCTATGCTCTACTTGAATGTATAACTTATTTTAATACATGCCTTTATTTCTTCAAAACTGAAGCACCTTCACCTAAACCAGTTAAGTTTACCCCAATTCCTGAGACTGGCAGGACTAAGACCATTGAAAGTGGTATGCCTCTAGTACTACAGTGTGAAATATCAGACCCAATTGCCCCAGTTTGCTGGTTTAAGGATGGAATACAACTCCAAACGAAAAATGGATTAGTGTTCCAGTCTGAGGACTGCATACGAAGGCTGGTTGTTCCGACTGCAGAGCCCTGTCACACAGGATTATACAACTGTGAGGCAATGGATGATGTCATAAAATTTAAGGTGTATGTCAAAGGTGATTTAAAACCTAGTTTAATCCATGCTAAATGCACAAAAATATTGAAATTCACTAAACACCAAATATTTTGTCATTTAAAAATAGTATATTGTCATTAAATAATATTATCTAGGGAAAAAAACATTTAATTCACCATAACTATAATGGTAATTCTATGGGTTTTTGCACTTCTTTAAATATAGAAAATCTTTGGTTTCCTAGTGATATTCCTGCATATAAGTAAGATTCTTTCACTTACAACATACCTATAAGCAAAAGCTGCTTTAATTAAAACATGCTAAATTAAACTCTTTAGCTGCACGGATGAAAGATTCAAGGCTGAAAGAGACCAAAGAGAACGACATGACATCCGATGACGTAGACAACATAAGAGTTCCACAAAAAGAGCCTGTAAATTTCACAGCTCAGGTCTGCGGGTATAGACAAGAGCAACAACAAATTCAAGAATGTCTCACTGTAATCCAATCAGAAGAGATCGGATCAGACGGGATCAAATCAGATGAGCCGTCGGACTCTGGAGTGTACTGTTATGAAACAAAGGATACCAACATCCTGAGTACTGTGGATCCACCAGGTGATTCCTCAGTCATCTTTGACATCTCAGTCCATCTGATTACAATACTAACCCCTTCAGTCATGCAATGGTCACTAACAGTCATTCTGCTGGCCGCTTCATTTGAATAAATCTGTGGTTTATTTATTTACTTATTTATTCAAAAAAATTTACCGCCTTTTATCAGAAAATAACTAAACAGAAACAGCAACATAAAGAAAATGGATGAAACCATTGTGAGATAAAAGTTAGATTTCAAACATATAGCAGTCTGGTGATATTGAAAATTGAAAACATATTTTAGAATTCAAAACTTTTATGCAGATTTTGAAGGGTTTAGCACAATATCAAGCAGCAACCCTTTTAACCCTTTGGACAGACCTAAACACTTATGTACTGTAAATTAAAATTTGCAGGACCAATCAAAGAAATAGGCAGAGGTAACTCAGTAGTTAAGGCGTGAGACTACTGATCAGAAGGTCCTAGGTTCACACCCAAGCACAACCAAGTTTGCCACGGTTGGGTCTTGAGCAAGGAACTTAACACTGACCTGCTCAGATGTAAGCGAGATAAAAAATTGAAGTCCCTCTGGATAAGGGCGTCTCCCAAATGCTGTAAATATAATTCCAGTAATTTGCATGATAATTAAAAGTGTAAATATTTAAACTTTGCTTTGCTGAATATGCAAGTAGTACTACTCAGAGACTTATCCTATTCTTTTCTTTGTTTGTCTGTTGCCTTTTGTCATCATTGTTAAATGTCTAGAGTTTTAAAAGCTTTCATCATTTACTCTTGCGCTACTAATGTTACATTACATCTACACTATCATTGTCCAGTTGTCTGTTTTCTTGTTTCATAAATTTTCATTTAGTTTTAAAGCTTATCGCCTGTATGTTCTTATTGGTGTTTAATTAACTGTCATTTTTCTTGTATGAAAAACATCCATGTTAAAGCAATGATTTGGGGTAACTCTTAATAATCTCTTTAAAAAAAACAATACATTTAATTAACATTAAATATAATGTTCTATATGGAGACACCACTAACAATTAATATTTTTTTCTCCACCATGATAGCTATAGCCCCGCCAGTGATGTTCTCCACTGTAACTGAAGCTCAGAGGAACAGATCAGCTGAAGAGGGAGAGCCATTTGAATTGGAATGTGAAGTCTCTGATGATGCAGCAAACGTGTCTTGGTACAAAGATGGAAATGAGCTGTTGTCTGAGGCTGGAGTTTTGGTTCAGTCTAAAGGTACATTAAGAAAACTCTCGGTGCAGTCAGCTGAATTATCTCACAGTGGAACATACAATTGCAAGACAGATGATGATGCAGCTACATTTAACGTGGACATCAAAGGTAATTTGCAGATTTCTTGATTATAAAAATTACTTAAAAAAAACTTTTTTTTTTTGTCCCACCGTTTATATTTGACAGGCTTGTTTCTCAAATGCAAAACTATAATTAAATAATTTCCTGTAAACAATACAAAGCTAAGGTTAAGATCAGTGTTGCAGTTAGTATTTAACTTGGATATTATTACTTTGCATACTGTGCATTAAAACCGTTTTTTCCTTTATTCTACTCACAACTAAGCAGCTTCAACGATGAAATTCAAACCACTTTCAGGAATGGAGAGGAACCATTCCATATCCATGGAATCAGACTCACCAGTTGATCCAAAATATGAGATTTCAGAATCTGAAAGCCAGGCTTCCTGTTACAAAGATGACACAGAAAAACTCCCAGATCCAAGTCCACTACTTGGAACGCAAAGAGGTGCAAGTGTGAGGAACTTGACTGATCAAACAACTGCGCATTCTGACACTAGACAGTTCATCTGTCACAGTCCTGATGATGCTGCGTCAGTCAGTATGGAGAGTGAAGGTAATTTCCCAGTAACCATAACAATTAAAAGAAATAAACTAACTATATTTTAAGTATATATAAAATCTAATATTCAATTTCCATTTAAATACCCGAATATATAGTTTATTTGGCCTCCTACCAGGCCCGGTCTTAAACGCACTGGTGATAAAATAATCCAATAAAATCTGAACAGTGATTAAAGAAAATGTGGCTGTATTCTGTTTTAGCACGGTCTTTTATACTAATTTATCATTTGGTCTTGTTGACATGCTAGACAGTAGTACTGGAATAAATGTATAAACTGAAAAAAAGGAAATATATACAATTTCAACTACTGTATGTGTAAATGATAGCAAATCACATGATGCAAATGATGCAAGCTTAAGCTAAAATATCCCATCCATGATTTTCTTTGACAACTTTAACTTTTTTTTAAAATCTCTTTCTAACCTTGGGTTAGTGCTTGGGATAATCCAAACTAAAATCGTCTAGACACAGATGTTTCCATTCAGTATGCTTCTGATTTAGCAGCCACATTTTTTTCTACATCTTGACATGTTCCACAGCTACTGCTGTAAGGTTCTCAGTCCTTCCAGAGGCGGCAAGAAACAAGTTAATTGATGAAGGCTGCCCCATTATACTTCAATGTGAAATCTCTGAGTCAGCTGCCCATGTTTCGTGGTTCAAAGATGGAGTGCCACTCCTTCAAGAAACTGGACTTGAGATCAAATCAGAGGACACCAGGAGGACACTGGTCATCCAATCAGCTGAGCCCAAACACTCGGGCATATATAGCTGTGAAGCTGGCAATGATCGTATAGTATTCAAGGTGGACGTTGCAGGTAATTTTTGAATCCACATTCCTTCTCAAAACAACTAACAACTAGCAATGTCAAACAATGCTTCGTCCAATAAATACTTTGTCCACATATAAAACTGTAACAGGTCAATGTAAATACAGTGGCTTGCAAAAGTATTCGGCCCCCTTGAACTTTTTTCACATTTTGTCACATTATAGCCACAAACATGAATCAATTTTATTGGAATTCCACGTAAAAGACCAATACAAAGTGGTGTACACGTGAGAAGTGGAACAAAAATCATACATGATTCCAAACATTTTTTTTTTTTTACAAATAAATAACTGCAAAGTGGGGTGTGCGTAATTTAGAGTATTTAGAATGTAACATAATTTAGAATGTAATGTGACAAAATGTGGAAAAGTTCAAGGGGGCCGAATACTTTTGCCAGCCACTATAACTACTGTAAATTTTTAAACCTCATTTTGAAAAGGTTGATCACTAATTCCTCAAATAAAATCATACCATTACATTGTACAAACCAAAAATATTAAAGGATTCAAATCGATATTTCATTTCTGTACCATTTATTCTAATTGCCTATTAAATGCTCCACATATTACAGAATCGTCTAACAAAAAGCCTAAATCCTAATGAAAATAAGCAATAGAACATATACATATGCATTTTTTGCTGCCATTATTTCCTTTATCTACCAGTAAACTTCCACATAACATTAAGAACAATGGCAGGGAAAATCTGTGTACAAATCTAGTAATTCGATTTCTTTGAATGAATGGAAACACTCCTAGCTTCACCAGTGACGTTCACAGCTGTCCCTGAGAATGAGAAGACCAAGTTATTTGAAGCAGGCTCACCTATCATTCTCCAGTGTGAGATATCTGATCCCACTGCTCTGGTCCAATGGTACAAGGATGGGACTCAGCTCTTCCCTCAATCGGGAGTTTTCTTCCAATCAGAGCACAGCATGAGGACACTGGTTATCCTGTCAACCACGTTTTCCCACTCTGGGGTTTACAGTTGTAATACAGCTGATGATATCAGCGAGTTTTATGTGGACATTAAAGGTGAAATCCAAAGTTTATCTGAACCACTGCCATATAACTAACAAATACATCACTGTTTACTGTCCGACTTCCACTGGTTGAAAGCAATGGATCCATTCTGCTGCTTCTGTTTTTGCTAGTTAATCATTTTCTTAAAACAGATGCATAGAGTCTGTTGCAACATTTCTACCATGTTTGTCGGCTGTGGTTGCAATCTA
Source organism: Channallabes apus (assembly GCA_030522415.1). Lineage (NCBI taxonomy): Eukaryota > Metazoa > Chordata > Actinopteri > Siluriformes > Clariidae > Channallabes > Channallabes apus. The sequence goes on from CM060109.1 coordinate 43,713,463, forward strand.
CCCATCTTCTTGGTGCTTTCTGTTTAAAACTTAGTCATGCAATGGAGAAAAGCATGTCCATTACATTGCTTAATTGCAAATTCATCCCCATAAAGCTTTATTTAATGCTGTTTTTTCCCATTCAGTTTGGCTGTTAAGAGTGAAGACCATCAGCAGCACTTAGTGATAATGCATGCTTGATTTGAAATGAGTGAAGCCCATTTGAATAGAAAAAGGACTCCAGGAATCATCTTGTGTAATTCTGCTTCCTCTACAGAGCCCCCTGTGTCCTTCCGCTACATCCCAGTGGAAGAGCTCCACAAAAATGTAGTGGAACAAGACAAAGTCTTCTTTTGTTGTGAAGTGTCCAGACCTGATGCCACTACACAATGGTACAAAGATGGAATTGAGATACAGACCAGCAACAGAGTCATAGTAGAGAAAGAACACACCATGCGAAAACTGATTATCCAATCTGTTCAAATGTCAGATGCTGGGACATACACATGTCGTGCAGGAGGCAGTGCCTTAATATTTAAGGTTAATGTACGAGGTAATGTACAATATGCACTTAAATTATGTATAAGCTGTACACCTGCGCATTCATGCAATTATCTAGTCAACCAATTATGTGACAGCAGTGTAATCCAAAAGTAATGCAGATACAGTCAAAAGCTTGAGTTATTATTTACAGGAAACAGCATAAATAAAACATATGATGTCTGTGATACTGATTATGGCAGGTATCTTGATACATTACCTGAAGGGGAGATTTAACTATTTCATATGGTGGTCTACTGCTGGTCTACTGGGAAATTTGTGCAACAAAGAAACAGACATAAAACTTTTGTTAGTGACGGTTCTGTGGGTGGAAACTCAAAAATAACCCCAAAAAACAAAAGGTGGCCAGATTTTTCAATCAGGCAGAACTAATATAATAACTCACATAATCACCTTATACACCTATGATGAGTGTTCTGCTGTTGTACCCCATCCAGTTCAAGGTTTCATGCATCTTCTAAGATCCTTTTTTGGCCTATTTGAGTTACTACAGACCTCTTGTTTGGTCATTCTCCTCTGAATTTTCTCATAAATAAAGTTTTCAATACACTGACCATTCCCACACAGAATGCTTTTTATCCCACACCACGGTGTTAAACTCTAGAGACTATTGCACTGTAGATTTCAAACTAGTCTACCTGGCACAAGCAAACAGGTCATGGTTATAATCAAGGCAGAACTGAAGCTCCTGATATAGATCTGTAAAAGTTGGTTCGCACTGCACTGATGCCACATTATTGGTTTATTATATTACTGTACGAATGGGCAGGTCTACAGAGCTTTCTTATGATCTACTACTTACTTGACATAAATTTATCAGCTTTAGCAAAATAAGACTTTGTGGCCTTATAACTAATTTAATTAAGGAGTGTCTTTTTTTTTTACAGAGCCTCCTGTAATGATTGTCTATCCCAAGGAAGATGTTTATCTTGATCGACACGTTCCAGATGAAATTGTCCTCAGTTGTGAGCTTTCACGTCCAAATGCAAAAGTGACTTGGTTAAAGGATGGACAGAAACTTCAAGAAAGTGAAAATATGAAATTAAAAACAGAAGGTCCCTACAGGAGACTGAAGATTATTCACAGTAGAGTTGAAGATTCAGGAGAGTATGTCTGCGACACTGCTGATGACTCAAAATTCTTCCATTTAAGCATAAAAGGTACATAAAATCTAAATTATGAGAAATATATTGTAAAAGTTCCAGTGCTTGATTTACAAAAAGAAAAACACATGTACCAGATTTGTCTTTGCCAAAGGGATGGGTGGGAGTTGGGGTGGCAACATGTTAACAAGCTCAACCCAGACTTTTTTGATCCCTGTCAGCTCTGTTCCATTGATACTTCATTTTATTAAGTTCTTTATTCAATCATGGAACATAAGCCCAAGCAAAGGAACCTCATTTGAACTGCCTGTACCCACCAGGGGACTAAAAACGAAAGCTTTCTTAGAAAAATGAGAACCTGCTGTATCACCTCAAATCAGGACAGTGACGATAACTCTGCTGCCACTGACCTGAAACATTTGTCATTTACGCTCACATTTTACACTGATCATGTCACCCACCAGTGGTGGAGTCTTCCCCCTCACATCAGTCCCTTCAAGAAGAAATCTCCTGCCTCAGACTGTGCCTTTGCCATCTATAGGTGAAACTCATTCACTTACATCCTTGATACCATGAAGGCATAGACAGATCAGTAATATAAATCGACTCCAAAACACCAGAGATTTCTGACACTGCTTCACAAATTGCTCAAACAAGAACAGCAAGAGAAGTCAACTAGCCTCTGCATATGCTCAGCAGAATTTGTGTAAGGACTTCAGATGCACTGAAAAGCTTGCCAGAACATCTCTGACTCTTTTACTGGCCTCTACAAAATCCTCCCATGACTGAGCTTTTGGAACTGCTTATGCTGCAGACATTCTGGCTCTCATATATATATCAATTGAATCAGGAGAGCCTCCAAATTTGAAAACCTCCCAGACCACTGGCATCCACCAGCATGTGGTAGGATTACATCCATGACAGCCACTGCCAGACATCCAGCCAAAAATTGTTGTGGACTTCAAACAGTCCTTTGAGACTCAACCTCTCTGATATGGTGGTAAAAGTCATTTTCATTGTCACCAAAGTATTTACCAAAACAATCTGGTTTTAAAGGGTATACCTACCTATTTAAGAAACCATATTGCACCCCAGAACAAACATCAACTACAATGTCTTCAGCCTTATGTACATATCCATACCTTACACTTTTGTACATATCCATACCTTACAAAATAGGTGACATGGAAACATATTAGAGGAGACAAAAAAATATTGAAGCTTCATACACCACATTTTCCATCAGCTCACTTCATAGCCATTACAGGACATGGACTGTCTCTGTGATTCCTGATATTATTGTAATTGTCTCAAGCCTGATATCATCTGTTCTAATAGATAAAATGTAAATTATTTTAAATACATTCTGAAAGGAACATGGTAAACAACTGTGCTGTTTTAACATTGTGCTTTTTCTCTAGATACTGTTTTACATTGCACAACGAAAAATTATAGCATATTCTCAATACTGCCTTTTAAAAATGTGCACAAATCTGCATATAGATAGTTTAGATGGCATGCTGAATATGCAATACCAAATTGTATTCTTCTAAACCCCAACACTGTTTAGACTTGTTATAGGTCTTTTCAAAATAACATTCCTATTTGTCTGATTGCATCAGGTACTGATCTCCTTATATTTGTTCCTACAGAACCCCCAGTACGCATAGTTTCCCCAAGCCAATCCCAAATGGAACTTTGCCAGCAAATGTCAGAGAGAATGGTTTTGAGTTGCGAAATATCCAGAGCCAATGCTTCTGTGCGCTGGTATCAAAATGGGCTTGAGGTAGAAGAGAACAGCAATCTAATTCTTGAAGTTGATGGTGTTTACAGAAGACTCATTATACCAGAGACAACAGTCAGTGATTCTGCAGAATATGTGTGTGACACCAATGATGACTCTGTCACATTCTTTGTAAACATTGCAGGTGATGTGATTTACCTAAAACAAATTAACCAAGAAAACTGAAAGAAATTAAACACTGTATTGCCATATGTTTGTGGACAACTGACCATCACACATGTAGTTTGGAATTACACAATGTGTAGAATGTTTTTGCATGCTGTAGCGTTACAATTTCCCTCTCAGTTTAACCAAGTGTCACTTCCTCACTTGACATCAGTGCCTGACCTTTCTAAGGCTCTTGTAGTTAAATTGGAAATGCAGTCAAGTTTAGAAAAAAGCCTTCCCATAAGATTAGATGTTATCAAAAAAGGAAATGAAAGACTAAGTCTGGAATGAGATGTTAAACAAGCACATATGGATATGATGGTCAGGTGTCCACAGAATGTCAATTTGGTGGACTTGATGTTACACATATTTCTTTTTTTTGTCATTTTAATTGTTATACAACTAGTTCTTAAGGTAACAATTTCTATTTATGCAGAACCCCCAGTTCGATTTATTCGACCAAGGAAGATGGCTTACGAAGTTGAAAAATTTGTTGGAGAAACTATAGTCCTTGATTGTGAGGTGTCTAGGCCAAATGCAGAAATCAGCTGGAAGAAGGACGGAGAAGAGATTGAGGAAACCAGTAATATAACCATAACTGAAGACGGCAGTACACGACAGTTAACAATTCATTCATCGAGGCTTGAAGACACAGGCCAATACTTATGTGATGCCAAAGATGATGTAATGGATTTCAGTTTGAAAATAAATGGTATGGTTTTGTTTTGTTAAAACTATTAATAGTAGATTGGTTTTATAATTGCAAATGTCCCAATGATGTGTTTTATTATTCTTTTGCAGATTGGCCACTCGTATTTCTGCAAAAACATGATATCTTAACAGACAGGCATTTTCTCGAGTCTGATGCCATTGTACTCAAGTGTGAACTTTCCAGAGCAAATGGTGTAGTCTTCTGGTACAAGGACAACAAGAAAATTGTGGCTAATGATCACTTCACTTTTGAAGAAGAAGGGACATTCAGATCTCTGATTATCTTAAATGCAGAAATCGAGGACACTGGTGAATACACATGTAATTCGAAGGATGATAAAATTGTCTTTAATGTCACTGTGGGAGGTACGTTCAATATTTCAGTCACATGAATACAAAACACATGCAAAAATATGCATTTATGCACAATACACTAAAGCGTACTTTTATGTTCTATTTAGAGGCACCAGTGTCTATCCTAAGGAAAGCAAGGACCCCAGAGAACTACTCACTCGTTACTGGAAATGAGCTGATCCTTGAATGTGAGGTGTCTCGGGAGAATGCCACTGTTCAGTGGCTCTGTAATGGGAGAGTACTGGAGGCAGATGACAGAATCCACATTGAAAGAAGAGGCACAATGAGAAAGTTTGTGCTCTCAAACCTTCAAGTGTCTGACTCAGGAGAATACACATGTGATGCCATTGATGACAAAATGAACATCATGGTGACAGTTAAAGGCAGGCTTACCATGACTTTCCTTAATTTGATCAGCAGACTAAAGACTAAATGTCAAAACATTTAAACCTTCAGAAATAACACTGCTTAAAGCAATGCTAACCTCCAAGTATATATATTTTTGTCTTTGTTGATGTTTAATAGAGCCACCATTTAAGTTTATCAAAAATGAAGAGATAAACATTTCTGCTTATGAAGAGGAAAGTGTGACACTGTGTGCTCAGGTTAATAGAGATAATGCATCTGTGCAATGGAAAAAGGAAGGCAAGAAGATCAGAGATGATCGTTTTCATGCCACAAGTGATGGACGGACACACTACCTCACTATCAACCATCTTAAAAAATCTGATTCTGGAGAATATGAGTGTGATGTTGGCACAGACAAAGCTTGGTTTAGTGTACAAGTCAAAGGTAACTCAGTACCTCTTTATATTCAAGTGCTTTGGCAATGCAATTATTGTGAAATGAAAAAAAAAATTTTGGAACAGGGTTTATAATACCATGCTTATTAATCCATCCATCCATCCATTTTCTTCCGCTTATCTGAGGTCGGGTCGCGGGGGCAGCAGCTTCAGCAGGGATACCCAGACTTCCCTCTCCCTGGCCACTTCTTCCAGCTATTCCTGGGGGATCCCAAGGCGTTCCCAGGCCAGCCGAGAGACAGCCTCCAGCGTGTCCTGGGTCTTCCCCGGGGTCTCTTTCCGGTGGGTCGTGTCCGGAACACCTCACAAGGGAGGTGTCCAGGGGGCATCCTAAATAGATGTCCAAGCCACCTCATCTGACTCCTCTCGATGCGGAGGAGCAGCGGCTCTAATCTGAGCCCCTCCCGGATGACTGAGCCTCTCACCCTATTTCTAAGGGAGAGCCCAGACACCCTGCGGTGGAAACTTATTTCGGCCGCTTGTATTCGCGATCTTGCTCTTTCGGTCACTACCCACAGCTCATGACCATAGGTGAGGGTAGGAACGTAGATTGACCGGTAAATTGAGAGCTTTGCCTTTTGGCTCAGCTCCTTCTTCACCACGATGGACCGAAACAGAGCCTGCATCACTGCAGACGCTGCCCCGATCCGCCTGTCGATCTCCCATTCTATTTTACCCTCACTCGTGAACAAGACCCCGAGATACTTAAACTCCTCCACTTGGGGCAGGATCTCACTCCCAACCCTGAGAGGGCACTCCACGCTTTTCCGGCTGAGTTCCATGGCCTCAGATTTGGAGGTGCTGATTCTCATCCCAGCCGCTTCACACTCGGCTGCGAACCGATCCAGTGAGAGCTGTAGGTCACAGGATGATAAGGCCAACAGAACAACATCTGCAAAAAGCAGTGACCCAATCCTGTGCCCACCAAACTGTACCCCCTCAACGCCCTGGATGCACCTAGAAATCCTGTCCATAAAATTTATGAACAGGATCGGTGACAAAGGGCAGCCCTGTCAGAGTCCTACTCTCACTGGAAACAGGTCTGACTTACTACCGGCAATGCAGACCACGCTCCGACACCGGTTGTACAGGGACCGGACAGCCCTTAACAGGGAATCCGATATCCCATACTCCCGGAGTACCCCCAACAGGACTCCCCGAGGGACACGGTCGAATGCCTTCTCTAAGACCACGAAGCACATGTAGACTGGTTGGGCAAACTCCCATGCCCCCTCCAGAACCCTGCTAAGGGTGTAGAGCTGGTCCACTGTTCCGCGACCCAGATGAAAACCATACTGCTCCTCCTGAATCTGAGGTTCGACTATCCGACGGACCCTCCTTTCCAGGACCCCTGAATAGACTTTCCCGGGGAGGCTGAGGAGTGTGATCGCTCTGTAATTGGAACACACTCTCTGGTCCCCCTTCTTGAAGAGGGGGACCACCACCCCGGTTTGCCAGTCCAGAGGCACTGTCCCCGATGTCCATGCAATGTTGCAGAGATGTGTCAACCATGACAGCCCTACAACATCCAGAGCCTTGAGGAACTCCGGGCGGATCTCATCCACCCCCGGGGCCCCGCCACCACGGAGCTTTTTGACCACCTCGGAGACCTATGTCCCCAGACCCTGCTTCCTCAACGGAAGGCATGTTGGTGGAATTAAGGAGGTCTTCGAAGTACTCCCCCCACCGACCCAGCAGCGCATCATCCCCACTATACACTGTGTTGACCGTGCACTGCTTTCCCCTCCTGAGACGCCGGATGGTGGACTAGAATCTCTTCGAAGCCGTCTGGAAGTCATTCTCCATGGCCTCCCCAAACTCCTCCCACGCCCGGGTTTTTGCCTCACCAACCACCTTATGGCCATAGCTCCGGTAGGCCGCCTCGACAATGGAGGCACGGAACATAATCCATTCGGACTCAACGTCCCCCACCTCCCCCAGGATGTGGTTGAAGCTTTGCCGGAGGTGGGAGTTGAAGCTCGTCCTGACAGGGGACTCTGCCAGACGTTCCCACCAGACCCTCACAATACGTTTGGGTCTACCAGGCCTGACCAACATCCTACCCCGCCAACGAAGCCAACTCACTACCAGGTGGTGATCAGTTGACAGCTCCTCCCCTCTCTTCACCCGAGTGTCCAAGACATGTGGCCGCAAGTCCGACGACACGACCACAAAGTCAATCATCGAACTGCGGCCTAGGGTGTCCTGGTGCCAAGTGCACATATGGACACCTTTATGCCTGAACATGGTGTTCGTTATGGACAATCCGTGATGAGTACAGAAGTCCAATAACAAAACACCACTCTGGTTCAGATCGGGGCGGTCGTTCATCCCAATCACGCCCTTCCAGGTCCCAGGTGTCATTGCCCACATGAGCATTGAAGTCCCCCAACAGAACGATGGAGTCCCCAGGAGGGACGTTCTCTAGCGTCCCCTCCAGAGACCCCAAAAAGGGCGGATACTCCAAACTGCTGTTCGGCGCATAAGCGCAAACAACAGTAAGGATCCGTCCCCCCACCCGAAGGCGGAGGGAGGCCACCCTCTCGTCCACTGTGGTGAACCCCAATGTACAGGCCCAGAGCCGGGGGTCAATAAGTATGCCCACACCTGCTCGACGCCTCTCACCGGTGGCAACTCCAGAGTAGAAGAGAGAGTCCAGCCTCTCTCAAGGAGACTGGTTCCAGAGTCCAAGCTGTGCGTCAAAGTGAGTCCCACTATATCTAGCCGGAACTTCTCAACCTCATGCACTAGCTCAGGCTCCTTCCCCAACAGAGAGGTGACATTCCACGTCCCTAGAGCCAGCTTCTGAAGCCGAGGATCAGACCGCCAAGGCCCCTGTTTTCGGCCACCGCCCTGCTCACACTGCACCCGACCTCTTTGGCCCTTCCTACAGGTGGTGAGCCCATGGGAAGGGGGACCCATGTTGCCTCTTCAGGCTGTGCCCGGCCGGGTTCCATGGGTGCAGGCCCAACCACCAGGCGCTCGCCAATGGGCCCCACCTCCAGGCCTGGCTCCAGAGGGAGACCCTGATGACCCATGACCGGGCAAGGGAAAACGTTTTCCAACGATTTTACTCATCATAAGAGGTCTTCTGAACCACTCTCTGTCTGTTCCCTCACCTAGGACCAGATTGCCATGAGTGACCCTGCCAGGGGCATAAAGCCCCCGACAACATAGCTCCCAGGATCATTGGGACACGCAAACCCCTCCACCACTATAAGGTGGTGGTTCAAGGAGGAGTGCTTATTAATCTTCGATTACTAATATAATTGTCTTCATAAATGTTAATCATCTGTTTACAGATATTTTTAAACTGTATTATTTTCTTCTAGGTATGAAGGTAAAATTTTCCAAGCCACTGCAAAATGTTGTAGGGCTCACAGGTAGTGACGTTGTTTTGACGTGTGAACTACACGCATCCAAAGGTGATGTTCAGTGGCTAAAAGACAACCAAGAAATCACACCAAATCGACATTTTACAATACGTGCTGATGGTCAAGCAAGAAGCCTCAAAATACATGAATTAACAGATGCTGATGCCGGAGAATACACATGTGAGTCAAAAGATGAGAGGACATGTGCGACAATAGTAGTCAAAAGTAAGTGCATTTCAATGAAGAAGTTTGCCTTTACTGTATGTTCAAAACAATGCTGATGAAGCCCAGCTCGGTAATTCAACACTGACAGTGCAACAACAACAAAAAAGTTGATTCTATATTAAGATTTGAAATCTGAGTTAAGTAAAAAACTATTCTGGTTTTGTTACAAATTTTAAGTTTATCTTAAATGTGAACATAAGCCATAACATTACATTCACACATTAACAATGATTATCAATTATATACTGTACAAGCAAACTGGTGACAGGATCATGGGCACCCATGCCTGTTCCATGCCCACAGAGACAAAAAACAGTATGTCCAGTCTGATTCCATAAAAAAGCCAATGCAGCACAAATTACTGAAAAAAAAAATCAAATTCTGGCCAATATAGAAATTCACCAGAACACCCACTGCAGCACAGCTCACCATGCATGGGACCTGGCAGGCAAAGAGTTCAAGGTTGTTGATCCGGACTCTAAACTTCCCAGATCCCTATCCGATCAAGCACCCATGCACTGGATCACCCATGTGTGATCCCATGTGCTCATGAACTATTTATGCAAGTCTGATCCATACCAATGTTTGCCAGACACCATAGCATATACTCAGAGATCTTATGGCATCATGCCTTCAGGGGCCAGAGCTGTTCAGACACAAGGGGAACTGACACAATATTGGGTGTAATGTTTTGTGTTGTATTGTTATGGCTTTTCAATGTATATTTTACCTTTTTTTTATACCTATTTTGTATTATGTGTATTGCTTTGAGCAAGATCAATAATAATGATCTGTCCTGTTCTTCTAATATGTCTTCTCTGGTTATTTTAAGCCCCCCGTTTTGTGGAGTTTATTGCTGAGCTGTACAATATAGCTGTAATGGAAGGGGAAGCTGCAACATTCAAGTGTGTAGTTTCCCCAGAAGACGCAAAGATGGTCTGGAGTATGAATGGCCGGCCCATTACATCAAATGAGAAGTTTAAAATCTCAAGTAATGGTCTTTGCCACACACTGCATATCAGAAACTGCCAGTTATCAGACAGCTGCAAGCTAACAGCAGAAGTAGAAGGAGTTATATCCAAAGCTGTTCTACAGGTTCAAGGTGAGATATTATTTATTGCTAATCAATTACATTTCTTACAACTGTTTAATTATTTTTCTTCTAAGCTCAATATGTTGGAAGAGCATTCTATTTTAATTTCTGAAAAGCCAGAAAGTTTTTTTTTTAAATTCTTGACATGTTTTGGATGTAAAGCATAGGTCAAACATTTCCATTACACAGATGAAACATCTGAAACAGGGGCATTAGATAAATTCTTTGAGAGCTTGTACAGGTCTTTACTGCCATGGCAACATATTTGCAATAAATAATGACCCCTTCAGGCGTGGTTGTTGAAAAGGGGCCTGTAATGATTTGCACTTAGCAGCTTCTCCAGTTAGAATTCCACTGTAAACTGATAGAGGCAAATGGTCATTCTCCTGTTCACAGCATTAGGGACACAAGAATTGCAGTATAGCAGCATATGCAAGAGACTCTTTGTACAACAGCCTACCTTTATGGTAGGGTCTGTTTTCAAAACATGTCTAGACATTGATGACCAATTAGAGACTTACTGTCTACAGAGAAACAGGTGCTGTTCACAAAGAAAATGAAGTCAGTGGTGGCAGAGGAGTTTGGGGAGGCAACCCTCGAGGTGGAGCTGAGCCTGGAATCTGATGAAGTGCAGTGGATGAGACAAGGTGTGGTCATTCACCCAGGGCCTAAGTTTTTCCTGCAGCAGAGTGGCCAAAAACATACACTCACAATCCACAATCTTGCCCTTTCTGATCGTGGGACTTACAGCTGTGAAACCCTTCATGACCGAACACAAGCCGAGGTCACCGTGGAACGTGAGTCTGCACTGCTGTCTATTTGTCACTATGTGTTGTTATGCTTTGTTTACTGTGGTTGCTGGTGACGCTGCTTTGACACCGAGCCCTTGCTGCTGTTGTTGTTTTCTTTATGCCAGTTCAATAAACTGAGTAGGAGTAATATGAGAGTGCCATCAGTGACGCTTGTTCCACGGTTTGACAGTCAGAAACAGCTGAGGGACAGATGATTCCCAAAGAGCACTCTTCTGTATTGACATAAGATCAGAAGCCCAGGACAATCCACTTAAGCAGGTCAAATAAGAACCAGATCAAGGGCTGGATAAAGGTCTTCTTGTGGCTGCCTTTCATTCCATTTGAATTAGTTGTGAAAGTGTTAAGATTAACATAGAGAGATCTATTCACGAATTACAAAATCACAGAATTCGCGGTAATGAAAAAGCCTTGAGATTGTTCCTTCTAATTCAGAGATTTAATTAGTTCCACAATCTCTTTATATTGTCCCCAATTAGGATAAGTTCTGCTGTTGTGTAGCATTCTCTGAATTCTTATTTGAAAAATCATATTCACTTGGCAGTAAATTATAATGTTGCACATGATGCACCACAAACCATAAACCAGTGGACAGTAGCTCAATATTAAAGTATCAAAGTAGCACTTCCCATGATTAATACCAGAGCACACTTATTGGTAGGGGTGTACACCAGTAAGTATATTCATAACGTACTATTTGGTCCAAATTGCAATCCGAGTGTACCAGCTTTACACGTGTTACAAGTGTTGGTTATTTGCTCCATAAATCATAAATTCTGTTAATTACAGCTTTAATGTGATTTCCTAAATGTCCTAATCAATACTATACATACAGTATGTATGACAGTGTGGACTGCCAATACACAGTGCACAGTTAGATAAACAGTTACTTAAAAAAAATTCTGTATGTATGATTAATCTAAAGCTAATACTGGTATATACAGCATAACAAATTTACCGGTAAGAAGTTTTGCTTGGTTTCTGATGCTCGGTGAATTTGACATCACTTTGTTACCAGGAAAGGCGCTCAAATTTGAGGTGAATATCCAGCGTTGACTTCTCAAATGTTGTGGCACTTAACAACATAAAAGACATTATTCCAATTTTCTCTGTTTAAAAAAAGGGCCACAAAATTATGCAAAAATAGTAATTGTGCCGTCTATAGCTAATAGTGTGATTTTTAAAAAACATGTTTTAAATATTGCTTATTTAAAAGAACCACTGGTTGCACCATTTGCTATTAATAACTTAAACATTGTTCAAAAAACAAGAACAAATTAAACCTGTCATATCCTCTTTGGAATAAGATTGGAATCAGATTGCTTTCATGTGGCCTGAACAGCAATCAAAAAAATCTGAAAGTAATCAGATTTTTGCTAATCAGATCTGAAATCAAATTCAAATCGTATTTCTAGAGATCTCAGTCTGGACACCTCAAATTGGATTTCAAACTGTCTATTACACCACTTGCAACCTGACATTTTGATAACGTGGTATGGGACATGGATACATGGTTGAAAAATGAGCCGAGAGACAAATACATGAAGTTGAGATGGAAATAAATAATTATAATTTTGTAGAAAGTTAAGTTGCTATGCTTTAAGAGGCTCTTTTTTCTGTGTTGTAAAAGCCATGCCCTTGAATTGTTGTCATGGTGCTAAATTAATCTTGTCTTCAGAAAAAGCAACTCGCATAACTGTAGTATAGAAATGGAGAACAATAGACCCTGGACAGAGCATAAAGTTAACTGTGATACCACTTTTGATGCATCAGTGCAGGCAGAGGTAGACTGAACTTACTGAACGTACAGGGTTGAAATATTAGGAAATATTATGCTGGATGCAAATTATGACCAGTTTGTCAATATTTACTAGTTTTTAGGTTTACAAGTAAAAGTGATAAAAGAAATGTCCTACAGTATATTTATTTATATTTAGTTAGTATCAAAAGCGCACCAAACTGTGACTTCAAAACTGAGGTACAGGTAGGTACCGAGCTGCATCTTTTGCGTGCCGTTACGTCACTACTTCCCAGTGATTTTTCTTCTTGAGGAGACCCCTATAAAGAACAGACTTCAACATAAATAGTAAGTGAAGGAGCAATTTCAGGCCCAGAATTAGTACACTAAACTATCCATTAATAAGCTGTGCTAAAATGCAAGTCCCTATTGTTCCAAATGTGCTGCCCTTATAATTAAAATTTTCATTTTAGTTACCATATTAGTTTCCGTCACTTATATAATTTAATCCACTATTATTAAATTAAAACATTCTGAAAATTAAAAAAAAAATTTGTTTAATAAAAATACCCTCTCATTATCCTCACCCACTTAAAATCCTTGTTCAGAGCAATAAACTAGGGCTGCAACTAACGTGTATTTTGATAATCGATTAGTTGGTCGATTGTTATTGTTATTATTATTTTTGATTAATCGGATAAAACTAAATGCTTTAATTTGATGTTTTGCTTAACTATATAAAACCATAAATCAGGGTAGTATTTATGTATAAAAGTAAACTTTAAAAAAATGAAATAGCCACATAGAGTTTAATGATCTTTAATTTTGATATTTAAACCTTAATTTATGTAAATCAACATTTTTGTTTTTAACAATAATTGCAGATATCACATTGACAGTGTATATACTGTATAGTTTAAAAAATACACTGACATATTCAGTTGTTAAGAATGACTTCAATTTTAAATTCTCTTAAATTAATTAAACTTAATAAGAAGAAGAATAGTTCCCAAATTGACTATAGTGTGTGAATGAGTGTGTGTGTGTGTGCTCTGCGATGGATTGGCATGCCGTCCAGGGTGTACCCTGCCTCGTGCCCTGAGTCTCATGGGCTAGGCTCCACGTCCCCGCGACCCTAAATACAGGATAAAGCGGTATAGAAGATGAATGAATGAAGATGAAGAATACACTTAGACCTAGTGTCTCTTGCTACATCCTTTTCACGGTTTATACATTATTTCGATCCTCTCGTGTATTTTATCCTTTTTTTTTTTCTTGTCTCAATTAAAACAAAATAAATAAATAAAAAATAAATATATACAGACCATTTTGCTATACTAGACATTCTCGTAATATGGCGACGTAGGGAGAGAGAAAACAAATCGCTGCTACTGGGTTCACTCTGTTTATTTTGCCCTTTTCCCGCATTTCCCTCTGTATAGCATGTAGGATCATGGGATATATCCGGTCCTCCGAAGTGTAAAATAAACGTGAAGAAAACGCACTAGAAGTGTTTTCCTTGGGTTCGTTGGGATTTGAACGCCAAGAAAAAGTTTTTTTTTGACACCGTATAACCGCGCAGCCAGACAAACGCACGTCACCAAAGCCCGTTTGAACACTCTCATTAACTCCTATGTGTAGAATACCCTCGGCGCTTCATCCGCACTCACCGGACACTACGAACGCCCAATTAAAACATGCTCGATTTTAACGCCCGATAAGAGGCGTTTAATGTAAATTGCTCCCATACCTGGGAGGACTTGGGGCGCGCGCTTTTTCCTGCAAACGCTTCTGTAACCTCCATGTGTGTGTCTTTGTGCATCTTGTGGTCGCGCTTCTCAGTAACGTGAGCAACCCAACTAATCGATAACGGCATTTGTTGACAACGAATTTCATTATCGGTTTTATCGATTAGTTGTTTGCAGCCCTATAATAAACTAAGCTGTTAAATTGTGTTGCACAACTAATAGTGTACAAATTGAAATCGCAATATGGACTTGTTCCAGGCCATAAGGTTCTGTTAATCTCAGAAGGCTACAAATTATTAGGGATAATATATGCATAGTTGAGACATTATGTAAAGTTTGTCACTAATTTAAGTATTTGTTTATCTTTTAAATGAGTGATTATTTATTTGTCAACTTTATATATATTTTTTCATATTGTCAAACATCATCTTAAAGGGATCATTTGTGCCATTAGTTGATGTTAACCTGTGTCAAATTAATGGCAATATGATTTATTGTTCATCAAATCATCCAGCTATACACTACCGTTCAAAAGTTTGGGGTTACTTTCTAACGCCATGATGGTTCCTGATTTTAATTTCTTTCTACATTGTAAAGTTTTGCTGAAGGCATCCAAAAAATGCATTAATCTCTTTTGAACAGTTGATATTGAGATGTTTCTGCTACTTCTGCTCTGTAAAGACTTCATAATGCCTCTAATCTGAGCTGCTGTTAATTGGTAATTTTTCAGGCTGATAACTCTAAATGAACTTCTCGTCTGCAGCAGAGGTAGGTTTTGGTCTCGTCCTCCTGGGACGGCCTTCATGAGAGACAGTTTCATTATGGTGCTTGACGGATTTTGCAAATGCACTTGACACAATACTGTTCTTGCAGGAACTATTACAGAAAGGCCGACCTCTGTGTCTTACAATAACAACTAACTGTTGTTTTTCTTGTTGTTACGTAATTACCTAATTCCATATGTGTTATTTTACAGTTTTGAAATCCCCAGTATTGTTGTAGAATGTAGAAAATAAATCACTAAACAAAAACAAAGAAATTTGCAAGTGACCCCAAACTTTTGAACGGTAGTGTGTGTATATATTTAAAAATAAATGTGCGCGCGCGGTAGGGAAATGTCAGTTATTTGCTTGTCATTGGCACCTCATATGAATTTGGATCTCTTTTCATAGCAGCTAAATATATGAACTGGCCTTCAAACTCTAGGGTGGTGTCACCAACCCATATAAATAAGCTTTTTTTTTTCTATGGGGAATGCTTGTCTGTTTGAGAACACTTTACAATAAAAATCTATTCCATCTATGTCCATTGCCCAAGAAAAATATACTTTAACAATGTAAATGTCCCTATGATGTCTTATTACTACTTTTTTCATTTGCATATAGCACGGAAAGTTAAAATATGCAAAGGACTGAGCGAGATCCAGACATTTGAACGTGAAACAGCATCTTTCGAGGTGGAGCTGACACACAACAATGTTGAAGGCATGTGGCTAAAGGACGGAAACCGCCTCAAAAACAACAACCACTGGCGCATAACTACCAAAGGCAGCGTCCACTGCCTGACCATAGCCAACCTGTCTCTGGAGGACACAGGAACCTATACATTCTCCACCGAAAATGCAAGATCATCCGCTAGACTTATTGTTAAAGGTAAACACTCTGATTACAATAAAATCCCATGATTAATGAATCCAGAAAAATTTATTTGCTTGGAACTTTTAGAAAGATTTACATGATTTATTGTATTAATGTACATTGATATGATTTATTTAAAATTATGTACTGTACAGTCCAAGGTGCAGCAGGAGTAAGGCTTACGAAACTGTTAATTGACTCATTAACATTCAGCAATATTGCAAAGAAAACTACTATTCTTTTTCATTATGTATGGCATTTCATTATCTACTGGTGCATTTTCACAGCTAAACTAAGTCATTGCAGCTGATCTAATGCGGACACTACATGGACTCCACTGCTGCTTATGTTTTGATAAAGACAGTGCCGTTCAAAAACAACATTTAAACTCGATCTTTTTATAATCAAATCCTGAATGCATTGCATAATACACTTATGACCAAAATAGTTCATTTGCCTACTAACTGTAACAAGATGTCTGATAGCAATTAACTTATAAGGGGTGGAATTCAGTCTAGAGTAGGCCAGTCACTGTAGGGGGTAAGACTCTGAGGCATGATGCAAGTCTACATGATGCAAGACGGTTAAATTTCAGACGGTGATGGCAGTACAATGGAATGGATTAACGGCTTTCACGGCGGTCCTTCCTTCGTGTCGACTTACATATATAAAAAGATTTTGATCGCATGGCCAGAGTACAGCTACCGAAACTTTTCAAACATTCATCAAGCATACGTTCATAGTATGTAAGGTAATCTCTACTATGCCAAGTCACTCAATGGGGCTTATCTGTTGGATATCTGTTGTGAGCTGTCAGTGAGGATGACAATAGATTGAAAATGCCACTGCAACAAAGGGCTCTCTGTGCATACTTGACCATTGCCAAGTTAAGTCTGGTTACATTCAGTCCATCACTATACTACAGACTGGATTAGCAATATCTGGCTCTTAAGCACTTAAAAAGAGTTTTGGAGGTCAGCCTAATACAATCGGTGTGCCACATACTGTACATGTCTGCACAGGTGTAACAGTATGGAAATGGGAATCTACATATTCAATGCTGAAACTTATTTTATATTTTAAAAAGATACCAGTTTATGTTTCATACTGAACTCCATTCTATACTAAAAAAATCTTTAGATGAAGTTGGGAATGTAGTGGTGTAGTGGTTAGCACTGTCGCCTTGCACCTCCAGGGTCCGGGTTCGATTCCCGGCCAGGTTCGATTCCCGTCTCTGTGTGCATGGAGTTTGCATGTTCTCTCCGTGCTTGGTGGGTTTCCTCCGGGTACTCCGGTTTCCTCCCACAGTCAAAAGACATGCAGATTAGGCTAATTGGCGTTCCCAAATTGACTATAGTGTGTGAATGAGTGTGTGTGTGCTCTGCGATGGATTGGCACGCTGTCCAGGGTGTACCCTGCCTCGTGCCCAGAGTCTCCTGGGATAGGCTCCAGGTCCCCGCGACCCTAAATACAGGATAAAGCGGTATAGAAGATGAATGAATGAATGAAGTTGAAGTAGCACAGGTTAAAACAGTAAGATTTATATATATATATATATATATATATATATATATAAAATTCACTATATTGTTTGTTTCTTTTCTTTGGAGTTGCCCAACCTTATCCGATTTGTTGGCTATCCTGCACATTTATGGTCATATGTATAGATCCTTTAACCTGCCCCTCAGTTTAAAAAGCCAAAATATTTATGACAATCTGTTGAGATGAAATATGATGAAATACACATTTTCCCATTTGCCATATACAGTGTGTCTCTAAAGTTCACACAGAATTATTGGGACAAAAACACACTGAGTGGACAAATATTGAAAATTCCATGGCTGGAAAGCCTCATATTCTTCTTTTTGACTGACAAGACCTGATTTGGTCTACTACCATTGTGACTCACTGTTTGATGCCTGGGATACTTTTCTGCTCGCCGTGGTTGTAAAGCATGATTATTTGATTTACTGTAGACTTCCTGGCAGCTTGAAGTAGTCTGGTCATTCCCCTCTGAGCTCTCTCATCAACAAGATGTTTTACCCTTTAACCCTTTACACATCCCAGCACATACAGTACAATGCCACTAATAGTGCAAATAATGATTCATCACTGAATTGTGGCCAATGAGGGAAAGTCACTTACAAAATGTTACAAAAGGCAACAAGATACATACAGTATAAAGTAACCATCAGTTTTTGTATATAGTGGTCTATATGATAAGTACAGCTAAACAAAGGGTCGATGATTATAAGGTGGAACATGTGTACCTAGCAACTGGGAAAAACAAAGTGCCACATTCTATTATCATTATGGATATCAAAATGAATCAAATTAGGAACTCTTCAAAAATTTCCTGTGCATGAATGCAGACAAACTGGTTAAGTCATTAAAGCAGGCAGAACCCAATCAGTACAAGTTAGCGGACAAGATTTTGGGTTCTTTTTCCAGGGCCTTTTTCTTTTTCATCATTGTTGCTGCCATAACTGCTAAACTACTCCTGTAATATGAGAAACATAACTCATAGTATTGTTGGACCTTCATTTCTTCATACAGTATGTGTCTTTCTTTGACAATCCTCTGATTAAAAACCATCTTCAACCTGTTTTTAGAAACACCAGTGTTAATTTTGAAAAAGCTTGAGGATAGCACTTTTCCAGAGGGTACAGGAGCCACCTTGGAGTGTGAGGTGTCCAAATACAATGTCACTGTCAAGTGGACGAAGGTAAGAAAACTGCTGAATTACCCAAATAAAAGACTTTTACAAGTTATTATAATTATGATTATTATTATGATTATTATTATTATAGTAAGTGCCTTTGCAATTATTAACATTATTTATAGTATTCTTAGAATTTGATGGATCTTAATAACACACTATTATGGACCTTATAACAAACATTACTTAATTATGTGTTAATGACCATTACGTTTCATCTTCAAACGATAAGATTTGATGAGATAAGATAGAACTGGAATATTTTGTTAGCCTAAGGTTCAGTGGTGCTCTTGTCTGACCTAGAATGGAGAAGAACTTAAGCCAGGTAAGAATCATCGTATATACTCCATGGGAAGGAAGTGCTTCCTGCAGATCCTGAAATGCGGGCTGGAAGATTCAGGCGTGTATGTCTGCGATGCCGGAGATGCCACTACTTCCTGCTCTGTGGAAGTTTATGGTAAGGAAAGAACATCTTCACAGTCATAAAATTATAACATGGCTACAAGGTGCTGTGTGCATACTTCTTCTGAAAAACACACTGCTTGCTGTCTATCGATGCAACACTGCCACCTGCAGGAAAAAGCCAGGTGTTAGTGGTGTCCATGCCTTAAACTTTTAAGCAATTGTGGCAATTGTGAAATACCACTGGTGGAACCAGGAATATTTTTCTTTGCGGTTCTAGTTTTATCACATTTGCACATATTATGTACTTTTATTGCTCATAGAATATTTTAAGACCAGTGGTCTAGTGGTGATCTGATCACTCCTAGGATGGGTTCCAGTGGATGGTGGGAATTAAGTACTTATCAAATGTCCACTGTTTAAGTCGCACATTCAGAAGTAAATAAAAAAAATAAATGGTCTTGTGCCTAAAACACTAGATGTGTACACAATGTAGTTTAATCTGTCTACAATTTTTTGTTCACCTTTACATTTATCCTTTAAACGTGTGCATGATTATGCTGAATCATCTTATACCCTAAGCTATAAGATTTTGAATTGGTGTGTAAATGTGATCAAAGGCTGTGGCTGTAGTTTTGTAATTACTTATTGAAACAGAGAGAGACTTGGAGGTGTTACATAGTCTGGAAGACCTGGATATTCAAGAGGACCAGAATGCTGTGTTCATGTGCGAGCTGTCTCTGGATGATGTACCTGGAGAGTGGTTTAAGAATGGAGAGAATATCAAACCTACTAGCACCATCAAGATCCGTCAGGAAGGTATAAACCGTTCCATTCTGCATTAAGTCATAACTCAGAAAATAGCTTTTCATCAATGTCCATCCTCATTTGCTTTGTGTTTGATCAATGTATACTTTACGTAGGACATTTCAGTACCATTCGACATGATCAAGAAATTTCTAACCTTTTTCACCTAATAATTCAAGATGCCTGTCATATCTAACCCTGTAACCCAGGAACCAAACACTTCCTTCTTATGTGCAACGTTAAGGGAGAGGATTCAGGAGAAATCAAGTTTGTTGCCAAGAATGTCGAGTCTATAGCTTACCTAGAGGTGGAGAGTAAGTATTTCACTTTCCTTGTCTCAGAGTTGTAAATGTGCTTAGATCTTACCACTTCATTATTTCTTACAGGACTACCTGTGAATTTTGTAAAGCCGCTGGAGGATAAAACGGCTCTGGAGTACACTCGGGCCTTACTGGACTGCACCGTGTCCAACCCACGCTGTAGCATTCGCTGGTATAAAGGTCCTAATGTCATCCTGCCCTCAGAGCGCTTTGAGATCTGCAGTGAAGGTTGTTATCGCAAACTTGTCATCCAGGAGGTCGCGATGGAGGACGCGGGGATGTACAGCGTGCAGGTTGGGGAAAACACATCCTCAGCACGGCTCACTGTAGAAGGTGAGAATGTCAGTTGTCAATTTACATACTCATTCAGAAGAGGAGATCTGTAATCATCAACATAAATTCAACTGAAAAATATAAAATACAGTCTAAAGTACACTACCAGTCAAAAGTTGACACACATAACTCCATGGTCTTTCCAGATTGTTGTTGAAGGTATTCAAAATAATCTCCTTTGAACGGTTGATGTTGAGGTGCGTCTGCTACTTATGCTTTGTAAAGCCCATAACGGCTCTAATCTGAGGTGCTGTTCATTGGTGATTTTTAAGGCAGTTAACTTTAAATGAACTTTAGAGTTCAGCAGCAGAAGTAAATTTTGGTCTTGCCTTTCTGGGATGGTCTTCATGAGAGACTGTGCTCATCGTGGTGCTTGATGGGTTTTGCAAATTCACACAGTTGACCTTCCTGTCTTAAAATAACAACTGATTGTTGTTGTTACATACTTATGTAAATCCGTATGTGTTATTTAAAAGTAATCTCCACTGTTCTGTGAAGCAGGGACATACTGTAGTGGTTAGCACTGTGGGCTTACACCTCCAGGGTTGTGGGTTGAACTCCTGCTTTGGGTCTGTGTACGTTGCATGTTCTCCTCCTCGTTTGGTTGCTCTGTGGTTCCTTCCACAGTCCAAAGACATGCATAGTAGGTGTTTCCTAAATTACCTTGAGTGTGTACTTGTGTGCTCTGAGATGGATTAGCACGCTGCCCTGGGTGTACAATCCCATGCACGGAATCCCCTTAAATAGGCTCCAGGCCTCCTGTGACCATGTACAAGATAAGCAAGTATAGATCATGAATGAGTGAATGTTCTGTAAAGGCTTTTCGCTAGATTTTGAAACATGGCTGTGGGGTCTTGTGCTCTTCTAGTTAAAAAAAAAAAAAAAGAAAAAGTGTGGTCAGACACTGGTGCTTGCTGGTGCCAGACCATGTGCTGATGCTCACATTATGCAAAATTGCATTGTCATGCTGGAACTGGTTTGATTCTCATAGTTCCAGTAAAGAGAAATGATAATGCTACAGCTATCAAAGACATCCTATACCCTAAAAACACTTGCCCCTACATGGAAATGTGTGCTTTCCATGTAGGGGCAAGAGTTGGAGAATGGCAAACATATGGGCAGAGGCGTTTCTTGTCAACAGGCAAGGCAGGCAAATTGCTTGGGGCTCCAGAAGGCTGACAAATTGAATTATTACTAGAGGTTACCCACAATGCAGATCTTGTTGCCTGCATGCTACCATCACTTGCTGCCGCTCCGCACGCTGCTCCAGTGTTTTGTCAGACCTTAATTCTTGCCTACTGTTATATTCAGTGCCTACGAAAACACACAAACAGTATTTATGTTGTGTATATACAGTATATATTCAAGTTTATTTTCATATAAACATTTACACATGTAAAATAAACTATTTTAAGAGCAGCATTGGACTATATATAAAAACTGTAAGCTCCTGTCAGCTGTTTCGGGATCTGATGGCAGTGGGAATGAATGTGTTCTTCAGCCTAGAAGTCCTGCATTTCACACTTCTGTACCTCCAGCCTGAGGGAAGAGGTGTAACAAGTCTGTGCTCAGCATGGGTGGGGTCCTGGAGGATGGACGTAGTTGTCTTGCAGACTCAGCGATAGTAAATGCTCTGCGGGGTCTGCAGTGGAGTCCATGTGAGCTTATCATAAGATAAAATATAATGGTGATGAATGATGGTTGGAGAGAACCCCTGCAAATTTTTGCCTAGGGCTACAACAGACTCTAGGACCGCCTCTGCATATGAATGTGATCCTCATGTGTCCGCACACTTTTGAGCGGATAGCGTATAAGTAAAGGGCCAATACTGCCCTCTAGTGGTTAAAGTTAATATTCCCAAACGTGCCTACAGACTTTCAGAAACGTTGAAGATGCCTGTTGGTGCTAGTCGAAAATGTTTGTTTAAAAATGTTTAACAACAGAAATGTACAAAATGACTATGAAAATAATAAATATACATGGTAATGCTTGACCAATTGTGGCTGATTTAATGCATTTTAAAGTACCATATGGTGAAAGAAAAATTAATAAAAATAAAAGTATTAATTAGCTGTTTCTATGCAATTTAATATACTTAAACTGCATTTTAATGGGAAAATAAAATAAAATGAATTTAAATGCTAAGTTTGTTTCCTCATTAATTTCATCATTTACATTTATATAAACAAATTAAGCGCTAAACGACACTATCTATATTCGGCAAGCTAATGTATGCTAACATGCAATATGTATCTGTTAGTGCAATAAATATAACGAGTTACCCCTGCTTAACTACTGATAACTAAACACACTCCTACCCTTCAAGTAAGTGTTATATTTAATTCCTTTTGCGTCGAAACCATGACGTTTTGTGGAAAACAAGCTGTTTTATAATTATAATTTTCAAACTAGCTCGTGTGCCACTCCAGTCACGTGACCTATTTATTGTCGCGATGGGTGAAGATTCTTTTTGAACGAATCTTTAACGTGACTCAGAAGAACGCGCATGCGCAAATCATCACAAAAACCTCCGTAGGTTATGTACAGGAAAAAGAATTGAGCGATTCGTTCTCAATGACTCTTCTACTCAGAGTCGTTCTTTATTTTGTCACGTGACTCCCCTAGACGCTATGCAATGCAGTACACAGGAAACAGAATCGAACGGCTCTCAACGAGTCTTCAACTCCCGAGTCGTTCGTACCTTTGTCACGTGACTCCCTTAGACGCTATGCGGTGCAATAGATTCATTCAAAACGACTCAGACTGGAAGATATGATGGTGAGCTACTCATTCTGTTTATTATAATATGTCCTTAGCTGCATTATAAACTATAGCCAAATTTATGTATGTATACCTATTGGGAGTCATTTTTTATTGAAAGAGCAACATTTTATTTTATTTCTGATCAAAAGAACGAAATGAACTAAATGACTCCAAAGTAAAAAAAGATTTGTTAATTTTGATGAACGAGATTCAAAGAACCGAGTCACTAAAATGATTAAAACTTCCCATCACTAATTTATTGATTTAGAGCTACACGTTCAGTGTGACTGTACATTTACAGAACACAGTACAGGCAGTGGCGGCTGCTCTAAGACTACAAGGGAAACTCCGCTTCACCTACTATGTCAGAAAATAAATTCTCATATATGCACTGTCGTATTTATATTGGTTCTAATAAAAGTGCGCTAGAACGCGTTCAACTTCATGACTAGCTCGTTCAGAATCAGGTATTTATTGTAGATTGTTTGACGCGATTTTCTTGTCATACATTTCCGTGCAGCACAGCGCATTAAACCCTCCTGAAGCCCAGCTTCACTGGAGCGCTATGGGGAAGCACAGACTAGCTTTTTTCACTGCAGAAAAGCTGGACGGTAATTGGATAAATGCACCAAAATCGTCACTTTCAGGGAAGCTGAGCCTTTCTGGGGGTGAATGGAGCAGTGGGCGGGACAGGACGCTGGGCTGCTGCATGAGGATTGGCGGAGCTGTTTAAACGGCGGAACCCCATTTTGATTGACAGCATGTTTTAAGTATACATCAGCGCTACAGACAGCACGTCGCTAGGCCATTTTTAGGGGGGCTTTAGCCCCCCCCCCTAACATTTGGACTCAGCCCCCCTAAAAATTCTCTATAAACTTCACACAAATTGCTGGTGTCCTCTTTAAATTTCATATGAAAGTGTCGGCAGACTTGTTTTTGGCAGCACAAAAGCTTCATTCATGTCCTGATGGTGGATACAGCTACCCGCAGATCATCTTCGACATCATGACGTGAGCTGTATTTATTTTTTATATGTAACAGCGGAAAAATACTGCTCGCACAAATATGTAGATCCAAATTGAAGCAGTATATCCACTGCTGCACGGGACAACTCGTGTATTCGGTTGCTACGGCAACTTACTGAATACTGATACTGCACTTTATGAATTCTTCCTCATATTTCCGACGTTTCCTACTTTGGTCTGATGGGGTCTTGCTCTTTTGCTTGGTCGATGTACAGGTTCCGATGACTCAGACAAACAATTTCCTTAACATTTTTAGATTTGCGAATAATAAATTTATCCATCTCGGCAGTTGCGATTTTCACGTGCAGTTGTGCGCTGTAGCAATAACTAGTGAGCCAGTCGCTGCACAGTGATGTCATATCTATGAGTCGCGATTTTTTTTTTTACACTCAATTTAAACACTCAAACTCAATCAGTAATCCTCAAATAAAACTTGTAATACTGAAAAGTGTGTATTATAATCACAAAAAAAAAGAAAATTTTAATCCCTCTCGCGACCCCTTGAAATTATTCCGCGACCCCCAGATTGGGAACCACTGCTCTAGTGAACATGAAGCCCCTAATACAGACTCTATGAACCTATAGTCTACTTTATACAACTATCATGCCGCTGCTGTTTTAATTGGAAAACCTAACTGTCTATATAAAACATTACACAGTGCATATGGCATTAACTACCATAGAGTTATGAACATAAATGATTAAAAATAGTGACAGACAGCATTCAGTGCCTCGTTTAACTGTATAGCAGTGTGATTTACAGAGATAGAAAAATCCTTTTTTTTGTAATAAATAGTGTATTAAATAATGTAGCAAATCGTAAAATACATTTATTAGCCTTAGAGTAGGGTTTTTGACAATTTGTTTTAGAAAAAGTAACTTTTTTTAATGAATATCAACAAACAAACAATGATATTAAAAAGATGCTTTGTTTAATTACATTAAAACGTGTTAAAATGTTTGTCTATATTGATGAATTTGAATAAATAGCCTAGTAGCTATGAAATGTTAAAGGGTTGAATAGAGAACCTACTGTCTTATTAATGTAGCTAAAACACTAATTTAAACTAGATAACATGATCAAAGGTTTAATATTTATATTTAACTGTAGATGGAAGGTTTTTCAAGTCACATGAAAAAAAAAGATGTTCTATTCTTACCTGCTGCTCATTTGGAGACCCACTCCCATGTGACTTGAAAAACCTTCCATCTACAGTTGTACCTGTACATAGAAAAAAGTTTATACGGTAAACAGCATGTATGATCAAGAAGACTCATTTGAGTACTGATTCTGTGTTAAACATCTATGGGGCTGAGCCCCCCTTACCAGAAAATCCTAGAAACGCCCCTCAATCCGGATTTGCAGGTGATTTTTTATGATGTCTTCAGGCAGTGGGAGGAAATCAGAGCAAACTCACGAACGTCGGAAACTCCACATACACTGACCCCAAGATGGGAATCGAACCAGGACCCTGGAGGTGCAAGGCGACAATGCTACCCGCTAAGCCACACTGCCACCCATTGGGATAGGTGAACGTAGAAAAAAAAAAGCAAGCCTGTCTCAAAATATTCGATTGAGTAGTCACTCCTGTCAGGCATGCCAGTGGCGTTTGGTTTGCACTGTGGAATGAGGAGGGTTGAGGAATCAGTTCTTGCCTTGGGTCTGTGTGTAGAGTTTGCATGTTCTCTGCGTGCTTGGTGAGTTTCCTCCAGTTACTCCGGTTTCCTCCCACAGTCCAAAGACAGATGAAGGTCAAGGAGATTATCAGGGATAATTGGAATTCTCAAATTGCCTGTAGTGTGTGGTGTTTGCATGTGTGTCCTGCAATGGATTGGTACCCTCTCCATGGTGTACCCTGCATTGTGCCTAAAGATTCCTTGGATAGGCTCCAGTCCCTGTATATAGGATAAGCAGTATAGAAGATGAATGAGTGATTCAAATCAAACTGTGGTATTATGGTATTAAGGAGAAATATCCAGTTTGCTTATTCACCAATCTTTAGCAGAGCCCACACTCGCGTACAATGGATAATTTGGGAACGCCAATTAGCCTGGTCTGCAAGTCTTTGGACTGTGGGAGAAAACCTGGGAAAAAAATGCAAACTCCATGTGCTCACGCAAGGTGGGAATCGAATACTCGACCCTGGAGGTATGAGGCCACTATGCCACTGTTAAAAAAAATAATAATCTCTGTCCATGTGTATTTCTGTCGGGTTCTCTGTTTTCCTTCCATCTGCCAAGAACATTCTGTGAGGCACAAAGATAAATGCCCTGGTTTTGAATCTGTGTAAATAGGGCCCTGTGATAAACTGGTGTATTCCTGTGTTATGGACAGCTTGCCTGGGATAGAACCCAAGATCCACTGCATTCCTGACAAGAAGAATGTGGCTGTGGAACTTAATAAAGAAAATTAATAATGCCATTGGATTTGTAATGGAAAGTATAATAAAAGTTTGTTCTTATTTTTGTTTGCATCAGCCCAGCCCATCTTGATAGTGCAGGAGTTGCAGGATGTGGAGGTGTCGGCTCCAGAGGAAGCGTGCTTTGTGTGTGAGGTCTCTGTTCCTGTGGTGAAATCACCCATTTGGACTTTGAATGGAGAGGTGCTGAAACCTGGGCCCAGAGTTCTCCTGGAGAAAATGGGCTCAGTGCACAAGCTCACCTTGAAGCACACGTCAGAGGACATGAACGGTGTTGTTGTGTTTGATGCAGGAAAGGTCAAAAGCACAGCAAACCTAAATGTCGAAAAGTAAGTCAAGCTTGGTGGATCTTAAGAAAAATATAAT
This sequence comes from Channallabes apus, assembly GCA_030522415.1. NCBI lineage: Eukaryota > Metazoa > Chordata > Actinopteri > Siluriformes > Clariidae > Channallabes > Channallabes apus. Next base: position 43,740,704 of record CM060109.1, read on the forward strand.
AGCATAAGCAAATATTAAGACCATAGTATTGTGAAGTTATGATATGATCTGAAAGGTCATGATACTTAGAGAACATGGAAGAAATACACTTTATCCTTTATGTTCAAGACATGAGAATAATATGTGCAGGTATTATTATTTAAACATAAATACACATAATCGATAGAAATCAACAGTAAATGGAACTGAGTAAATAGCAGCACACTAGGAATATTGAATAGCATCCTGCTTCTGCCACAAGTTGTGCACATTACCCTCTACAGATACAGATATACACCCATGTCTACTTTATTAAGAGCACATTAAACCTCACATTCATGCCATTATCTAATTAGCCAATCATGTGGCAGCAAAATAATGCAATATTGAGATCATCTGTTTCTGAAACCCATCTGGTTCCCATTTGCTACAAACAAAAATCATACAAATCATACATTTTTCTGTCTCTGATATGAACTTTAGCTGAAGCTCTTAACCTGTTAATTATTCTTTTTTTATGTATTTAGTTTTGTAATGTATTGCAGCGACATAATTAGATGTTGTAACTGCATGAATGTTCCTAAAAACATATACAGTGTTTAGACACACTTCCTGGCCCCAAAAAACGGTTGCACTCTCTAAGATTTCATTCAGTCACATTTAGCTTCGATTACAGCACATAATGTGGTGGCCAGTTCATGTGTGAAAATGATTCCTTATCCATCAGAGCCACTCGTTCACTATTTGATTCCTGCAACATGCCTGTGTCATCAGCGAAGAAAAACTTCATAGATGTGATAACCTGGTCATTCAGTACATTCAGGTCACCACCTGATTTCATTTTTTGCCACATACAGTAATGTTGCTGAGCCTAGCCCTGAGCAACCCCAGACCATAACACTGCCAGATGTTTGTACAGTGGCCACTATATGATGGGCGCATCACTTCAAGTGCTTCTATTCTTACCCTGATGCACCCATCACTCTAGAATAGGATAAATCTGGACTCATCAAACCACATGACCCTATTTCCATTGCTCCCAAGTCCAATCTTTATGCTCGCTAGCAAACTGAAGCCTTTTTTTCTGATAAGTCTCACTAACAAGTGGTTTTCATATGGACAAACAGCTGTTAGCTCTTATGGCCACAATTCTGTAAGTTCTTAACAGTGTGTGTGTATGGAAATACTCTGACTTTCACTGTTAAAAATAGTTATAAATTCTACTGTTGATTTTTGTACCATGCAACTTCATCAAGTGTTTAAGTGATCTCCATTCATGATTCATCGCCAACCACGTCTTCCAAAAATTGGACAGTTCTGCACTACCCTTCCTGTTTTTAATAACGTGTTGAAGCGTTCTTACCCAGTTCCAGTCATTTCAAATCTTCTTTTCTTGTTTTCTTTTCTTCATGCGGCCCAATAACTTGACTCTCCTGAAATGGCAACTTTTTTTTTTGGCCAGGCAGTGTATTTTAAAAACTCAATTAACACGAGCCTGACTGTCCATATGTGTGAAGTGGAATCAGTTATTGCAGAATCTCTAATCAAACTGATTTTATAATGTGTCTTCACAGATAATCCCTGCCTGAATCGGACCCAGCTTTATTTTGCCAATTTCCGCGTTTGTAAGCAGAGAGATTTTCAATTAATCTATAATGACTTTAATATTACTTACCTTCTGCTGAAAATTCAATGATTTGTTACATATCGGGGTTTCTTGTCTGCTCAGAAGTTTAGTGTTTTTTTTTTCTTTTCCTGAATTGGAAATGACGGTAGGCTTAAAGTAAGTTACAGTGATTCGGGGAATCCATCAATTATTCATCATGAACTACCTGGACAATAAAAATAGGCGCACCCTCCAATATCACGGTCAATTGTTGAACACCTGGAGGAATGTATCATAGCATAAAACTGGCCAGGCTCCAAGGAGGCCTTTTATTTTGGTTTTCCAAACAGGAAATACTGCAATCTAGGATGAGAGTAGGGTACTTAGGGCCAAATCTGTGTAACCGGTTTGATGAGCATGATGGAACACTGGGACACTTTGATCTGACTAATTTAAAATAGTCATAACCAGTTGACACCCTGGAGCATGGGAGTGTCAAAGTTGCATTCTGCTTACACCTGTTGCACAAAAGACAAAGACAGAGTCTTTTGATAGTTAGTTGTCGACTAACTATCTGGTTTTACGCTAAGGTTCATTAGTCCTTGTGCACAACTTTATGAGATGATAAAGAATGCTGCTGACCTTTTTTCTTTTCTTTTTTTTTTTTGTCTGGGGAGCCAACACTAAAATTGGTTGCGAGGGTATTGTTTTATTATTTTACATTTATGTACATTTTCCTTTGTATAGATAACTTTTTCTAAAGAATTGTTTGACGATTGCAAATTAAAGGAATGTTTGCGAACTATACGTTTACACAGGTGAAGAAAAGCACAGGGCCAAAAGGTTCATATGAAGGCTGAATAATGATCACTAGTACATTGAGAGAAAGTCAGAAATATTTACTCGATCAATACATTTATCAGACTAGTATCATGTCATTTAACATATAGGAACATTTTCTTGAGCAGTATGACCTGTTGCATCATTCATATGTTTTAAAAGTTTCTTTTAGTCAGCAGTAGTCCTGTTTCTTTGCTTTACATATAACCTCAAATTAAAATAATAATAATAATAAAAAACTTTACCAATCAAGCGTCGTCATTTTTCTACCTTTTATGTCGTCTCACATTGCTACACATTCAACAAACCCACAATCATTTTTTTTTCTCCATCAGTTTCATTTATGATATAGCTCATTCAGTACAGTAAAATACAATTAATAATTACAAAAGTTTCATGACTAGGTTACAGCTGACTTAATTTAAACTCGGATTTCCTATTTCCAAATTACAGAACGAGGAAAAAAAAAAAAACTTTTCTACCCATTAATGCTGAATTGGTTTGCCCTACACAACTTACCAGACAGATTACAGATTTGGGATGAATGCGGTGTGTGTTTAAAATGTAGTAAACAGGGGGCAGTACAATACAACAAATAAAAAAAAGCAGAAGGTATACATGTTAAATAAATGGCTATATACACTGTGTTACTCTTGTAGTTGAGAATATCAAAGTAGACAGACAGTTAAACCTCGGATCAGGTGTTGGCTACACTGCTTCGACATGACTTCAGAAGATACGTCCAGAGCGGCAAGTCAAAATGAATATAGTACGCCTTACTACTTAGTTAGAATCGACTGAAACTAGCACCCTTTCCTGATTGGAGTTTTGTGTATGTGTGTTTTTTTTTTCTTCTTCTTTTCTTTCAAATGTAAGCTCTTGGATTTTCTTTCAACAAACGTTTTAACATTAAAAATAAGATCAGGAAAGAAAAGCACCAGTGGTTCAGTTGTTAAATGCTGATACAGTATGACTGGGCAGAGGACTACGACAGGCAGTTTGGACTACTTGCATAGTGACTCATGTACATTATCAAGAACTGTAGTGATAAAAGTCATAAAACACTGCATAAAACTGAACTCCAGGGGGAGCAATTTCTTCGAAAAACATCAAGAGTCCATGCATTACAGTGAAACGCCTGATTTAGGTCTTAATCTTTTTTTTTTTAAATGTTGGAACAGGATGGATGGCTGATCTATACTGTAATGCACTTCAATCTAGATGAAAGATTTGATATCACTCCTACTTGCATAAACCTTTCAGGAGTTGAGGAATGTCGATCCTAAGTAACGAGCTGTATTACGAGATTGTAAGATGGTATCGGTGTTGGTGTTATGCTGGGGGAAAAAAAAAGCCTCTGATGCTTCAGCAATTGTGGCTTATTACCCTGATCGTACAATGACATCTTCAAAAAGGATAAAAGATGTAAAAACGGCAGTGTCGCCCCAAAAGGACATCATCAAAGATCAGAGCAAGCTGAAAGAGACTTTACAGATCATCCAGATTTTCTTTTCCAGAGCTCAAAACCAACCCAGAACGCTGCCGAGATCAGTTAAGTGCTTGATTACTTTTACCAACATTCCAGGGTTATAGAAATCAGCGGGGAAAAGCATAGACTTGCTATGTAAAGTGGACACCAACAAAACCTGTTATAGAAGATCGTAAAATAAATAAGGGTGATCTACGAGATTGAGGTGGGCTATACTGTAGGAATGTACCACGTCAGATGGGGGATTCGGTTTCGTTTTGACGTTGTATCAAAACAATATGCGATCAGAGAGGACAGCGAACTGGACATTTTAGAAAAACATGCAGATCAGCAGGCTGCTGCACCTGGAGTCTGGAGCCACTAGAATGTTTGCGTCATCTTCTATTCATCTTAAGATTTTAAACATTGTGTATCCAGGGTTAGTACCGATCTACTTGTGTAACGTATAATCTGATGTCATAAATATATTAAATCTAGAGTAATCTGGACATCTGATTCAATATTCACTAACAAGGAGAAAAATACAGGTTCATATACAGACAGAAGGAAAAAAAAAAGAAACAGTTGTGCTTGTAAGAACGAAGCGTGACTCAAACCTTTCGGCTAGTTTCTCTCTCGCTCTCGGTGCAGCTCTAAACTCATTATCATAAGTCGAGAAAATCAGCATGGCCATACCGTTATCATGCCTGTACAAAATCTATTACAAAAAAAAGACAAAAACACCAACGGTACAAACAGCTTAATCATCATTGTCACCATCATCATCATCAAAAAGTCCTCCTGCCTTCTCTTGATTATCTTATCTGAACATATCGGCAAATCTCACAGCATCAACACTTGCGAAATAGTCCATCTGATAGTGCTAAACCCGAAACGTCCACGTACGTTGCCATTGCTAGGGCGGCGGAGCTGCGCGGCCAACACTACGCACCCAGGTCGGTGTGCTTAATGATGAAAAGGCTCTTGTAAAATGGACTTCCACTGTTGGATCTGTTTAACAATGCTTTACTTCCCCCCCCCCCGCCAAGTAATATAAAGTCACAAATAGTTATGAATTTGAATATTTGATAAAGAGAACTTGGATCATAGAAGACTGACTTCGGCAAATCCTTGGCCTCAGTGATGGACACCGTGTTTTCAGGCTAGTGGCTAAAAACATCAATGCCCTTCCTGCATCCCTTTGGAGCATCCAGAAAGTCTGAACATGATTGTACAAAGTAGACCATTTTTCCATCAAGGAGTTAAAACGGGGAAAGAAAATAAATGATACAACTGTTTACATTCGGGATGTTTGCTACGTGATTGGCATTCCCACTGTTTGAGGTAACCTCGTTGGGGAAAATAATGCCTTAAAATAACAGCACTGACATTCTGGCAAATCAACTCACGTTTCATTTGAGACCTGCGTAGGAACTTCTGCACAGACACAATTTACTGACGTAGTTCATTTGGAAGAAAGCAGGCAAAGGAGTCGGGAGATTTTGGAGTCTTAAATATGTAAAAAAAAAATAATAATTTTACATTTCTTTTCTTTAAAAAAAAAAAAAGGAAAAAAGTTTTTGGATTAAATGTTCAGCTCTAAAAACGCACCATGTCTGATTTTCCTTTCATACTCCAACTTTCTACGTGACCGTTCTTATCTGACACAGGCCCGGATAAAGACTGGGCCGGTCTATAAAAACATCTCATTCAAACTCACTCACGTTAACTAGACAGAATGAAAGCATGATGCTTTTCAATTACAAAACCAAACTGCTTTCTTTGAACACTACAGGCCTGCATGGAGGCAGCTCAGTGTCGGGCTCTTTCCCCACCCTGTTTTGGAATGAATCAAAAAGTTCCCCTGGCTCTCAAACGCCTGGGGAGAAATTCTGGTTCTCCGAGTAGCTTGAAAAATCCGTCCACTCCGAACGGCCCTAAAACGCACGGTTCTGCAATGTAAACCCATGAGGCTACTTGCAAAAATGTTGGCACCATCCACATAAAATAAATGTAATAATCTACCGTATGGTCTTCAAGAAAAAAAAAATATATTCAACAATAATCCTTTTAAACAGAGCGTCCCTTGACTTTACCTTTAAAGTGGGGGAGGGGGGGGAATTATAAAAGAAGAAATAACACATATTCAAGTGTTAAAAAAAAAATTATACATTTCTTTTTTTTTTTTCATGTTTGCGTGTGAGAGAGATTAAGCAGTCCTTCACAGTTCCATCGTTCTTGCCATACCAGGTTTCCATCAAGATCTCTGTAAAAAAAAAACCACCTGCGGATGGAATTCTGGGTAGGTGATGAGGAGCGAGCCAGCAGCAGATCCCATGTAGCAGGGAAGTGGCGCTCCGGAACCCGCCAGCCTCCCTGTGTCCGCGGTGAAAGCTGCCCTGTCGGTGGCGCTAGCTGCTAGTCCTCTGCTGTTTGAGCACTGCGTACACGTCGTCCACTTTACTTAGTCTCTCGAAGAACGGGATCAAATCCAGCAACTCTGTGTCAGACATGTCGTCAAACCAAGAGGCTACGGGTACCTGGATGCAGTCAGGCAGAAGCATGGGGTGGTGTTAAAGGAAACCAGACATATGATCATGACAAGAACAAATAAGTGAACACACACACACAAGACAAATACACCTTATACACTCTAGAGATAGAGAGATACAGGGACGTACAGCGTTGTCTGGGTGGAAGATGTATGACGCTGGCGAGTTATCCACGATGATGACTTTGTTGAGGTCCCTGCCCAGGCGGCTTAGGTCCTTGACATAGTTTCCACGATGAAACACGCAGGATTCTCGAAAAAGACGGCAACGAAAGGCACCCCATTTATCCAGCAGGTCCGACACGGGATCTGCATACTGCACACAGAGAAAGGAATGTGATTTTGTTAAGCACATAATACTGTTCAGATTTTGTCTCTGAGCTATTCAATTGAAAACTTGCAATTGCCTTGTGGAAAGGTTGGTTCAACAACTAGAAATGAAAACTAATCCTTATTTTCTTTATTTATTCATCTTAAGTAACCACTTTATAACGGTCAGGCTTGCTGTGAGTCTATACACTGGGTATTTAAAAATAAATAAATAAATAAACCTATACATTAACCTTACACAATAAAAAATATTCATATTTAGCTATGTTTAAATAAAACACATTCAATAGTGGCATGACACAGGATAGTGATGTAACTTCTGTAGACAAACTTAAGACTTGTTGAAGCTCCCGTGACAACATTTGTTCCCCAATTTTTTTTTATTACAATGAACGGATGATGGAAAATCTGCATGCACAAGGACCAGGGCTGTCGATATTAACTTTTTAACACGTGTGATTAATCTAGAAATTTCATCACATCAAACAACCAATAAAATAATCATTTGACTCTAATGGCTGCCCATAATCACAGCGCGGTTTGATAATGATGAGATAATAAGATGACAGAGATAACATCATCAGATATATGATGGGGCCAGGGGTAGCTCAGTGGTTAAGGCATTGGACTACGGTTCGGAAGATCCCAGGTTCAAACCCCACAACCACCAAGTTGCCACTGTTGGGCCCTTGAGCAAGGCCCTTAACCCTCAACTGCTCAGATGTGTAATGAGATAAAAATGTAAGTCGCTCTGGATAAGAGCGTCTGCCAAATGCCTAAATGTAAATATGATGAATGGCAAGTTTCATTATAAAAATCTTACAGATGGAAGTTTGCATAAAACCAAAGTGGTTTATTTTTTTGCAAGAATATTCATTCATTCATTTTCTATACCGCTTAATCCTGTGTTCAGGGTCGCGGGGGACCTGGAGCCTATCCCAGGAGACTTCGGGCACTAGGCGGGGTACACCCTGGACAGGGTGCCAATCCATCGCAGGGCACACACACATACACACACTCACAAACTATGGGAAATTTAGGAACGCCAATTAGCCTAACCTGCATATCTTTGGACTGTGGGAGGAAACCGGAGTACCCGGAGGAAACCCACCAAGCACGGGGAGAACATGCAAACTCCATGCACACAGAGACGGGAATCGAGCCTGGCCGGGGAATCGAACCCAGACCCTGGAGGTGCAAGGCGACAGTGCTAACCACTACACCACCGCGCCACCTTTTGCAAGAATATAATAAATATAAGCCATGGGAGAGTTGGCTGAGGCGGCTAAGGCTCTAGGTTGTTGTTGTTATCTTTTGGATCTGAGGACCCGGGTTTGAGTCCCGCCGTCAGTGGGTTGCCCACACCCCATAGTACCCAGTTACTGCATGCAGAGATTGTTAATGTTTGGGATATTATAATAACACAGCATAATCGGATTCCTCGAACCAGTTTGTCATGCATTTCTTTATCCCAACATTGCATGTTTATAATACAAGTCTGAGTTTTTTTTTTTTTTTTTTTTTTAATTGTAATGAATCGTGATAGAAACTTTTTAATCATTGACCACTAATGGAGACACACTGTTGAAACTGAACAAAATGCAGTAATGTTAACCTATAATCTTTCTCTCACTACATACTGTATAAAAATTTGTAGATAAACTTATGTACAGAAAATAAAGAAAGATGATAAAGAAATTTTCAAATAATTAAATTGATTAATACTACAACTAACCTACCAAAGGTTTCTGAGCATAGGACAGGAGTGCATACTAGGAATCATTACATGCCTGGTGTGGGTGCTAATACATTTGTTCACTTTTGCTGTTACTTGAAAGCATTTCAGCATAAAGCCCTTACCTTGGCTAAGCTTGCTGTGAATAACACACACTCGAATAATTCGCCCATCCGCTTCAGGAACTCATCGACATGAGGTCGCTTCAGTACATACACCTGGGACCAGAGTGGAAACAGAGCCATGCATGAGGTCTAACTGCTGTGCAGAATTGACCGTTACCGAAATCTGAATTTCAAGCAAATCTCATAATCAAGCATTAAAACATTTGGCCAAAAATCTAATACAGACTCAAGTAACTAAAGTACAGAATGTAAAACAATAACTACACATGAAATGGACACTCTAGCACAAGAGTCACTTTATATTATCATCAGCTGATGATTTCTCGTAAATTGGTTCGATTTGCAGCAGGGTCAGCCAAATTTATTTTTGAAGCTGGTGGTCTTGTTCCTGAACCAAGTGATCCTGAATAGGCTTTCCCGACATCACAAGCCTATCCTGGATTACTTGAATCAGGCCAAAGCCGTTAAGTGTCATCCAGACTGGGTCTGGATTTGTCCTTTAAAGGGGTGCTGGGGTGTCACACTTTCAGATTCTGGAAGCACAGTGATGAGTCTGGAGACAAGTTAAAGTGCGGGAGGGTTCTGGTGTAGCCACTCATGCTTGAGCTATTTCATCAGGGCACAGAAATAGCCCTCTGCTGCTCAGGGCCATCAACGGAGAAGGCCATGAAGCTGTCAGGTAGCACACTGGTGTGAGACACCTTACAATAATAATGTTAAACACATGGATGAGGTGCTTCAAACTACTCTATGGCATGCTGCTATTAAAAAGTTACTGGCACTTATTCACAAGTGTGTATATTTAGTGCAGTATTACTTATCTAATTCTAAGGCTTGAGCCACCATTCATTTTGTCATATTAAATTAAAGCAACATATGTTTTTACTGCAACAGCCTGCAAAGTGCCTAAAGGTACAATTTAAAAAATTGGTTGTTTATGTAACGACCTCAGCAGCGACCTCATTTCCCCTCTCGTCTGTTCAGACAACTCAGCATTCAGCATCACCAGTATATTAATCATCTGGTCCATCAAGAATCCTGGAGAACTATTCCTCAAGATTATATTAAAATACAAGCCAAGTCTGGCTCTTTGGTAGCAAAATATGAATGATATGTATATGGCTCAATACTCCTGCACAGTACTGCATGTGGAGGTTTTAACCTCCTCGAGTTGATTATATCTATATATACATACTTTATGTGATGGTAATTGGGCTTTACTACAACTTTATAATACATCCATACACTCCATTCAGTATGGTCATATGATCACCACATGCTTTTTTCCATGACATAATGATTGATTATTTATGTAAAAAGTGCATTTTCTTTTTAGCCTGATTGTGGAATTACAGACTGACGAAATTAAACACGTTCATAAATCATCATTAAACCTGCTTATTTTTTTTTAGGTAAATGCCAACCTCGTTTATCTCAGTGAACACCTGTTTTAATGCACAAACCCAATATGCAAAAGATGCATGCTACAATATGCTATTGTAATACATGTATGAAGGTTAATAATAATAATAATAATAATAATAATAATAATAATAATAATAATAATTATGCACTAATATGTTGTAAAAAACATAAAACCACAGAATTATCTGCTAGAACATGTCATCATTTAAAGGTCTTAAGGCTGATTAAGGTGCAAACAGATTAAACTTGATGCAAAGACATAAAAGAAGCAGATAAATGACATTATGAAGTGCTTTATCCAATATTTACAAAAAGTAACATTTAATGATAAAATGAAACGAAATTAAATGAAAAGTGGTACAAAAATGATATGGCAATACCTGGTGTACAGACCCATCAATTTCCACCGGAATGATAAAATCAGCATTGTTCACTGGCTGTTGATGGCAAAAACAGACAACAGCCCAGTTAGGTCAGAAATAAGAAAGAGATGGATAGATCAAACAGAAAATCACAAAAAGAGAACAGATTCGCCAACTAAATAGACTGGTTGGTTAGATCAATATTTTTGCAGCAGTACATCAGGTCGTTTTTATACCCTTTACATTACAGCAAGATTCAATTATCAGCAATCTGCGTACACACATAAATACATCATAGTGAAACTTGATAATGTAATGCACCGTGCGTATCTGCAGTGCACCATGGCCGTGATGTGTGCGCAATATATTTAGCCGCACGTGAGAATACCACACCACGCGAGTCTTCAGTCGTTCTAAAAAACACCTACCCTACACCGCCGTAACCGCTAATGCATTTTAAATAGATAAATAGTTCAGTTAAACAGCAGTTTAATCTAGTGAGCAGTCACTTATGAGACTTATGGGACATTTAGCAGGTCAACTGGTATTAAAAAAAAAAAACCCTGCATATTCAAGAAACCGCAGTTCAACAACGCGTGACTAGACAAACATCGGTCCAAAATAAATCTATTGCAAAACATACGTTCACAGAGGTGACAGAGAGTAAAGGAAGTGGCATTGCTAACACCCCTAACTGTCATCAGTGACGCAATTCTGGTGTCGTCCTGAACACCGCAACATGAAGAAAGGGGGGGAAAAAAAAAATAATACTTGCTCTGTTTTTCATTACATACCTGCTTGCTGATGTAATGCAATTCAACTCAGCAGAACAAAAAGAAAAAAAATAGGTGTTCTGGAGCTCTCATTCTTAAACCTCTATTGACAACATGGGTTATACTAAAGAAAATGTAAGAAATGTACGTCCAGGAAATAGAAAAGAAAGGAAGACTTAGAATTAAAAAACCTAAATCAAATGCAACAATGTTTTTTTTTTTTTTTAAACGTATGATGGTTTTATCATTTTAAGCTATATTATTTAGCCAAGTATTAAAAACACACATACTGAAACTTTATTATCTGAGTAATGCATCTAATCATTTTAATAAAGTAAAATAGTAAAAAAAAATTCAATTAAAATAAACAAATATAATATAATAAATAATTTGATTATGTATCATCCTAAAGACACCTCACTAACCAGATAATTACAATAAATTCAGTCCCATTTCTTTTAATCGCGATGATTCATAGTACTTTAACGATTCACAACAGATCGAGTAACACCTCTGACCTTTAATCATGTACACTATTGCACTCTCGTGGTAAACGAGTGGCTTGGAAAAGAACACGTGACCGTTACTCGACCTAATTCGCATCTCTGCTTAGGACCTTTTACTTTTTAGCAGTTTGTCTTTTTTGTTACACGCTGCATCTAACGCAAGTTGCAACATTGCAGGAACATTCCTGCTGGACATGTACCCGCCTCCCTTACACATGGCTGTATACTAACTCCCATTTACTCGCACATATCGATTACTTTATCTCATGAAACTCCTTAAGAACTCATAAGAAAGCGATAAGTTTGACGTTGAGATATCTGACACCACGTCGGATCCCGTGACCGTTATACGCACACGCTCGCTCGACCATGCTGTAGAGGTGTCGAACTGCCTGACTGACGTGTGCAAACGCTGAAAACATGGCTTACCTTAAATGAACTGTGCACTAGCGTCTCATCCAGATCGATCACTACGCAGATCTTTCCTGCGTCTTTCGACTTTATCTGGGGGAGCAGTGGCTTGGCTGGCACCTGTGAACAGATAGATGAGGGAATTTAGGAGATGTCAACTATTAAATGAACCAATAAACTTTTTATGAGCATTCTAAGCATGAAATACAAGCCGCCGGGTTATGGAAGCGGGAAACCATAGGGCTCCTTGACTGGTTTCATTCTTCAGCCCAGATCATGTGACTACGAGCTGCCTGGGGTGCCATCACGCTTCTATCGGCCAGCTGATTCTTGATTAAAAATGCCAAAAGCGTACAGGGCTTATGACTCAAACATTCAGTTTTTTTTTCTTAAGCAGAACATAATATAAATGCATACACAAAACCCAGCTTCAAAAAAACAAACACATTCATTAGTGTGCTGAGGAAGGGTCACTAAATCAAACCTTTCATGTCAAAGCTGCAGACTTAAATAACAAGCCACATGGCGTGGAATAAGAGCCCTGATCCAAGATGCGGGTTCTTTCATTTTTGTTGCTGCTTGCCGTATTTAATTTCTGTTGCCATCGTGCTCGTCAAACATTTTAAAACAGGCAAAACCCATGCATTTATAACATAATTTTTTTTTAAATAATAATCATGCTTTCAAATCCTAAAGATTGCCAGCTACTGACAAGTTGCGCTCAACACAACACTACCTTGTTCACAGTAGCAAATGGGACTCTGAGGCATCGTACCTGCTCTACAGACTGCACACAGAATTCACAATCGCAGAAATCGGGGTAATCCTCGTCGTCGGATGCCTCCGTGTCCTCGAAAGCCTCGATCTGTTCCGAGGTTGCGCTTTCACCAGCTAGCTTAAAGAAGTCTTCCGGCTCACTCTGCTCGGCCGTTCCGCTTCGCTCGACTTGATGTATGATTTCGTCCAGCTTTTCATCGCACTCACTTTGAGGTGGAAATTCATACTTCTTAGTCGTTCCTCCATCTGTTGAATCTACTGATGCATCATGACACCCCGGCGGCTCTGGATCTTTGGAAGGTTCTTTGTCTGGTTGCGGATCATCCCTTTCGTTTAACTCATTGCATTTTTCATCATCAGCTACATCCTCTTCGGGGGCGAACGTGTACGTGCTTAGATCTTCGCATGACTCTATCTCGTCGCAGCTAGATCCGCAGACTCCCTCACCTGGACCTTCATCTAGAACTTCAAACTCATTTTGTTCTTCATTTATTCCGCCATCATCACTCGAGTCAGACCAGTTTTCTTCATTCGCGTCTGCACTTTCGGTTTCATCTAGTTGTGAAACAAGGTCAGGTTTATTTCCCTTTTCGACAGGGCTGGAAACCTTGGTGAACTCTTCGGAGAGCGCGCTTTCTGTAATGTTGTCATCTCTAGCATCAAGGGCAAGGATTTCTTGCTCATGACATGTGCTCTGAATAGAACAGGGATCTGCGGCATCTCTCTTGTAAATGCTTTCGTCCACAGTGGGAAGCCCATAAATTTCACTTGCACACTCGCTGGAGTCCAGCACAATCATGTCCCCATGAGATTCAACAAGCGTTTCATCTTCCAAGATGACTTCAGGGTCCTGGTCTTGGTCCTGGTCCTCAGCGATGTAAGCTGTTGCATCTTCATCATCAAGTTCATAATCTTCCTCATTAATGTCCATTTCATTTTCAATGCAGGGTTCAGTTTCCTCAACTGTTTCCACACACAGTCCAGAGCGAAGTACCTCCGCATACGTTTTATATATTTGTTTTACTAAAGAATCAGGTTCAGAATGGAATTCCAGAGTATTTACGCGTGTTTCTACTCCATCATTCGTATATAAATCAGGGGTATCACTAAAGCCATCAATGACCTCATGCGAGTCCTGAGCGGGTCTACTAGTACAGCCGTCGTCTTTCTCAAGTGAAGGTATTCCATCATCGGTTTGAACAGGATAAATTTCATCGGGCTCATCGACAAAACTTCTAAATGACTCGTCCGTTTCTGCGCTGCCTTGGCTTTTACCATCAACGCAATCAGCATATTCCTCTTCGCTATATTCATCTGTTGATGCTCTTTTCTCAACCGTTTCTCCGTCTTCGTCGAATTCATAGTCGCACGTCCCTTCTGTAACATCGCAAAGTTCAAACGGTTGAGATGAGATATTATAACTTAACTGCACTTTTTCTCTCAATTCACACTCGGCACAAAGCGTCCTCTGCACCAGAGAGGTTTCTGGGGGATCGGTTACAGTTTCAACATCTGCATTAGTGTCACAGGGGAGTAATTCATCTCTTGGCTCACTGACTGCAACACTGAGGTCGCCGACTTCCTGTTTTTCTGAGGTCTTATTTTGGTGACTGTCGACGGCGAGAAACTGGGAGAGCCAACGGGCCTCGAAGGTTTCCATCGATCCGATAAACATCGTATCGCACTCTGGCCGCTTTCTGACCTCATTCGCGCTATATTCTATGAAAGGGTTTTCTCTGGGGAGTTCAGAGGTGTGAAACACAGAGCACTGTGTTCCAAAGGCCTCACACAATTCAGGGGAGTTTTCAAAAGGTTCGCTTTGTTCCTGGTCTTCAGAATTCTGAGCAGGCTCGGAGGGCTCACACTGTTCTGGAATTTCGCATTTCTCGAAGTATTTCGCACAACTCGAGCACTGTTCTAGCATCTCATCACTTTCGATTTCATTTAGCTGGCTTGAATCTTGTTCTGTATAATATGTTAAGTTCTGATTCTGCTCTGAAGTCAGTTCAGCAAAGTCATCAGAGAGCTGGCTGTGAACTGAGCTCTCAAATGAGTCTGTACAGGATTCTTGGCTGTTTTCTGCAATTAACTCGCTGTCACATACGTTTCCTTTTTGCCCGGCAGGTGGTCGCTGCTCAAGGGACCCGGAGAGTTCAGCTGGCCTGCTTTCTTTAGAGGCCTGGCACATTTCAGAGAACTCGAAATGTGTGGTATGGCATTCAGAAGGCACGCTTTGATTGGTAAGCTCGCACTGTTCGAACGATTCTTTATCCAGCTCTAATACCATGTTTTGCTCTTCTTCGCGGCGTTGCTCATACAAATCTACAATCCCTCCGAAATCCTCGTCGCCGCTGTCCTCTTCTGAAAGCTGTTCGGATTCCGTTTCATGCTCGTAAACCATTTCGAGTTCTGATAAAACGAGCTCTTGGATTTCGTTATCTAACTGTTCATAATACAAACAAAGATCGGGCATGGCCTGAAATAAGGTATACGTCTCTGGTTCGGGTTCTTCCTCTACAGTTTGGTCGCTAACGGTAGACTCGGCGCTCAATTCTGAGCATTCATTGTTTTCAATCGAGTGGACAAAATCACGGCTTATTGAAAAAGACTCACTGCGTTCCAGGTCGAAATCAGACAGACTGCCGCTCTCGAAACAATCCGGTTCGTCTCGCTCTGTTAATTCTCCACTGAGCTGTCCGTTTTCCGTGTAATCTCCATCGGACTGCATTATTCCAGAAACATTCTGGTGCGCATTAAAATCAACAGCTGTATTCTGTTCTGCGGAAATCATACTCGATTCTGCTGCAACTTCCAAAGACTTGCTCTCGTTTGTAGGACAGTCTTGCTGTAAGACTTTCGAAGGGTCAAAGCAGAGTTCGGCTGGCATATTAGCTTCAGTGTCCTCCCTCATAAAAAAGGCAGACTATTCCAAGTATTTGGTGGTATGGCTCTCCGCGGGCGACTTCACGTCCATGCACGAGTTGCGCAGCTCAGAAGCCGTAAAACACTCCTGACATTCTGCGACAGGTTTCGCTTGCATGGTGGAGTCCAGAGGGCAGACGTGGGCCAGCTACGTCCGCCTGTGGAGGACGCTCGTGTGGGCTGCCACGGGCATTAGCGGTCGTGGACGCATTGACATGACAGGCAGATGAGAGCGACACCTCCGAGTCCTGCCCGTTTTTTTTTTCATCCCGCCTTCAGGAGACCTACAGATTTATTTTGGGGGGCTTCGGAGATGTGACAAATTACTCCCAGAATATCAAATCACTATTAAAAGCTGAAGTAAGGCATAAATCTGAAACAGACACCCAGCAGCATCTTGACCACCTGATCCGCTACTAGTCGCTAACTGACATGTTTTCCAAGAATGGGATTCAATTGAGTCATAAGCAGCTTTATATTATGGCAAGACACATCTATGGGTTACATTATCCTACTGTTTTACGGCTTCTTCAGACGCATTCCATTTACTTTACAGAGCTTATAACGGAGTAAACAGGTTTTAAACTGTGGTTAGGTAATGAAAACATATATACAAGTATGGATAAAAATAGAAATATAATTAATAACTGGGCATAGAGAAACAGGATGAGGTAAAAGTTCTTGATCACGTGGCTCGTGATTGTCTTAAGTACAGACTGCCTCATGGGACCGGAGCAGAATGCTGGAACACCAGGGCGGAAAAGACACTTTTCATGAAAACCACTGAAAAATCTCGGACTATGTCTTACTTTTGAGATGGTTCCATTCTCTTCCACCAGCAGTGGCGCGTTGTTATTGACGGGCAGATGGTCCGTTTCGTCATGACACAGGCAGCAGAAGAGGCTGTGGAAAAAGCCACGTTTGCGAGGCTTCTTTGAGTTTGACGTCACGTGCACTTGAGCACCTGGACAACAACGCGACAAATATCAGCAACAATCCTCAAAGTATGTATTTATATATCTTTATCATGTCTGCATAATTATGTACAAAATCATTCAGTATTTCCATATATAACTTAAAAATTTATAAATAAATAACATTACAGGAGAATATATGCATGGCTGTAAAGAACAAAAATATATAGTACAAGACAGACCAGTTTTAAGATATAAGCAAAAAAAAACGTAATGTACGCTTCTGCATAAAAATATAAAGAAGCGAGTGTGACAGTTACCAGAAAAACTCATTCTCCAGCAAGCTCAGTAAAACCTAACAGCTGTTTTCTTATAAAACTGCACAAATCTGTGTCTAAAACTCCTGATTTTATGCAATGAGTTTTCACTCCAAATATTGACGGTTTATTTTATTCCTCTTTATTGCTCTTTATACAAGTTTCTTTTATGCAGAAATGTTTTCAAAAGCATCTTTTGCTTATGCTATATTTTTGTATGTATTTATCAGTATTACAAGTAAAACAGTTGTTAGGTTTTACTGAGCTTGCTGGAGAATATATGAGTTCTTCCTTACAGCCATGCATATATTCTTCTGTAAAGTTATTTATTTATTTATTTATTAACTTTTAAGTTATACGTGGAAATACTGAATGATTTTGTACATAATTGGTACAGTATATAATATGGAGTCTAAGACTTTTGCAAGTTCTGCAGCTGAGAGACCCTAGAAAAATGATAATACAAAATGATATTCAACACCACATTTTCTAACATAAAAAAAAGTGTAATAACTGTAAAACAGCAACAATGGAATTTCTACAGCTGTACAGATAAACAAAAACACAAACGTATCAAACTGTAACACATCAAGCTGTGGTTACTTGAAATGCATGCTGACTCTTATAAAACAACAACAAAAAACAAAAATGACACCTGGCCGTCATTATTGTCAAAGACACAATAACAGTAAATGGTATAAATACAAAATTAAGATATTTTTCATATTGTCACAACAATAATAATAATAATGATAGTAATAATAATAATAAAGCAGGTTTACTCATAACTATGCAGCCATATAGTCACATACTATCTTATACAAATATTATAAGAGACAGGAATAAAATTGATTAAGCAATGGGGCTCCCACATTAAGGCTACTACTACCACTCAGTGGGGAGGGCCGTAGACTATCACATGTTTCCTCCGAACCACGTGACGCCAGCCGTCTGCCGAACTGCTCGATCACGCACCTTTGGCGGCGGCGTAACACACTCGGAGGAAAGCGCTATCCGCTCCTTCCGCTTGCATGACGCCCCTGATTGGCTGTAGAGCCGTGATTAATGTGGGAGCACTAAGTACCTCTCATCCCTCCCCTCTGAGAGAGCTCGGCCAATCAGCTCTCTCTAGACCTCCGGCTGCGAGAGGTTACAGCATCACTCGGGAATCGAACTTGTGATCTTCCGGATGATAGGGCGAGCACGCTAAAGTATATACACATGGGCATACCTGTGTGGTAAGAGACTTTGCTAAGCTTGTTTAGAATTGGAACAAAATGTACTACATATAGAATTTGGATATTTATAAAGGTCGATTAGTGGTTAGCACGGTCGCCTTGGACCACCAGGTTCCGGGTTCGATTCCCGCCTCGAGTCAGTGTGCATGGAGTTTGCATGTTCTCCTCGTGCTTGGAGGGTTTCCTCCCTCTGTCTAAAAACGTGCAGATTAGGATAATTATGCAGATTAGGGTACGAGCTCCCAAATTGCCCGCAGCGCTTGTATGTCTGTGTGTGTGTGTGTGTGTGTGTGTGTGTGTGTGTGTGTGTATGTGTGTGGCCGTGTGTGTGTGGCCTGCGATGGATTGGCACCCGGTCCAGGGTGTACACTTCATGCTCTCAGTCTCCTGGGACAGGCTCCAGGGGCCTGGAGCCTATCCCAGGAGACTGAGAGCATGAGGTCTACACCCTCGATGGGGTGTACACAGGATAAAGTGGTTTAAATGACGAGTGAGTGAGTGAGTGAGTGATGTTTATATAATCATGAATACTATACTACCAGAATTGCTATACAAATGTGATAATGTTGTATAAGGTGGTCCCTTGTGATTCTCATCTCTACAAACTATATAATAATATATTAAAACTGTACATTACCTGCTTTGCTATAAATATGAAATTATTAAAATATTCAGGATATTATACTTTTGTTCCCGAGAACCATGCTGTATTTTCGAAAGGTCGAACCCATAGACAGCAGTCATGAATTGAAGAAATGTTCGTCACCACACCCACAAGACCCTAAACACATGCGGTATTCCCTACACTCCCTACATTCCCACAATGGCAACCTATTTCATCGTAGTCAATACGATGGGCTGGGCCGAGATTATAGCGCATGCCTCAGCCATATTTGCTAATATGCTGGAAATTTGTCGGCGAGTAAAGCAAATGAACACTGGGGTTCAGTGAATAGTGAGACATTACGGGGAATCCTTGTGATTAGCGACCTATGTTTGGCTCTGGAGGAACAGCATGTAAGGCAGACGAACGTGACGAGTGCTGGCCTTTGGCAACACAAAATCTTGTCAACTGCAACCAAGACAGAGGAGGTCCTGTCAGCATGACGGATTAGTCTGCCGGTCAAAATTCAGCTCGGCTTATCTGCACAAGACAGTTAATTCAGCGGGTGTAGAATACATGTATAAACATTATAATAGTAAACCCATTTTACAATGATACACCACTACAAGATGGCAAAATAGATATATGATGTATAATATCAAATATATGAAATATTTATTTTGCCATGTTGTAGTCTATATAGCGCTCTCTTCAAAGGTTCATATGATTTATTGCCCTTATGAAATGATATATGTAATAAACCTTGGCCTGATTCAACCCCCCTGTGGAGGGTTTTTTTGGGGTGGTGGGGTTGTTTGGTCTACATAAAAGTGCATGGGAATTTTACGTGTGTGTGGTCTTTCAGCATCCCTCCATCAAACACATTGAATGTCGTCCACCGACAACCTGGCAGACTTCATCATGGGTAGCGCTGCTTGGAATCCTGGCCACCATGAACGGACAGTAACGGTAAGACGTGGGGGGAGGAAGAGACCCGAGCCGAAACCTTGTGCAGAAACATCATGCTCCTCTCTATGTTGACTCTTCTGATGTTACATATCAGAGCTTTAAAAAGCCACAGACAGGCAGCTGCTGACAGTAGGCAATGATGGAACCTGCCATATATATCTATAGCACACTCTGTTCAGGCCATAAACGGAGACGCAAAACAAAACTTTGTTGTGTGTCTGATTCGGAATGACGGGCAAGTGACAACGTACTGAAAATTTTTTTATTTTTTTCAAGAAAATGCCTAAACTGGACTGGCAGGACGTGTTTATAAAAATAGAATAATGATAACATAAAGCAGTTTAATATGCATAAGTGCATAATGCTCAGTGGTTATCATTATACCCTCATACCACCCGGGCTGGGGGTTCAAATCTCACATCCATTCTGTGTGTGTGGAGGTTATATATGTCCTCCCCGTGCTTTGCTTCACGTACACAGTCCAAAAGACTGATGGGTGTTTTCAGATTGCCTGCAGTCTCAGATTGGTTGTGTGACTGACTGCGTGTGCGTCTGGGCCCTGCTATGTTTTCATCCGTGTAGTGTGTACTATGTAGTATAGTGAAGGCTAATAATGAATTTGCATGCCGTGTTTGTTTCTCCTTTTGAAGGTACAGACGGTGCAACTCCAGTCAAGTTAATATGCCACAGTGTATACTGTATACAGTAGCCTGTTGAAGTGATCTGGAGGATTTTTTCAAAGTCCCGCTACTGCTAATCCATTGCGGTCAGCGACCAACAAACATCTGATCTCATGACGAAATGCGATCCCCTTTTACAATCTAACAACTTGTTTCACACTAGCCGCCAAGAGTAAGAGAAAAAGAGCGGGGGGGGGGTGTTGGGTGGCTGGGGGGGGGTTATCAGGTTCAAATGCCTATCGACATTTCACACAACTATTTCATCAGTACCTCTTTATTGTAACATAATTCTTTTTTTTTTTTTTTTAAGATGATTTACCGATCATAATTACTAAAAGAAAAATTAACTCATATTTTACAATAAATTCATATATAAAGTTTTACCATAGGAAAACCTAAAACCCTTTTAAATCAGGTCGGATCGATTCAATCCATAACAGCGCAAAGTCCAGAAAAGGAGCTCCAGACAATAACAGCGTGTCCTAAATAGAGTTTTGCAGCTCAACTGGAACTCCATGTGCAAATGAATCCCTCTAGAGGCCCCGCGAGTTCCTTTAGCTCACCATCTCACTCCCTCTGACAGACTCCGCCACTGGAATGCAGCCATAGTGCCGGCCCCACAGGCCTGTGCTGCGCACCAGGGCCTGGCCAAACCAAAATAGGAACAGGAAGTGAAGTAAGAGGCCGGCGCTGCGTGTGCAGCCTGCACTGTATCGGGTTTCACTCGACAGGGCAGGTACGGCGCAGACGAGGCTGCAAACAGCCCGGATTACCCACAGTGCCAAGCACACGTACTAAAAACCCACAATATCGGTGAGCGCAGCTGCAATCTGTACCATTTATTTCTGCTGACACGCTTGCGGATGATCGCAAATTTTGCGAAACGCAACTAGATGTTTGTGTAACCCGGTACAGAGTCCTATAAATGCGACAAATATGTAACGCAAAAACGTGAGCATGGCTCAAAGCAGTGGATCTGGCTTGGTATATAATATCAGGCTACATTAGCTGGACTGGATAAATTATGCAGCCTGTATAAATGGTCACAGTTGGGTGTCCATAACGTTACTACTGGCTACAAGTTAGGTTGCTGACTTTTATCTCATGTTTGAGAAAATACAACTGTATAGTCTAACCGAGTACAGAAAACATGATCCTCTTAATGAAAGCAAATCATTCTTTGGTACATTTGTGATCAATCTACAGCCATTTCAAGTTTAAAGATGACTTTAACGGCACTCTGATACTGTCCGAAATGTTATCGCGTACTTGCCATGTACGTAAATGCTTTAAAACCTGAATCCGGGTTACGATGACATTTCAATATATAATCTCCATAATATCTGTTCTTCTGATCCCTAAAGAAAATGTGTAAAATCACTGCAATTTTCATTTTTCTTTATACAAAACAATGACTTTTACAACATTTAGAGTAATTAACAAGGTCACTAGCTTTACTGACCGTAACCCTCACCTTTACCTTTCTAAACGAGAACTGCATTTCAGAGTTTTCAGAATTGTCAAGTGAGCATCTATTCTTACAACTCAATGATATTCTAGACCAGATTAAACCTGTACGGTTTGCTTTCATCTCGCTGACGGTGCATTGCACGTCACTTCAGGGAGAAGAGACGTGTCCTCCTCCTGAATGATCATTTTGTTATTAGCCGGCGATCTTCCTGCAGATCCATCAGGTAATCAAAACAGCCCAGCCACACATTTTTCATCTTTAATGTGAATACAGAGAGGCACTTAATTTATTCGGCACTCCACGTTTCTCCGCGATTTGATTTCATCGCGAGTCAATAGCTTGAAAAATTTCAAGAAGTGAAAAGAATTTTACTTATAACGCCGTATGTCTTATACCCAAAATGCATTAAACTATACCATTTCGTCAGATTTGGTTTGGTTGCCTTCACACCAGACGAACTGTACCAAAGTAGAGCGAATAAAGCGGTCCGAGACCACCCCTTCAGGCAGGTCTCGGATCGATTGATTTGGTGCGCACCAAAGTACCGAGATTGCATTCACATCAACGCAAACGAACCGAACCAAGGGACCAAACACGTTTGGTGCGCACCAAATGCTGTAGGTGTGAAAGCACCCTTAGACATCATTCCTGTAGTGCAACTGATTAACTGGGTTACTTGGCATAATACACACTGTACTGTAGAACAGACTTGTGCCACACCTCATTTCTTCAAAATAAATTTTATTAAATTACATTCTGTAGAACCAATTACTGAAATGGGAACCAATGTTTCCAGCGGGCCAAGAGAAGAAGAAACCAGCATGAGAAAAACCACAGAAAATTGTCAGTAAAGGCTTATGTTATGTCTGAGCGGTAGATTTAGAAACTTTTAGTCCTGAAAGTTGAGTTGCACATCTTAGTGTTTTTGTATAATTGTTTATTTTAATGTGTGCCTTAGTTTTTTTTTTTTTTTATACTTAGTTATTTGAACTACCTTTTTTTTTTTTTTTTTAGTTTTTGCATCCGGATAAAGACTTTAAAATAATAACGTATGGCACTGTAATTCATCTCAGTCAACTTTATGCAATTGCTTGTATTGTGAATAATGACGATGTTTATTTTTGATAAAATGCTGTATGCATTTAAAAAATAAAAGTGGATTTTTCTAAAAAGAAAACCAATTAAATCTTTGTTTCGCTTATATATTTTACATAGCTGTTTAAGCAAAAGTACATTTTATCTGAATACTCGATTAATCGGATTAAATTTTTCGGTAGGATACTCGATTATAGCTACAGCCCTAACAGCATTAACTCCATGTAAAAAAATCAAGTTAAAGAAGAAGTCATGTCCATGTGCCCCCAGAGATCTTCCACCAACGCAACACAAAATCCGTGAGCAATCTTTCTAAACGCATTCCTTCATCATGGTCTGCAGTACTTGCTAAAACTTGCTCTAATCAATCACTATAGGGAGCTTAGAGTTTATAGCTTTCTTTTAAAACTCAGTCAACAAACCCCGTTCATCTGGCCTCCATTCATTGGTGTCAGGCTGTTACATGGAATTAAAAACTAAATATTGTCAATGCTGGTCCCCAGATGGCACTGTCTGCTCAGACGTCCATTAAAGCGAGTGCGAGCCAGTCAGTCAGAGACAGACTATTCTTGTCCAGGTCTTTCAGCAGTCCACCACTAACTATGCAATAACAAAATGAAGAACAGGTGTTTGGACCCAATGCTGGAATGTTGCTGGACAATGTTTTGACACAGTTTTGCGAGGTCACCCTGAAAGCCTGGCCCCTGTAACACATCGGTCAGGAACACATCATCCCTGTTAAAACACAAGTGCAAACAAGCGGCCAGAGCATTTCCTGGAGCGTCTTTTAGCTCGGAACCCGGGACATAAAAGAGATTATGACAAGCATTTAAAAGTTCTCGGTGACTGGGTGGCCCGAGTCGAGATGATCGACGCTGGAGCGAAGCCTATTCGGTCCTGGCAGGCAGGAAAAGAAACGCACCGATTCCTCAGCATTTGTCGTTCCCACCGTTATGTAACATGGAATTCCACAGGTTTTCCATCAAGAGCTGAGAGGGTGGTCCTGGGGTAAATGCCAGGGCTGATGACGCAAGTTATCCGACACTGCTCTAGCTTTTGTTTTTTTGGCCATGTGTGTACGCAGACGCTTCTCATCCGAGTACGCAGAACGGATTTGTACTAAACACTAGGCAAGGCTGATATGACGAGAAATATCATGACACAGTTTATACTCTTAATTAATGTTAGCGAAATAAAAAAAAAAATTCATACTAAATTATCATTGAAGAAGACATTATTGTACCATGCAGGATGTGTTTTTGATTTACTCACTAACTCATCCATCTTCTATACCGCTTTATCATGTATTCACGGATACGGGGGCCTGGAGTCTATCCCACGAGACATAGGGCACAAAGTGGGGAACACCCTGGACAGGGTGCACACACACACACACACACACACACACACACACACACACACACACACACACACACACACTCATTCATACACTACGGGCAACTTGGGAACGACTATTAGCCTAATCTGCATGTCTTTGGACTGTGGGAGGAAACCGGAGTACCCGGAGGAAACCCACCAAGCACGGGGAGAACATGCAAACTCCATGCACACAGAGACGGGACTCGAACCTGGACCCTGGAGGTGCAAGGCGACAGAGTCAACCACTACACCACCGTGCTGCCGTTTATTTATTTATTTTTATAAAATTTAACAAAACTACCATCAGCTCCTTTCTAAGAAACAGACCAATAGATCTGAAGATACTTCTTGTTATATGTCAGAAAAGTATACGGTCTCATAATTTTCCACAACATTGTTATAATCCAAAAGTCAATAATGCTTTCCAACTAAGATGCAAATCTTCATTTCTCACTTTCGGTTTCCACAAAGATCATTTTAACTTGATCTGGAGTACAGGCCGCATCTAAACAGCTGCCGACATCCAGTTCCTGACTTTTTCACCGGTTCATATTAGAAAGCACTGCACCATTTGTGATCTCACTGAAACATTCTTAAGAACACGCCAGCGAGTACAGACAAGCAGGCCTGAGAGCGATGCTGGTCTGAGATAAGACGCTGCAGCGGGTGGGCGGAGCCATGCTAACAGACAGGGCAGCGACGCTCACATGACAACAGAGAAGTACATTTCCTGAATGTTTTGTGATACATTTTGAAACTGTAAGAGTGTTTCATTTCCTTCATCAAAGCAAAGGGGTGTGTCGTTTTTCTTCTTTTTTTCTTTCTTTTTTTTTTTTTTCTTTTGCAGGTGAGCTGATGGGGTGGTGTCTAAAACATCAGCGACGCCAGATGTTCCCTGGAGCAATGCTTACAACAAACACTTACATAATATGTTTTTTTTTGCGCCAGATACCTGAACTTAACTCAAGTTCGACTGTAACAGTCCGATTCTGATGATCCTGGTTCTGATGTGCGTCATATCCACTTTCATATCACCAGGAAGCCCGGAGAACTATTCCGTAAGATTAACAGTTAACGAGCAAAGTAAGAATGAAACCAGCAATAGTAATGCCTGGTTAAAAAGTTAGCCATGAAAATGTTCTTCTGTTAATAACAACCGATAAGCCACATGTGGGTGAAAATGAGTCTTGATCAACACGCACTAAGGCGTCACCGATGTCTCACTCACCACAGTCAGTCATTTCATACATTTACTAGTCCTTGGTTTAGGAAATGGGAATTGAATATTAAATACACAGTATGAACAATTTGTTAAATAATTATTTATTTATTTATTTATTTATTCTTACTGCAAACAGTATTAAAAAAAAACGCAAGTAATTTTTAAACCTTTCCAGGGTTTCTGCCCAGGCGAGTCTAAAATTAAAACTTATTTTTCAACAACTACATTAAAATACAAGAACGTCTGGCTCTTTGGAAGGAAAAAATAACTAATAATTTATTAAATGAGGGGTGGCTCATGACTAGGGTTGGGTATCGTTTGGTTTTTTTTCAATACCGGTGCCAAATCGATACTTTGAAAACGGTACCGGTGCCAAAACGGTGCCTGAACCGATACTTTTAAGCCACAAAATTATAGTGGACGACTCAAATTTTTTTGTTCAATAAAAATTAATTCTTATGCTTAAAATTGAACAATATATTAAAAGTTTAAAGTATATATGAATATGTAGGCTTCAAATTTTAGCAATTCTTTTGCAGAAATTTCACCATATTTGCCTTTTCTGTCAAAATACGACTCCTTTCCTGACTTATTGCTCTGCACAGGACATGTATAACCTTCTTTACAATGGTAAATGGGGTCACTGTTGTAGTACTACTAGTACAGGCTGGAAAGCCATAATTATAAACAGAATCCATGTTACATTAGTTTTTTACAAATCGTTTGACTATTTGTTAGCATGAATGCAAGATTTGCATTTTGCTATTAACATTAAATTATCCTACTACTAACCTGCGGAAAGGCTGCTGATGTCATCATAATCAGTGACTCCTTTTTGCTACAGTTGGTGCGACTGGGGTTCGGGTCGTCCACACTGATAGCGCCAGCTGTTGTCCGCAAGAAAACACGGTGCCTCCCTCTGCTTTTAACTTTATTCCGTGTATTTATTCTGCTTTTAACTTTATTCCGTCTGCCCTCGAATGTTTCATTAGATTTGACGTCTTTCCCCCTTTCAACTGCTGTAAGACATTTGCTGCACGTCGCGGTGTCGGAATCCTTTCTTGTGAAATGCAGCCACACTTTCGAGCGTTTAGTTTTAGGCATTTTAACGAGAGTTGTTTAATTTAGCATGCTAAGCTATCGGTAGACCGCCTGCTGCCGTCAGAGCGAGTGTAACGTTAGTTACTGCATTCACGCGCATCTTGGATGGTCTCTCATTTCCGGATGATTTGTGCTTTTAATTTCTTTTAATTTAATCTAATAAACTATTAATCTACAAAAATATATGAATCTAGAGAACAAATATTTCAATCGACAGTTCAGGCATTTAAGTGGCAACGAAATGAGGCACCGTTCTGTTTCGGTCCGGTACATACCGGTTCTATTGGCACCGGTGTTCGGTACACAACCCTACTCATGACTGTATATCTTCCGCCCTGCGAGGCGCCATTTGTGTTTTGCTTGTGATAAACACACCCATTTAACCTCATGAAGGCCTTGATAAATCCATCATGCGTTGTTTCAGGTGTGTTAAAGCAGGAAAATCACTGTACAGTCAAGTCTAAAAAAATACACCAGAAACGGGATTTGGCGGAAACACACAAACGTCTAGGAATAAACCTCATACCACCGAGAAAACTGGAGAAGATCTGAGATTTAAGCGGCTTCCAAGCGCACGCACCGTTACGTATGAGACATTACTCACATGCTGAAAGCTGTAGGGAATGATATGGGCTACCTTTTGCATAAATATGCCATGCAGAAACATGCTGTTTCCTGTTAGATACTGACACAGCAGCAGAATCACACGGTCCCGGGTATTTTCATGGAGAAAAAAAAAAAACAAGTATTCAGATCAACACAACTGAGGAAATAACAGAAATCAGCCTGGACTCTTTTTTTTTGCGCCATGCATTCACATATTGAACTACACTTCTGTAGTTTTAAGCCAAAAAATAAAGGTCTTTGTTGGCATTTCCGCAGAAAATGGGCCTGTTAGCAGGAAAACCGAGTGCTCAGCGGTCACAAAAACAAGCTGAGAGGCTCGTCAGCCATTCTGTGCACCGCAGATCAGAGCTGAACCAGTGCGAGACTCCCTGCAGGTCACCACTCTTACAACGCAACACCATCAATCACCAGAACACACGAGCAGCTGCTCCGAAGTGCTGGTGAGATTTACTGGACATTTTTGGCGGAATTAAGACTAGCTTTTCTTATCAAAGGCAAAAAAAGACAGAGTACAACCATGGTTTGTGCTGGATGCCAGTAAAATAACATAAATTACCATGTTTACATTTTTTCATTTGGCAGATTTTCTTATACTGAGCACAATGTAGGGTGTGCAGTAACCCATCAAACCCATCAATGGGTCGCTCATGAGACGTGCCTTTTCTGCATACAAGATAGTGCTTATTATGGAAAAAACATCGTTTTTATCAAAATGCAACATTTGAATGAAACAAAGCACCATGTATTCAGATTTTACATGGAAAAATGTTTTTCCCCCCACAAGCAGTTTCTTGCCCAATCAGCTACTAATTGATCTCCTGACGCAGTACTGATTCCTCAGCAGAAGATTACACTGATGAAATCTGCTTGTGCGATCTGGGATAAGAACAAAGTGGACCTGGAGTCGATCCTGAAAATGCTGGTGAAGTCCATATGTGAAGTCCAATTCGTATGTAACGCCAATTCAATGCAGCTAAGTTCATCTACTGGTATGGTTTTGGAAGGTGAGAGGAAAATTCAAAAACCCAGAGGAAACCCAAGCATACACTGGGGGAACATGTGATACGCTAGAAAGCAGTAATGCACGGTACTGCATTGATGATCGTATTCTCTAGTAAACTTAACAGGAAAAATCTATGTCGAGTAGAGATCATCATATTGTGATTATTTTGACACTGCAATAGTGAGTTAAGCTGAAATATTTAACTATTTAATTTTCGTATTTAAATGTATTTATCCAGGTTAACAAAAAAAAAAAAAAAAAAAAAAAACTCATTAAGCCAATATTTATTTATCAACTGAAAAACTTAAATAATTGACAAATATATTTACATTACAGACTATGCATATAATACGTATAATAAATTGGACTTTTTTTTTTTTTTTTTTTTAATATATAATTGCACGGTGGCTTAGTGGTTAACACTGTTGCCTTCCACCTCTGGGGTCCGGGTTTGATTCGTGCCTCGGGTCTGTGTGCATGGAGTTTGCATGTTCTCCCCGTGCTTGGTGGGTTTCCTCCAGGTACTTCAGTTTCCTCTCACAGTCCAAAGAAATGCAGTTTAGGCTAACTGGCGTTCCCAAATCGCCTATACAGTATATAACAAATGTTCTACGGAACGGGCTACATTCATTTTCTCATGTAAAGAAATCCAGGCATGACGCTGTTGAATAAAGCTTTGAAGGTATAAATTTGATTCCTGACTTCTTGGACACTCTGTATTATGACATTGTTATTATAAATATGTTGCCGGGTCCTTGGGAAAAGAAAGAAAACCACCGCCAGTACATTATTAGTTGAAGTGTTTGCAGGTGAAGGACTTGCTGGACTTTTGAGCAAAACCTTCCGCTATGCTTTTGCATTATCCATCACTTATAAGCCACAGATACAGTTTAACTAAATGAACAGATATAATTGTTCTAAAATATAAAAACACAGTAATTATGTTCTTATACAGTTTCTACTTTTAATTTGTATTTACTTCTTTATTTATCTACCTGTTTTTGTATTATTAATCTTCTAAAGTTAAAATTAAAAACTGCCCTAAAAATTTTAAATAAAAATTAGGAAAAAAAAAATGTGTCTAGAAGCATGTAACGACTCAGGCATACGCGGTTATCTTATTTAAAGAAGGATTAGAGCTACCAAAGTATCAAAGGTTTCTGTCTGAGCATTTCACAGTAAGTACATAATGACTGCAAATAAATCCATAATCCAAAAAAAACAAAAAAAAACAAAAACACATGCATGCATTACTGATATGACCGCACTGCATCTTTCGTTCCAAACGAAACGTCCGTCTCTGAGGGATCGGATGCTATCGGCAAACAGGATAACAGAAAACATTAAGAAAGAGTCAACCCGGTTTACTTCACAGATACTAGCCTTGAGCACAGAGGTGATAAAGACAAGCTTTACACAACAACGCCACAGACAATGCGATAAAGCACATGCAAGGAAACCCTTCTTTTTTTTTTCCCCCCCACAAACTTTGCTCGTGGGACGTCCTGCCATTTTAGCCTTCGAGCTGCAGAAAGTGACAGTGCGTCACATCATGTCCAGCCTTTGACCTGCAGTAAACAATTAAATGGCAGCACAGATTTAGTACACTGTGTCATGGACAATGAGTCTTCCTGCACCACCAGTCTAGTCTAGCAGTACAGGACTCTGTGTATCAAATCACTCGGCTTGATGAGACTTTAAATAGGACGAAGCGTCGAGTCAAGCCAACGATATACTCGAAGACAAATGAAGCGATGCTTCTGGACCACACAGTGTAGAACAGGTCATTCCGCTTGCAGAAAACAGATTTCCCCTTAAAACACACAGCATGTTCGTGTACTCTGAAGGAAAACGAGTGGAGATAGATGATGATGATGATGATGATGTGATGCGAGTCAAACACCTAACAGTTTTCTAATAAAAATCAGTTTATACCATTAGGCTAAACATTGTTTTATTTTTTTTTATGCATATTCGAAATAAGATGGTGTTGACACAAAGGGAATAAAACAATTCAGGAAATGCTGTTATTAAGAATGGATCGCTATGGATCAGTAACAGTAAATCTCCTTTGTGTCAAGCCGCATCAGACAGCCGTGTCTGAGAGTTTTTTCCCATCGCAGCGAACCGCTGTGTTTTATTGCTTACTAACAGATTTCCTACTAAGTTGCTAATTAACTAAACAGCACATCATAAACAACCTCCTGCAAAAGCAACAGGATGTGAACGTTTTTAATCCTACTCTCAGAGCTTCATATCAGATCTGAACGTCTCCAAAGTCAACAAATAATAAACAAACCTGCTGCATTGGCGTTGGTTTGGACCCTAGAGAACTTATGTGGTTTTGTACCGTCCCTAATGTGAAACGCATACAAAACCTGGTCATTTATTGAAATCATGTGTAAACAGGAGAACCAGATACACTGGGCTCCGACACGAACACCATAACACCAATCGAACAGGGGCATCCTTCAGGCTATCGGCAACCCCGATGAGACATTCCGAGAGCTCGCTTACAATCAGGCAGGTAAAGTCAGTCGTTTTTAAGTTTTCACATCAAACACAAGAATGCGTAAAAAAAAAAAAAAAAAAAAAAAACGCCAAGTCAGTGACTTTAACCAAGGCACGGCTGTTAACACCAGATGAGCTGGTTTGAGCAATTCGGAATCTGCTGAGTTCCTGAGATTTTCATCTACGACAGTCTCTAGACACCGCACACAGAATGGTATGAAGGAAAAGAAAAAAAGAAAGAAACATCCAGGGAGTGGCAGTTGTGCAGGAACACCTCGCCGATGAGGGAGGTGACAGGACAATAGCCAGACTGGTCTGAGCTGATAGGAAACGGGAATGTAAATGCAGTAAACACTGTTTATAATCACGCCGAGCTGAAAAGCATCTCAGAACACACAGCACCTTAAGGGAGATGAACGGTAGGAGACCACAGCAGGGCCTTCCTCTTACAGCCAAGAATAGGAATCTGATGCAACAGCTGTTATAGCTCGACCAAATCATCAAGCTACTGTAAATACAAACATGGACTGTATACACAATGTATGCAAAAATAAAAGCTGAACCAAACATACGCTTAATTTCAGTTGATACTTAATTATAACAATAAATACCAAATACAAAAACAGAAAGTTACAACTAGAGTATGTGTGCTTGTGTGTATAAATATTATTATTATTATTATTATTATTATCCATCACATACACATTACTGGACAGTAAAATTCTTTATTCTGGGGTCAGAGTGCAGCACCTGCATATATAGCAACCCTGAAGCAGACACGGTTAAGGGCCTTGCTCAAGGGCCAAACAGTGGCAACCTGGCGGAAATGGCGCTCGAACCGACAACCATCCTTCAATCCTTCAATTCAAAAACACTCAATTTATTCCTAGAGGGTCCATTTAAGCCACAAAGAGTATTACAGAAACACAGCAAACCACAAATATTTGCACATCAAGACGTTTGAGATAGGCCAATGAGAGTGCCAATAAAATAAGATCAAATAAAACTGTAATGATAATAAATTGAATGTGTTCGTTAGTGCAAAACAAGTGCAAGTACATGTACAACTGCATATTACTGTACATAATTAAATTAAACCATTAAAGTGAGAATATTATTATGCGAGAGAGAGAGAGAGTATATTGTATAAAAAAATAAACACAAAGATTTAAGGTGACAAAAGTATGTGCACTGCTGACCATCACACACATACTTGGTATACGCATACCAAATGTTGAAGGCACAAAAAGTTGGAGGCACACACTCATGCTATGGCATTACAGTTTACCTTCACCGGAACGAACATTCCCAAACCTGTTCAAACACGACAATATTCCTGAGGAACACTGATTTTCATGAGGACATTTGATTTGCCACGGTTTGTGTGGGAGAACTCAACCTCAACCAGGAAACAGGTCATGTCCATCCATACACTGTACACCTGGCCTCCCATCAGTACCTGACCTCAGTGTGTATCTCTGAACCCAAACCCCCACAGCTGTCTCAAATATAGCGTCCAGAAGTGTGGAGCTTTTTATATCTGTAAAAAAAAAAATTTTAAAAAGAAAGAAAGGAAGAAAGGAAGAAAAAAAGAAGGGAACGGTATGTAGGGTCAGGGTCATGTGGGCCAGGAGTAGCTCAGTGGTTAAGGCGTTGGACTACGGTTCGGAAGATCCCAGGTTCAAACCCCACAACCACCAAGTTACCACTGTTGGGCCCCTGAGCAAGGCCCTTAACCCTCACCTGCTCAGATGTGTAATGAGATAAAAGAGTGTCTGTTAAATGCCTAAATGTAAATGTATGTACAAGAACATCTGGGTGTGATGGTCAGGTGTCCACATACTTTTGATCATACGTGTACCTAAAATACAAAGTATGTACTGCTGAATATAGAACTTTCCTATACACCTATAAAATTGTGTACGATAATGTATGCATGTAAACAAAATTTGTATAACTGGTACAGTACGTACTGTACACACACACACACAGCTTTCCGGCCCGGCCATGTGAGCTGCCACAGACTTGAATCAGAAAACTTGTTGGCAGTTTTGTGCCACTTGTTGACTTTCTCACCTTTGTCCCGCAGAGGAGCGCTCGGCTCTTCATCCCGACTCACTTGCGTGATGATGGATGACGGCGCGTCCATGAAGCTCCGCAAAGTCCCGCACTTCTGCACTTTCTAAACTTCTAACCACACAAGCGAGAATCAAATTCCCCACGCTAAGCGTCGCAGCAATCCTTACCAGCACTTCAGGAAATGCATCCTGCGCGTAGATAGAGACAGAGGGTCTGGAGTAAAAAAAAAAAAAAAACTAAAGACAATCAAAAAAAAATGTAAAATGAAAGTTCAAAAAAAAAAGTTTCGTTTCTTAATGGCAACTTTGTTTCAACATGGAGTTCAGCTCTGCTCTCAATTTCAAGATACAAACATGGAACTCGTCGGTTTCAAGGCGCCCTTTGTCTTAAAGGGGCAACGGTTTGAGTAAAGCTCACATGGGCCACCGTTTACATAATATTAACAGCGTTTAATCTACATTTAAAAAAGGAAGCAGAATATAAGTGGGGCTTCTTTTTTCTGTTTCCAAGCTCTATTCATTTGTGCAAAACAAAAATATTGTCTGAATAAAATACCACTTATACATTATTAAATCGTAACCAAATTATTATCAACATGTTAAGTTTTCATGCAATATGTGGACAAAAACAAACAAAAAAAAAAGTTAAAAACATTATCTAATCTCATGCACACAAAATATAAAAACTATCTAAACCTGTTTTCACTATAAAGTAGGTTTAAAATAATGTAGTTTTAAGTGTAAGGTTTTAAAATGTGTACAAATCCATAATCACACATTATTTACATGTTAAAATATTGTTCTAAAAAAAACTTCCTAAAACAAAACTAAACATGTTCTTCTGTGTAAAATCTCTGTATCCAACTCCAAATAGCTGTTACATATGAATGAGAGAAAAGTGTGCGTTGCCCCTTTAAATTCTGAAGTCTAACACGCAAAACAAAGTTTAAAAGCTCTCGGCCTCGCCGTGGGAGGATGCGCTTTTTCACTTCACGTTAACCTCTTCGAGCAAGGGCGAAAAGCGTGAATTAAGACTAAATCTTATACAAAACACATCCCTGAACACCCACCGTAAACGTATCAGGGTGAATTTGTTCACTTTTTTTAGGTGTGAAAAGTTTATTGCGAACTTTCCGCCGGCGGGAGAGAGCGCGGGGCGCCT
Organism: Channallabes apus; assembly: GCA_030522415.1. Taxonomy (NCBI): domain Eukaryota; kingdom Metazoa; phylum Chordata; class Actinopteri; order Siluriformes; family Clariidae; genus Channallabes; species Channallabes apus. Next base: position 43,774,886 of record CM060109.1, read on the forward strand.
TGAAACCGCTGCAGAATGAAGAATAGGGAGAGTCCGCAAAGTCCGAGCGCTTCGTCAAACTTTACAGCAGCGGCAGTGTGTCAAGCTCAGGACCCCTGCTGGGAAGCAACAGACCACCACATTCACCCCCAACGTTTTATATTACCAGATGAGCAGAAAGATAAACATTACACTTTAGGAAATATGGCACATTCTAAATCATGTCAGTGTGAATATTATTAAATGGACAATCATAATGGGGTGTATATACTTATGAACGTATCCAGTACACTGGCTTGGAGCCTGTGCATGAGACGGGGTAGCAGGGTTCACACCCACACACAGTCCGCCAGTGAACCTAATCTACATGTTTTGGGGCTTTGAGAAGAAACCAGAGGAAACTCACAATCTGGAGGAGAATGTGCAAACAGTGCTAACCACTATGCCACTGTGTCATCTTACACACACACACACTCTCTCTCTCTCATTGTCTGGCCAACACACTAATACTCGACACTCTAATATTTCGTTGAAGTGCTAAATATTCATTCATTCTATACCGCTTTATCCTGTATTTAGGGTCGCGGGGAGGCTTCGGGCACTAGGCGGGGTACACCCTGGACAGGGTGCCGATCCATCGCAGGGCACACACTCACACACCCAATCACACACTACGGGCAATTTAGGAACGCATAACCTGCATATCTTTGGACTGTGGGAGGAAACCAGAGTACCCAGAGGAAACCCACCAAGCACGGGGAGAACATGCAAACTCCATGCACACAGAGACGGGAATCGAGCCTGGCCGGGGAATCGAACCCAGACCCTGGAGGTGCAAGGCGACAGTGCTAACCACTACACCACCGCGCCGCCAGTGCTAAATATATAACTACTATATTAATTTCTCCTGAAAGTCTGTAAGGTATTCCTTTTTATTATTTTTGGTTTGTTTGTTTTATTTTTAATAAAGAAAAAAGACCAGACCTTGTGCTGAAAGGGATTACAAGGTACAGTGATAACTGCATGTGATATCATTCAATTTTTCACATTAGAAACCCTCCACATTTGGTACTGACATTCAGTTAACTTCAGGTAAATGAAGACAAAAATCACATGAAATGAGCAAGAAAAACTGCTTCTTTTTTTTTCAATTCACCACTGCATGTTTTAAAAGGTGAGTACATTTTTGCATATTTTGCTCTTATGACATGTGACAATGCTCAGTTCCATTAAAAGCCCTGAATGAACACATAAATATTGTTCTCAAACTATTTAGTAAAATATTTTTGCGATATCTAATACCACTCACTCACTCTCACTCATCTTCTATAATAATACTACTAATCATTTTTATTTATATAGCGCCTTTCCAGAGCTCAAGGACACTTTACAATGAGTGAAAACAAAAACAAACAAAAAAAGAATAAAACAAACAGATTTTTAAGTAGTAATGTAGAAGACGATTAGGTCAACAACGAAAAATGCAGAGGACAGATGGATTCAGGTGTAACATTCGGAAAACAAGTGAGTTTTAAGTAAAGATTTAAATACTGAGACGTTGTTAACAGAACGGAGAGAGTGTGGTAGAGAGTTCCAGAGTTTAGGTGCAATGACACTGAATGATCTGCCGCCCATTGAAGAGAGGCGGTGCCGAGGGACAGTAAAAAAAAAACAGAATCGGAGGAACATAGTGAATGAGTCGGACTGTAGGGGGAGAGCAGTTTGAGAAGATAATTGTGAGCTATACCGCTTTATCCTGTATTCAGTGTCACGGGGGCCTGGAGCCTATCCCAGGAGGCAGGGTACACTCTGGTCACCCTACCCAATCCATCGAAGGGCGCACACATATACACACACACTTACACATTCATTCACACATTACGGGCAATTTGGGAACGCCAATCAACCTAACCTACATGTCTTTGGATTGTGGGAGGACCTGGACCCTGGAGGTGCAAGGCGACAGTGCAAGTCGACCGGTACACCACCGTGCCGCCTTATCTAATACCAAAATACAATTATTTTTAATAATACAAGCGACCATAAGATGTCTAGAGACATCAAAATAAATTAGTATAACAGTTTGAGGTCCTCACAGGATGTCCACTCGAGCAAAGCACTGATCCATTCCCAAGTTGTTCTCCATAAACACCTCCTACTGTCCTGAATCCGATGGCCGTGCACTTTTGATAGTGAGAATAGTGTTGGTGTCACCTACATTGAAAAATACTCTAGGGGAAATGTGAGTACAACACAGTAAATGAGACACTTAGATGAATGGGATTGAATAATACAACTTTCATGATTAATAAATGTCTTATGATTAAAGACCTGTCATCTTCCTCTATATCGTCTCCGTCCCTTAGCCAGCCGACATCAGGGGGCGGCTCCCCACTGATCCCCGCCTTTAGCACCACTGTGGTCCCTCTCTGCCCTTTACACTGTCCGGTCCCTCGGCCATTTTCATGTGGAAAATGTTTTTAGTACTTTTCTTGAAATAATTCAAGTGTGTACTATTTTCACAAATTCTACTCACACTCTACTATGAGACAGAGCCAGATGCCTGACCGAAGGGGTTTTTAATAGTAACAATGTATCTGCCCAGATCTGAAAACTCTCCATCACGCACCACTAGTGCTACAACGTCAGGATCCTCAAACACATAGCGATACTTGGGTCCATCTTTAAGCTCTTTTCCGTCTTTTGACCAGATGATGAAGGGGTCAGGGAAAGCGCTGACTTGGCACTCCAACTTTGCTGCACTTCCTTCCACCAGGATCACATCTTTTAGCTCCTGCAGAAACTTTGGTGGCCTTTTTTTCACGTAGCTCTTTCCTGGACCTTAAACAAATTTAGCAAAGGAAAGGACCTGTTGACATCCTTCATGACATTCCATCAAAAACATGTTTGTTCATGAAGCTGATTTCATTGCTTGGAGTCATTTAAATTGAACAAAATCTCCAGTGGACATGTTTATATTATCATGCTCTTATGTGTTGTAATTATATGAATGAAGCAGAGACACTGACTCAAGTCATGTGAGTATGTGTAACCAAACATGGTCTCCTGATCAGAATGTTTTGACACATCAGAAATAATAATAATCAAAAAATAATGTTAATTAATTGTTCTAAAACTAATGAATAGTTCTATGCACTAATGTTGTGTAGTTGTTTAGTTACCCATGACCACGATACGAAGCCTGGAAGCGGATAGTTGCTTCTTGCACTTGAGGGTCTGGTGTTGATTGTGCACCTTGGTAGGGGTGCAGCCTTGACGTTGGACATCTGTTAAAGCCAACACATTAAAATTTAAAATCTGTGGCAAATTGGCACAATAACCACTTAAAAGTTGTCGAAGGTACAATATAACCAACAACACTATGAGATCAATGGGCTTTTAAAAAAAATATATATACATTTTAGCTAGACGGGCTAGCCTCGTTTCGCGCCGACAGAAATGCAGCTCTGTGCAGTAAGACTCGCGGTGGCGGCTTGTGTGTTTACATCAACACGAAATGGTGCTCTGTGTGTGTTTACATCAACACGAAAGGACTCTGTGCTAGTTTCTAGTTATTGCTCATCGCTGGTGGAGTTTGAGACCTTTTTATTTACCACGGGAATTCTCCACTGTTTTCATTAACGTAGTGTACATTCCACCTAGCGCTAATGCTAAGGAAGCGGTATGAGAACCGTATACAAAGGTCAGTGAACTGCAAAATACACTCGGATGGACTGTTTATTGTTGCTGGAGATTTCAACCATGCAAATCTCAAGTCAGTGCTTCCTTCAGTAGATTCTATCAGTATGTGGACTTTGCAATGGGAAGGGAAAACACGCTGGATCTTGTTTACACAAACATCCCCGGCGCATATAGGGCAGAGCCCCGCCCCCACCTCGGCTACTCAGACCACATCTCTGTTATGCTAATTCTAGCATACGGACCACTTGTCAGGCATTCAAAACCGGTTCTGAAGCAGGTGAAAACCTGGCCAGCAGGAGCCATCTCGAGAGCACTGATTGGAACATGTTTAGGGAGGCTGCAACTTACAGCGACTTCACTGACTTGGAGAAGTACACGTCATCAGTGACCAGCTACATCAACAAGTGCGCTGATGACGTCACTGTCTCCAAGAGAATCATCTCACGACCCAATCAGAAACCGTGGATTACTGCGGAAGTGCGTGCACTTCTGAGGACCCGAGACTCTGCCTTCAAAGCGGGAGACAAGGTGGCCCTTAGAAGAGCAAGGGCCAAACTCTCTCGGGCCATCAGAGAGGCGAAGTGCGCACACGCCCAGAGAATTCACAATCACTTCGGGGACAGCGGCGACACACGGCGCATGTGGCAGGGCTTACAAGCCATCACAAACTACAGGACGACATCACCTGCCTGTGACGGTGATGTCTCCCTCTCAGATGCGCTGAACAACTTCTACGCTCGGTTCGACAGGCAGAACGACGTGGCGGCGAGGAAGACCACCCCTCCTCCGAACGACCAGGTGCTGTGTCTCACTACAGCTGATGTGAGGAAAACTATACGCAAAGTCAACCCACGTAAAGCTGCTGGTCCAGACAACATCCCAGGCAGAGTGCTCAGAGAATTTGCGGAACAGCTGGCAGATGTTCTTACCGACATTTTCAACATCTCTCTGAGCAGCGCCGTCGTTCCCACGTGCTTCAAGGCTACCACCATCGTTCCCGTGCCCAAGAAGTCCTGTCTCAATGACTACCATCCCGTTGCACTTACACACACCATCATGAAGTGCTTCGAGCGGCTCGTCATGAGACACATCAAGACCCTGCTGCCCCTTCACTGGACCCACTGCAATTTGCGTACCGTCCTAACTGTTCTACGGACGACGCCATCTCCACTACACTCCATCTTGCCCTCATACACTTGGACAATAAGGACCAAGGACCTATGTACGTTCGAATGCTGTACATTAGGGCTGCAAATAACGATTATTTTGATAATCGATTAGTTGGCCAATTATTGTTTCGATTAATCGGATGAAAGCTAAGCGCTTCTTTAATTTGATGTTTTGCTTATAATTATACATAAAACCATACCAACATTTGTTTTGTTTTTAACAATAATTGCAGATGGCATGTCAGGGTATTATTTATGTATAAAAGTAAACTTTTAAAAATGCAATAGCCACATAGAGTTTAATTATCTTTAATTTTGACATTTAAACCTTCTTTTATGTAAATCAACATTTTTGTTTTTAACAATAATTGCAGATGGTAAGTTGACAGTGTGTGTGTGTGTGTATATATATATATATATATATATATATATATATATATATATATACTGTATATATATATATACAGTGGTGTGAAAAACTATTTGCCCCTTCCTGATTTCTTATTCTTTTGCATGTTTGTCACACTTCAATGTTTCTGATCGTCAAAAACCGTTAACTATTAGTCAAAGATAACATAATTGAACACAAAATGCAGTTTTTAAATGAAGGTTTACGTTATTAAGGGAGAAAAAAAACTCCAAATCTACATGGCCCTGTGTGAAAAAGTGATTGCCCCCCTTGTTAAAAAATAACTTAACTGTGGTTTATCACACCTGAGTTAAATTTCTGTAGTCACCCCCAGGCCTGATTACTGCCACACCTGTTTCAATCAAGAAATCACTTAAATAGGAGCTACCTGACACAGAGAAGTAGACCAAAAGCACCTCAAAAGCTAGACATCATGCCAAGATCCAAAGAAATTCAGGAACAAATGAGAACAAAAGTAATTGAGATCTATCAGTCTGATAAAGGTTATAAAGCCATTTCTAAAGCTTTGGGACTCCAGCGAACCACAGTGAGAGCCATTATCCACAAATGGCAAAAACATGGAACAGTGGTGAACCTTCCCAGGAGTGGCCGGCCGACCAAAATTACCCCAAGAGCGCAGAGACAACTCATCCGAGAGGCCACAAAAGACCCCAGGACAACATCTAAAGAACTGCAGGCCTCACTTGCCTCAATTAAGGTCAGTTTTCACGACTCCACCATAAGAAAGAGACTGGGCAAAAACAGCCTGCATGGCAGATTTCCAAGGCACAAACCACTTTTAAGCAAAAAGAAAATTAAGGCTCGTCTCAATTTTGCTAAAAAACATCTCAATGATTGCCAAGACTTTTGGGAAAATACCTTGTGGACCGACGAGACAAAAGTTGAACTTTTTGGAAGCTGCGTGTCCCATTACATCTGGCGTAAAAGTAACACAGCATTTCAGAAAAAGAACATCATACCAACAGTAAAATATGGTGGTGGTAGTGTGATGGTCTGGGGTTGTTTTGCTGCTTCAGGACCTGGAAGGCTTGCTGTGATAGATGGAACCATGAATTCTACTGTCTACCAAAAAATCCTGAAGGAGAATGTCCGGCCATCTGTTCGTCAACTCAAGCTGAAGCGATCTTGGGTGCTGCAGCAGGACAATGACCCAAAACACACCAGCAAATCCACCTCTGAATGGCTGAAGAAAAACAAAATGAAGACTTTGGAGTGGCCTAGTCAAAGTCCTGACCTGAATCCTATTGAGATGTTGTGGCATGACCTTAAAAAGGCGGATCATGCTAGAAAACCCTCAAATAAAGCTGAATTACAACAATTCTGCAAAGACGAGGGGGCCAAAATTCCTCCAGAGCGCAGTAAAAGACTCGTTGCAAGTTATCGCAAACGCTTGATTGCAGTTATTGCTGCTAAGGGTGGCCCAACCAGTTATTAGGTTCAGGGGGCAATTACTTTTTCACACAGGGCCATGTAGGTTTGGATTTTTTTTCTCCCTAAATAATAAAACCCCTCATTTATAAAGTGCATTTTGTGTTTACTTGTGTTAACTTTGACTAATAGTTAAATGTGTTTGATGATCAGAAACATTTTGTGTGACAAACATGCAAAAAGAATAAGAAATCAGGAGGGGGGCAAATAGTTTTTCACACCACTGTATATATATATATATATATATATATATATATATATATATATATATATAGTTAATAAAATACAGACATTCAGTTGTTAAGAATGACCTCAATTTTAAATTCTCTTAAATTAATTCAACTTAATAAGAAGAATAATAGACTTCTAGATTATGATGTTATTTTTAATTGAAGTGTCTCTTGCTACATCCTTTTCACGGTTTATACATTATTTCGATCCTCTCGTGTATTTTATCCTTTTTTTTGTTGACTCAATAAAAAATAATAATAAAATAAATAAATATATAGTACGGCGACGTAGGGAGAAAAAAAATCGCTGCTACTGGGTTCCCGCATTTCCCTGTGTATAGCCTGTAGGATCATGGGATATTTCCGGTCCTCCGAAGTGTAAAATGAACGTGAAGGAAACACACTAGAAGTTTTTTCCTTGTGTTCGTTGGGATTTGAACGGCAAGAAAAAGCTGCATGCAACGTTTTTTTGACATCGTATAACCGTGCAGCCGGACAAACGCACGTCATCAAAGCCCGTGTGAACTCTCTCACCAACTCCTATGTGTAGAAAACCCTCTGCGCTTCATCCGCGCTCACCGGACACTATGAACAGCAGAATAAAAAATGCTCGATTTTAACGCCCGATAAGAGGTGTTTAATGTAAATTGCTCCCATACCTTGGAGGACTTGGGGAGCGCGCTTTTTCCTGCAAACGCTTGTGTAAACTCCATTGCGCAAGCGACTGTGTATCTGTGTGTGTATTTGTGCATCTTGTGGTCGCGCTCCTCAGTAACGTGAGCAGCCCAACTAATCGATAACGGCATTCGTTGACAACGAATTTCATTATCAATAATTATAGATTTTATCGATTAGTTGTTGCAGCCCTACTGTACATAGATTTCAGCTCAGCATTCAACAACAACTGATCGGGAAGCTGAACCTGTTGGGCCTGAACACCTCCCTCTGCAACTGGATCCTGGACTTTCTGACCTGAAGGCCTCAGTCAGTACGGATCGGGAACTGACGAGACAGCAAACAGAGAGGAAGTGCAGAAGCTAACGGACTGGTGTATAGACAACAACCTGTCTCTGAATGTTGACAAGGCAAAGGAGATGGTTGTTGACTTTAGGAGAACATGAGGCGACCATTCTCCGCAGAGCATCAATGGCTCCTCTGTGGAGATTGTCGAAAGCATCAAATTCCTGGGCGTCCACCTGGAGAAGGACCTCAGCTGGTCCCTCAACACTAGCTACCTGCACAAAAAAGCCCAACAATGTCTCTTCTTTCTGAGAAGACTGAGGAAGGCCCAGCTTCCACCACCGATCCTGACCACCTTCTATAAAGGAACGATCGAGAGCATCCTGAGCGGCTGCATCACTGTCTTGAGACTGGACTGACTAATCAACACAAGCGCAAACACACTGACCTACACTACCAAACTATCGTACATAACATATCGTACATTCATGTTATAAATTTATGTTGCATGTAGCACCTTGGTCCTGGAGAAACGTTGTTTCATTTCATTGTGTACTAACACTGTATATGGTTGAAGTGACAATAAAGCCAACTTGAACTTGAACATTACCAGCAGCATTTGCCAGCAGTATCTGATTTAAATAATTACTAAAGAAGAAAATAATAATAATAATAATAATAATAATAATAATAATAATAATAAAACTTACCACAGGCTGCTAAAAATCCACACTCACTCATAATACAAATAAACTGTTGCCCTCATCCTGGCTTTATATACACAACATCAATGGGACATGTCTGATCTAATAATGACTTAATTGTACAAGGCCTAACATTTGTCCTTCTTTGGATGTTTGCCTGTGCTCTCCTTACTCTCTGTGGTCCATACAAGATGTGTGTGGATCAAAATAACTGGTTAATTTAAAACAAATCATAATCTGTTGATAATAAATGGCATTTGTAGAACTGTAGTATAAAAGCAATATGACATTAAAAGTCGCGCTGTTGACAGGGTGCACCCTCGTGCCTATGACCAAATGACAATCGTGCTAATATACAGCACTTAATTTAAGCTAGCGCTTTGAAGTCCATGCCAGCGTAACCACTGTAGTCCAATTATGAGTTTAACTATTGCACCTAAGATGAACTTTGCTGATAAAATTAACAAATATAGTAAACTTTATATCTGACTTTATTTCAGTAAATTCTTCATTTTCACATATACACTTATTCCATACAACCTGTAAAGCATTCAGAAAGTCTTCAAGTCTGTCAGTGTTTTTAGTGCAATGCAATGCATTCCAAGTCTGGTTTCACATTAAAGGGTTTCTATTAGTAAAATAAAGGGGGGAAAAATCCATCATTCACACATCAACTAAAACTACCAAACAGCTTTTGTTTGTAGCCATATATCCAAAGTAGCAGGCCAGGCCTTGTATAGTGAACTGATGGCTGAAAGACTCAGGAGACTACTCAGCATGCAGTTAGGGCTGTGCCTTAGGATGTTTGAGTAGTACTAGTTGGGAAACAATAGTCCTCCCGGATGAGAGCTTTTACACAGATGAGCTGTCTTTGGGAGATCTAGGATTCGGGGTGAGACCACTTCAAAGTGGTATCAAAGTATTTAGAGAAGGGCACTCAACCTGAATGGCTCTCTTTGCGGACAGTGGAAAATCTGTCTCATAATCTAGTTTACACCACAGTACCGTTGAGTGCTTGATTCTGGTTTGTCAGAATATGTTGATTAGTTTCCTATAACTGCAGCTTTGACAGTGGTGAAGGCTGAAAAACAAATCCCAAATTATTATTATTGTACCCATTCCAACATGTTGTCATTTCTTCAGTCTACAAAATATTTTTTTTAAAATAGCTAATTGTTGATATGGTGACATTAACATTTGTCTTTTTAAGTTCAAGAGGCAAACAAAAAAGGTTGGGCTTTTGAAGAAATCACTATTATCAAAAAGTCCAGTATGGAAGTTAATTAAATTAACTAAATTGATTTTTCAGTTTTTTTTTTAATCAATTAATCGTAAATAAAACAAAATACTGATACTAATTTTAATGGTTAGGGCTAATCCTTGGTATGTGATCTTTATTTTCAAATTATATTACTTATATTCAAAAACTGTAAATTAATAAAATTAATAGTTATTTCTAATTTAGTACATACAGTTAGGTCTGAGCAAGTAATCTAATTGGACGATAGGCATTCCATGAGGGGTGATATAGTGTATAACATCACTGGAATGTTTAACTATATGTATCACGTTGCATGGCAAGTGTTCTAAGAATCATTATTTACACTACATGTTGGTTGCTAGTATGGGTGAAAGTACTGTAGGTCAGTACAGTCCACAGTACTGGAAAGATGGTAGAGCAGCTGCCTGCCCAAAGCCACATTCAAAACAGATCTTGTAAGCACCTTCAACAAGAAAACACATGTGATAAACCTCAGTCATCTTAAGCAACACTTTTTCTGCCCAGTAATTGATTGTAAATCATTTTGAATTGCCCCTGAACCGCACTAAACCGTTGTTCAGTTTACAGCTAACAGAAGCTACAAAGCTAACTAGCTTCTAAAACAAGGCTGAGTGCCAAATCCTTCTTTAACCCCCCACCAAAGCAACTACAGTACTTAGTCTGTGGATTTAAACTTTGAACCGTACACAGTGCACTAGCTTTCTATTTTACGCTATTTGGGATTCAACACTAGAACCGTGGAAAAGTTAGTTAGTTATTTTATAAAGCAAAATAAGTGGAAATACAAGGAGAAAGTTACGTTATTTACAAAACTTTAAATTGTTTTGCTTTTACACCATGCTCCACACCATGTTTCATTCTCCTCACCAGTTGGCTACATAGTAGGGGAAATAAATAAATAAATAAATAAATAAATAAATAAATAACTATTTCTCCCCTGTTAATTCCAACTATCGGTCACTAACCATCAGTTGCGAACTTTATGCTAGTTCCGCTAGTTGCGAGAAGTTATATGTGTGTGAATCAAAATAACTGGTTAATAAAAAAGAAAAAAAATCATAATCTGTTGATAATAAATGGCATTTGTAGAACTGTAGTATAAAAGCAATATGACACTCAAAGTGGCGCTGTTGACAGGATGACAGTCGTGCTGATATACAGCATTCAATTTAAGCTAGTCCAGCTTTAAGTCCATGCCAGCTTACCCACTGTAGTCCAATTATGAGTTTAACTATTGCACCTTAGGACACCTAAGATGAACTTTGCTGATAAAATTGACAAATATAGTAAACTTTATATCTGACTTTATTTCAGTAAATCCTTCATTTTCACATATACACTTATTCCATACAACCTGTAAATCATTCAGAAAGTGTCCAAGTCTGTCAGTGTTTTTAGTGCAATGCAATGCATTCCAAGTCTGGATTCACATTAAAGGGTTTCTATTAGTAAAATAAAGGGGGGGGGGGAATCCATCATTCACACATCAACTAAAACAGCTTTTGTTTATAGCCATATATCCTATTAACTTCACTGTATTTCAGAGTTATATTAAAGAATTATTGAACAGGAAGATTTCAAATCCACATTATCATTATTTTAATGAAATTACAGCTACAAAATATGAAAATGGAAAAAGAAAAAAAAAACTATTGGAAAAAATGAAAACAAATACTAAACATTAATAGTAAATATGTCAAGAAATACAAAAGGGACCCATAACTACAGTTGAGCTTTGTATTTTATGCAAATGAAAATAAACCAGCATAGTTCTGTGTATAGCAAAAGCAGCAAAACTACTAACTGCAACATGTAACGGCATCCGGGATTTATTTTCGTCACTAAACAAAAAATGTGGCAGTTAAAACAAAAACCAAAAAGATGGCAGCACAGACAGTAATTGTCCATCATGCGATGCTGTCTAAAATTAGTGTTGCTGTAAAAAAAAACAACAACAACAAAAAAAACCATTTGCATGTCTCACTCATATGACAAGGAAATAGTTCTTCCACAAAAATTGCCACTGCGTTCCTGGAAGTTGGATGTTTGTTAGATGTGCACATGATGATGTATTTATATTGTAACTACGAACTTTTAAAACTAGGCTGTTTTTGACACTCAATCATACACAATCAGGGCAAATTGTGTACGAGTCTCATAATTAAAACGACCTAAAACATGATCATAATTGTTTTTTTGGACTAGACACATAAAATTATTATTTGTCCAAAATCATGTTAATCATTTAATCATATTAGCAATATCCACTGTAATCTGACTAACCATTTATTTAAAAAAATTTACATATCATGATTAAGACGCTTAAGCTTTTGGTGAGCATCATCATTCATTTAGACAAAATAACCATCATAAAACCCCAATATTAATGTGCAAAATAAATGAACAGTATACTCCAGTGAATATGAAGAGAATTTTATATGACAGAAGTTGAGGAGAAATATTTCACTGAACAACATAATTTACTATTAAGAAATAGTCCTAGTTCACATTAAGAAATTTATTTAATGTATCATTCAGTGCAGCAGCCACTGTCTTAACCATACTTTTAAAAAATATATTTTATTATTATTATTATTATTTTTTGAATAATTAGAAAAGTAACACTTCCATTCACAAGTGGACACCATCCTAGTGATGTTCTTGTAAAACATGCTAAAAAAGTGAACGTTTTAACATAGGTTGTATATAAGCTTAAAAATATTTGTTACTAATCTGATAAAAAAAATTACCCTTAAATAACAAAAATTTTACTTTTCTGAAGAATAATGCCACAATACCTCATCTTGCTGCCACAGGTAGTGAATTTTTATTCTACTTATTCTATGAAAGAAATTGATCACATGCTTGCACTCCACCAGTGTACAGATTGAAAAGAAAATGCATTAAAAAAAAGTTAATACACAAAACTAGCTAAAAAAAATCTGTGATGTTCAACACATTCTAGACTTTGAATCCAATGCATCTTTCAATACATTAAAAATAAATAAATAAATACGTAACTTCCAAATCCTGGGAATTTTTTTTTTTTTTTTTTTTTTTTGCAAACAGTTCTAACATTACTTGTCCTTCTTAAAAGGAAAAGGGAAAAAAAAAACACTTATCTGACGTCACAGTCTGCTCAGGACCCAAATCAAGGCTGTATTTGTTGTAAAACATCATCAAGTGGCACTACAGTAAGAAAGGACTGAGTGCCCACTGGTAACTAAATGAAAACTCCAGTGATTAAAAAAAAAAAAAAAAAAAACACTAACACACACATAGTTCTTTTACAATGTTTTAAAATCATTTTGGAAGTCTGAAAATTTTCAAAAATGACTTCATAGATTTCCACAAGGCATATAAAGTGAAAGAGAGAGAGAGAGAGAGAGGGAAACTTCAACATACTGTAGAACTAATGCAAGGAGATACCGTCTACATGTAATAGATAAATACATCTATTACTGTATATCCATCTGAACCTCCTGAGACCTTGAGTTGTGTAAATTGCATTTTCTCTTCACTATTTCTCTTTATTAGCACCTGATAACTAAAAACATAATGTCTTCAAACAAGAAGACAACTGGCAAAAGAATTCTACCTGACAGTCCTCACATGTGGTTTGTACAAGGATATGCAGACAATGTGGTTAAGAGAAAATGTCATGTACTTGTATGAAAACAATTAATGTCCTAAAAAAAGATATGGTACAAAGTGCTGACATTGGAGACTCATTCCAAAAATGCTAAAATTAACAATAAAAAAAAATCCATTTTGCAGATGCGCCTGATTTGTATCATAACCTTATGTTAGCTCTGATTGGTCAGAAGGTAAATTGATTAATGTTCTATTAGTTCTGGCAGGAAAGCGTATTGTTCTTATAAAGTATATTTTCTGGACTCATAACTTAGAAACTTAATGGTCAATTGCTGTACAAACGTGAATGGTATAGATCCATCTGCAAAAAAAAAATATTTATATCAGGTCAAGTTAATTGGAATTATTTGGAATGAGTCTCCAGTGTCAGCACTCAGAGATCAAGCTGTTACACTCTGTTACTTAGAAATGTGACATTTTTTCTCAGTACATTTGTCTGCCTTTGTACAGCCACTATACTAGCTATCACATGAATTGCATAAACATACATTTGTTAAATATTAATAATAAATATCTTATTCACAATATTATATGGTCGTACAAAATATATTGATGACTGGATTCCATTTATACCCTGTGGAAGCCTATGGTAGGTATTTTTGTGCCACTTCTTACATAAAATTCTTTCTCAAAATAAACAGCCAAATTGTTTTTAAAACACTGTACAATATACAGAAATGTCGTTGTCTTTCTTTCTGTCTTTAGGAAAAACTTTGGAATTGTCCTTTATGTCTACTTTACATTAATAATGATGAATACAGTATAACAACTACCTGTAATAAAATTGACACTCTCATAAAAACTAGCAGAAAAACTCTGAAATACCAGATTTTTTTTCTTTTTTTTTCAATTTCTTTCCACAATTGTCAAGGCCCCAGAATTATTATATGGAAACACCACAAAACTTTACATTTACAATATGTTTAGCAAATGATGTTGTACACGTTCATGTTATCTTATCTTACTCAAACACTAAAAAAAAAAGGAACATAGGTCAGAGCAAGGTAAGCACATGGGTATGGCACGGTTGTTTGTGGGTGGTGCTAGGTGCAGGACAATGAACACGACAGTGCTGAGCATGCTGGCCATAGCGGAAAGAGGTTAATGCATGAGGATCTATTGTGTGTGCTAGTATTAATCTGTACGGTATGTGCTTGAGTTTCTTATCTCAGATTAGACAGTGGGTGACAGTGTTTGATTCATTTTCAGAAAAGTGTTACTGAGGCTGGGCCTTATGTGTTCACATACACACACACACACACACACACACACACACACACACACACACACACACACACACACACACACACATTCGTGTGATCTAGCCAGGGCTCAACATGGTCTCAGTCCATCACGGGCCCGTGCCTCTCTGTCCTTTTGTTCTGAGATCCTCTCCCCTTGGGTAACATTGCTTCATAGAAAACCAAGGCGAGCTCACTGAGAGACAGGAGTGGAGGGCGTGGTGGGCGTGGTGGGTGTGGTGGGAGTTTGGGCAGAATAGGAGCGCAAGAGTACTTTGTGCTTGGTAGCCATCTGAGCCCTGGTCTGCTGCTGCTGGCTAACAAACTCCTTGAGACGCGTGGTGGTGAAGGTGAGTGTCTGCCGCCGGAGCCGCATCAAATAGGCATCCTGCAACCAAGAGTTGCTGAAGCAGTCTTTGATGGAGGGACGTGCCCTGGAATATAACAACAAACACACACACACACACGCAAATCAGTCATTACAATTTTTTTTAAAGACACATAGGTAATCTTTGGAGAAAAGAAATGATTCTGTACACACCAAGGGTAGCTGCACAGAATCTTCTTAAGGAACAGAGAGGCACTTTGGGATACATTTTGGTATAGCTTGCTGAGGTCAAACTTGGCCGCCTGGATTCTGGCCTCTGTCTCTGATGGCGTGTTCTCCGTGAATGGCAAACGTCCACTAAGCCTGAACATTATAAGATCCATAACACCAAAAAGAACTCCATGTTACTAATGTTTACCCATATCAGGCCATCTTGCTCAAAAATTTGTACAAAACACAGGGCGGAAAATAAATGTACATTTGAAATACTGACATCTACTAACGCAGTGACAACAACAATACATTTTTATTTTCTACAATATAAATAAAAAGCGGTGCGGTCATTACTCACATGATGTATGTCAGTACACCAACACTCCAGATGTCAGCTGGAGGACCCACAACGTCTCCTTTTAACATCTCGGGAGCTTTGAACAACCAGCAGGGATTCAAAAGACACGCAAATTACAGAGCACAAAGATGTGCTCAATTACTTAAAAAAAAGAGCAAAAGAAACATGTGCTCAAATGGTTAAGGTTAGTGTGATCCTTTGAAATGACATAAATAGAAAGAAGACACTCCTAGATTGTGTTACATTGTTAGATGTAAAGATTCATATCTGTAACATTCCTTCTTAGAAAAATACACACCGAGTTAAACAGACATGCTTCCCGGAAAAAGAAAGAAAGAAAAGGAATAACTTTGAATGGTTTGTGGTTGAATTCCTTTCTATGGTAGAAGTGACCGCACTATTCTTTACTTACACATGTAATCCAGCGTTCCTATAGGAGGGTTGAACTGCTTCAGAAAGAGTGGGTTGAAAGTTTGAGCAGTGCCGAAGTCAATAATCTTGACCATATTCGTGTAGGTGACTATAATGTTGTCAGGCTTGATGTCTAGATGCAGGATTCTCCTGTTGTGCAGGTAGTCCAGACCATGCAGGATTTGTACAACATAGGACACCACGTCGTCTTCAGAATAACGGAACCTGAAAAGGTATTAAAAGCTGGAGCCTTGTGTATATACAGTGTGTAAAAGTGTGTATGTACTTTCTTCTCTCTGGAATACATGATTATTGATAACTGTTTTATCACAGTTTATTCCTTCAAGGCAACTGCATGTCTGTGTCTAAATAGAATACATCTTAACATTACAAGAAGATGGGATTCTCCAAGTGCTAATGGCAAGAAGAAAAACAAAGGCTTCATTTTATTAACTAAATCAAGGACAAAATCTTTTATGATCAAGAACACAATTGAATCAAACGAAGACACATGTTTTGTGTAATATGAAGGCATCATGAAGGCAAATATAATAAATAGAAAAGGCAGTGTAATTCTGAAAGACAGATGGTTTCTGACCTATCAATTAGGCTATGGAGGAGCTCTTTGCCTGTGCAACACTCAGCGATGAGCACAAGGTAGCGTGGTGTTACATAGGCCTCATGGAGGGTCATAATCTTGTCATGATGCAAGGCCTTGAGGATTTCATACTCCTGCAGAACATTATTTTTGCTTTCAGGCTCATACGGAACAATTTTTGCCATAAAGAGGTTGCCTGTGGCATTTTCTCTGCACTCTCGGATAACACCAAAGCGGCCTCTGAAGAAAAAAAAATAAATCAAGAAACAACTTTTAATTTGTCACTTTATTCCTGACAAAAAAAAAAAATCAACAAAAACCTCAAAATGTAATTTGTATTTATATAGTATACATTACCTGGCCTTCTCCTCCATGAAGGTATAGGGTTTCTGGGGCACACCCTGCCGTAAAGCAGACTCTCCTGGTTTGTTTAGTGGAGTTTTCCGCCCTGTGGGTGTAACACGTCCTGATGGAGTGACCCTCCCACTAGGAGTGATCCTGCCTGGAGCACCACTTCCCTCAGCGACAGGAGTGAGGCTAGTAACCAACACCATAGGTGGAGACAGGGCCGGAGAGGGAGTATTGGAGGTAATTGGGGTCACAGGTGCTGTTGTGGTTGCAGGGACATACATGGGTACTGAGGAAATGGGTTTACCAACGCTGGGTGGAGGAGAAACTAATGGGGGTGGGGATACTGGAGGAGTCTGTGCCATGGGTGGAACCACATTGATAGGAGTCCGTGGTTTAGGGAGAACAACAGGAGGTGAGGGTTTGGATGGGATAGGGATGACGGGAGCAGATGGAGAAGTAGTAGGTTTGGACACTGTGATATTGAGGGTAGTCTTGGCTTTGGCCAAGGTGGATGTGCTGGGAGCAGATTTGCTGGGGGTGGGAGGCTGGACCTGAGGTACCTTAGGTATATTAGAATGGGGGGAGGCTGACACAGATGTAGTTGTCGGAGCAGGTTTGGCAGAAGATGGATCAGGTCTTGAAGAAGGTGGAACAGGTCTGGCAGTAGGTGGAGCAGGTCTGGCAGAAGGTGGAGCAGGTCTGGCAGAAGGTGGAGCAGGTCTAGCAGAAGGTGGAGCAGGAGACTCAGCTGGAGTTTTAGAAGCAGTGGGGACAGATTTACTACCAGTCAGCTTTATAGGAGGTACAGTCATGGTGGAGGTTACCACAGTAGGACCTGATGTTGATGGAAGAGTCTTGACGATGACTGTTCCAGTAGATTTTGGAGGTGCTATCAGGGGGAAAAAAAACACAACAACAAATCATTGCATAATGTTAAAATTGGATAGTGGAGGTCCCACATTTGGGTTAATTTAGAGGAAAGATTCTAAAAAAAAATGTTGGCATCAATAAACAGCTTTTACAGTAACTGCTGAATTCTTTTTTTACTAATACTACTTTACTGTATCTATACAGTCTAAATTCATTAATAATCAATGGTGGAATTGAAAACCATTACAGAGCTGTTCAGTTTCAGGTACAACTCTTTATTCTTAATTGTAAAAAAAAATAAAAAATAAAAAGTTTTTTATGCCACAATATATACAAAAAATTACATCATGTTTGATCCTTGTCATTTAGTGCTTCAATCCTGGAGAACTATCTTAAAGTCATAATTTGCAATACAGTTTTTAAACTAAATAAATGAACAAAAATATGTTCAGTTTTTTAAAGGATAAAAAAAATAGTAAAGTTGAATAAAGTTTGCCCTGCGATGGATTGGCACCCTGTCCAGGGTGTACCCCGCCTTGTGCCCTAAGCCTCCTGGGATAGGCTCCAGGTCCCCCGCGACCCTGAATAGAGGATAAAGCGGTATAGAAGATGAATGAATGAATGATGAATAAAGTTTACCTGCTGCATCTAAGGTGACTTTTTCAGACAGAATACTGTAAGGCCCCTGGCCAGCTTTATTCACACAAGCCACTCTGAACCTGTAGGTGGCGCCAAAGGGAAGGTCTGTGACATTGTAGTAGCAGTCAGCCACACCAGTGGCTACAATCAGCCAGTTACTTTCACCTAGGGAAATAATAGGGTGATAAAATATTATAACCTATAAAAAAAAAATGCAAACCATGACCTAAAATAGAAAGTAATAATATTAAAGCCAAAATACTATATGATAGGTAAGGTATTTGATGGTCTTGAAAAAGTTGAAAGCAGTTTTACTCTTTTGAAAAAAAAATGGTTTTATAGAGATAACCCCTAAACCTGAAGCAGAAGGAAGGAATCCACTGCAATACCCATCTTGTACTGAAGGGGGTGGTAAAGATCTACCTGTGATTTTACAGTGTTTACCATTTCAAACACTTAGCTGAAAAATGTACATTACTCTAGAAAATACATACTAGTCATTGAATTTCCTGTACAGGAATTTAAGTATATTTTGTTAAGTAAATTAATTAAGTAAATTTCCTGTAAAGGATTTAAGTATATTTTGAGATGATGTATTAAGGTACATGATGATTGACCAATAATATTACATCAATTGCTCAATGAACAATCCATGCAAGTGTTGCTTACTGTACCTTCTGTCCTCCGCTCCAGGCAATAAGTACAAGGGGCCACGGTGTCTGATGGACGCCACACCACCAATGCTGTGTTGTGATACTTTTGAGGAACTTCAGGTGTACCAGGCTGGTTTGGTAGTCCTTAAGAAGCATTAACAATGTAGTTAATACTGAATATGAATCGAACGTTGTGAAAATGCATTTCCTTCATATTTAATGTAAGACTAAATATTATTGTACTCTTATATAACATACTTTTAAAGGGTTACCAATATCTAATCCTACAGTAATTTGATTCAGTGAATTTAGGCTTAGGGTGGCTTTCTTCCTATTAAACACATGATAGACTCAATTGTTAAATGGCGTAAAATGTAATTGCTAGTTTTGTGTAGTTTAGTGCAAAATCTCAGCATGGAAATGCACATTTTACTACAGTATATTAACAGAAATGTGTCGAATAGGAACAAAACACTGTTATTACAATATTCACACTTGTAAATGACTTTGGCCAGTTAATCGGTTTTAAGGCAAACTTTGCATATAAAATCTATGGCCTATTGACCTATGAGCAAATTGCTTTGCACATTGATAAGAACCATATTATCCTCTTCATGTAATCAAAGACTGGAATTACAGGCATGGGGGTCCGTGAGGGCACAAGCAGTAACACAGCTGCTGTGACTGTACTGAGTCCAAATACCAACCCCATGCGGTGTGTGTAAACATACGGGCACACTCCTTACACATTCTCTACATATATGGGTATGTACAGGTCCATTGTGCAAAGTGCCCAGGCCTGGGACAGATTGTTTAAAAATGGAGCCAAAGGAAACACACTCACACACACACACGCACAATCGATGACATATAAACAACTGTAATAGATACCCAAACCATAACTCATTCTAATAATCTAGAATATTAATATTTAATAACTGCTTTAAGAACTATACACTAAATTGAGTTAACCTGCTTTCTGCTTTTTTGTGTGTGAATTTATGCAACAAAAAGTAATAATCATAATATGCACTGTACATATTGTATTCACATGCAGTATGCTTGTCTTTGCATGTACTCACGGGCGAGGGAGAGTTTACAGGAACTGCTAACCGAGGCTAATGAATTCGTGGCCACACATTCATAAAGGCCTGCGTCTTTCTTAGTGGTCTTCATAATCATCAGCAGCTGTCTTCCATCGGGGCACGAGATCACATTCATTCTTGGGTCAATCTCCAGTTGCTTTTTATCTGACCAGGCACAAAAGAATCCACAAACTCACAGTAAATTTATGTAATGTTTTTTTTTTCTTCATTTCTCTTCAAAATCACATTGACTTCAATCATTTCAAAATACATCCTAAATTACCCCCATTGTTATATTGTTGGATTTTATGGCTAATGGGTCAGTGAAATATGACTTTAGCCTTAGACAGTGGTCTATAAATATCTCAAATGCTTGTGACAGTGTCATCCCAAAATCTATTTATAGGCCCCATGATTTAGCCTAGCAAGATAATAAAGCAACAACTGTTAAAGAGCTGGATTCAGTGTTACAAATTTGGCTGGTAAAAATAAAAAAGTGTAATAATTTAGTTCAAGTGCCACAGTGTGTTATTGTAATCCTGACGAGCTATTTGGCATACCAGGGTTGTTTGGCAGACCTAAATGAACATTAACAATGTAGTAATAATTGAATGTGACTTAATGTAATGTTTTGAAACTTGCAAATGTTTTTTTTTTCTTTTGTTGAACTACTAAACTATAAGCATTAAATAGTAGTAAAGCTATTGAAACTGATAAGTAATTCAATATACAGTAGAGGACATTATATCTGTATTCTCCCTGTTTAGTTTCATTGCAGACAAAATTCCCAGACTATCTTTCTTTTAAACAGGTCACATCAACGTCAATTAAAATAGATAATGCATAATGTAATGACATGACATAATGGATATAAAGTAAATAAACTGAAATGTTCTACAAAATATAAGAAAAAAAAATTCCAGGTTATAATAATATACTGTGTAGTTATAATCATATAATTCATTCATTCATTCATTCATTCATTCATCTTCTATACCGCTTAATCCTGTGTTCAGGGTCGCGGGGGGCCTGGAGCCTATCCCAGGAGACTTAGGGCACTAGGCGGGGTACACCCTGGACAGGGTGCCAATCAATCGCAGGGCACACACACACACACACTCACCCATTCACACACTACGGGCAATTTGGGAACGCCAATTAGCCTAACCTGCATATCTTTGGACTGTGGGAGGAAACCGGAGTACCCGGAGGAAACCCACCAAGCACGGGGAGAACATGCAAACTCCATGCACACAGAGACGGGAATCGAGCCTGGCCGGGGGATCGAATAATCATATAATGTATAGTTATAATGATAATACTGTGATGAATCATATACTGTACTGTGAAGTATTTTTTCATGAAGCTGATGATAATATGTCATACAATTAGAAAAATGTAATTTCCTCAGTTTGTGAATATATTGTAAAATTAGACTAAAACTGTGATGATCACTCTCTATTAGTTCAATATACATTTTGTTCCGGAGGGATTTTTATGAGCCAATTCATCATCAAATGCTAATATGCAACATTTGTTTGGCTTCCTACCTTTCATCCATGTGATACGTGGGTGAGGACTGCCAGCAGGCAAGCAGCTGAGAGTGACTGGATCTCCTTCGAGCAAAACATGGTCCCTCAGTTTGATATGGAATACTGGAGGGAAGTCTATGGGAAGTTGTAAATGGTGCATAAATAATCGTTATTCCCTTGATAATTCAAAAAGATTTTTTCGCATACATAATTCATAATGATTAGTGTAGAGTAATGACAATGATCCAAGCCTTTAACAAAGGAAGAAAAAAACTGATCAACAAATCTGCACAAGGCATTAAAGCGCTGTTGAGTGATCATCCAGTGAACAAAAAGACAAACCTGAGGCTGTCCGGGAATACTGGCGAGAGCGGAGCGAGCCGTTTTCTCTGGCTATAGCAGTGGGTATGTCTGGCTGGGATATGGTCTTATCTCTTCTCCCTCTGGTTAGGCCCCATCGATCCCATCGTGACCTCCTCTCAGTCTCTGCATCTTGTAGGAAATTAACATAACTCTTGCACTCAATCTCACATTACACCGCTTGTACAGTATAATACCAAGCTTTTCTTGGAACTAATCATGGTAGGTCACTTAACTTACTGTAAAAGTAATCTTGAATGCCTTTAGTAATTTATGATGTATGATTATTAAGCAAAAAGACATGTCATAAAGTCAATCAAAGCTAGTTCACAATCAACTTAACAATAAATCGTACAGTCTGTCGTGAATAAATTGTGTAACATACTTTTGGCTGCTGACTCTGACTGTATGCTGGACATGGAATCCAAAGACTCAGTGGAGGCCCCATTACCAGACTGGGAAGCTAGCTGATTCTGTGGGATACCCATCCTCTTCAGACTGCCTCCCTCTGAGGTAGAACGGCGCAATATAGACAACAAAGGAGTCTTTTTGGTTTCTGTCTTCTCTTTTTCATCTTTCCTTTCCTCAGAATGGCTCCTGATCTTCATGGATATGCCAGCCACTGTGTTGCTGATCTTTCTGCGCATGGCTAGCACAGGAGACTCACTTGGCTTTTTGGACTCTGGCTCTGGAGGTTCCTCTGGTCCTCCATCCAGTCTCATCATCTCCACTTCCTTTTTGTCCTGTGACCCCCTCCTACCCAAAGCCCATGATAAACGACGCCTTGGGACATTGTTATCTTCTTCTTTTGGCTTTTCCTCATTCCTCTCAGTTGAAGGGGACCTCTTCAGGCGCATGGACAGTCTTCTCATAAAACCTGGATCTTTTTCTGCTTCACGGAGATCCTGAACAGATTTGGATTTCTCTTCCAGTTTTCTGTGTACAAATTCTAATGGTGCACCAGCTGGTCCTGGACGATACATCTCTTCAGTAACCTCAGGAGCAAGTGTAGTGGGTTTTTCTTCTGTCTTTTGCCATGAAAGAAGTTTCAACCCACGAGAGAGGGATGACTCGCGTTTCTTGAACCGAGATTCAAAGACCTCCTCAGAGGTAAGATCCTGCATTTGACCTCCAGGAGAGGACTCCCTCTTTGAGGAAGCAAGTGTGGAAGTCTTGGGTGGACTTGGTTCCTTTGTTGGTTGCTCTACTGATGCGACTCGGGAGAAAACTGCAGGATGTTCAGTGGTTTGCTGAGTGTCTGACTTGGATGATGGTGTTGCTGACACAACAATTGGCTCTACAACATTCCTTGACATGGTTGTAGGAACAGGTCCTGTTGGAGAAGTTGGTGTTGTAGATGTAGGGATGATTGTGGGTTGGCTGGGTGGTTGCAGTGATGGGACTATGATGGCCTGCATAATACTTGCATATGCAGACGTCCTGCCATCTGGAAGTACAGTTAGTACAGGGGGACTGGGCGTCACATATGGTGAGACAGCACTCTGAGGGGCCAGAGCTGGAGAATCCTCAATTGTACTAGTGGGTGTTATGATCTCTGAGGATGTAATTGGTCTTACTTCTTCCTCAATTTCTTCATCTTCCATCTTAGTAACAGAAGGTTCCCCTTCTTTTACAGATTCTATTAGTTCCTTCTCCTCTCCTTCGTCTTCTTCTTCAATCTTCTCTACTAATACTCTTGGCACCATAGCAGGTGTTGACCTACTTTGCGGCACTTTCTTAGGTTCTAGAACAGGTTCCTCTAACATCCTGAAATCTTTCTTTTGATCTGCACCATCACTGCATATCTGATCATCACATTTGACTACAGTAGCAATGTCTGTTTGCTTAATAGGAATTTCGTCATGCTTAACCTCCCTGACAGGTGATGGTTCCTTGTCTTCTACATTTAGATTTGTCTCATGTTTTCTTGGTTCAGGAGTGACTGCTTTTGGAGTAATTGGGCGTGAATCTGGCCTTGCTGGCTCTGCAAGAACAGACATGGACACAGCTTCCTGCAGACGCCGTTCTTCAACCTGGGCTACAGGAATCTCTAGGGGTGCACCGATCCTCCGATGTAAGGGCATAGGCTCAGCATCACCCTGGCTGAAGGAAGAACTCTTTCTGAGCACTTTGGTCTTCGGAATGTCATCTCGAGGAGAGTCACTGGATGCTGCTCGAACTAACGGAGGGTTACCTAGATGAGACCCTCGTAAAAAGCATTTTTCATTTCCCATGCCCAATGTCTCCAGCAGGGGGCCACGAAGGCCACTCATCTTGCTGTCCACAGAGCCTCCTCTGAGAAGCCTTTGTCTCATCAACTCCAGTTTCAGAGCATAATCCTCTTGGCTCAGCTTTGCTGTTCCTGGGCTTGGGCTTCTTCGTGGCAGTTCCATAGAAACAGACTTTTTAAGGATTCTTCTACCTTCTGTGGGACTCTCCTCAGTACCTTCCTCTGGCTTGATATGGAGTTGTAGTGCACTATCTGCAGAGCTTCCTCGACGCAGTTCACCTCTGCGACGAACTCCCTCAGAACTGTCCGATTCCATACTAGACCCTCGTCTAAGGGGTCTTTTGGGCTGCTCTGTCCTCTCAGACAATTCCCCTTGTTCTTCACCAGAGGAACCTTTTTCATCATCAAGTGTTGTCCTCTTCCTTGCTCTACCTCGCACATCAGTATCACCAGCTTCATCTAATTGCTCACACTCCATGGGCTCTGGCTTTTGAGCGGCTGGTCCTGACCTATCTAGATTGCTATTCGTCTTGGTTATTATCTCATCATCCCCAGTAATCTCATTCAGTGACATTCTGGAGCCGGAGAACTCCATATTCAGTGGCATGGGTATAAATGGCAGCTCATCGATGTCTTCATCAGAGTCTGATGAAGAGGATGGTGGTGGTGAACCTTCCTTTAAATGCCGTGGAACAGCTATGGAAATATGGCTTGAAGAGTCATCCAGCAATGCAGGTATTGACCTCATGACCATTTTGGACTTGTAGCTAATAAGAGACTTCTGTAAATGGTTTAATATGTGTTACTATAAATATGTATCAATAAAATATAGACAGATGTAAATAAAGAATGTACTTCTTTTTCTGACCTGCCATTTTCTTCTCAACAAGAATTTTTTGAGGGAGTCTGTGTGTATGCTTTTTCCCTTATTCAGTATCTGAAAAGAATAAATAAATACATACACATTAAAATGTTTTCTAACTTAAAATGAATTTACCATGTACTAATATAATAATAATAATTAATGAAAATAAACATTCAAATATACAGAGTTTACAGAAAAATATTGTGACAACCCTCATTTCTTCATATAAAATGAAGTGTAATTATGTAGATTAAATGAAAGAAATGAGAATATGTGAAGGGCTGCAAAGTGCCTAAAAATACAATTTAAACCAAAAATTTGCTGTTTATGTAACAACCTCAGCAAGAACTTCATTATCCCTCGTGTCTGTCATCATCTGCACCTGTTTCTCACTGGTTCATGCCTTAAGTTGGATTTTTTTTTTATGCTTGGATGATTCACAGGTCACTGTGTGGTTTAACAAACTAAAATGTTCCTCTGAAATTGGTCAGGTACAGGGACTGGACTAAGCTGAGGGATAAAGCCTTGCCAAAAACAAGACCTGAAAAAGCTCTTCAGGGAGCCTTGAGAACTATTACGCAATACTACATTAAAAATACAAGACTCAAGACTTAGATTAGTATACTTATAGAGTACAGTAGTATAGAGTAGTATACTTTAGTAATATTTTTATATTATTTTTAATGTAATATTTTTATATAGTATATAGTACAGGTCCTTCTCAAAAAATTAGCATATTGTGATAAACTTCATTATTTTCTGTAATGTACTGATAAACATTAGACTTTCATATATTTTAGATTCATTACACACAACGGAAGTAGTTCAAGCCTTTTATTGTTTTAATATTGATGATTGTGGCATACAGCTCATGAAAACCCAAAATCCCTATCTCAAAAAATTAGCATTTTGTTTCTATGTGTTTTGCTGGTATTCATCTCCCTCCTACCTTGAACCAAGGATGACGAAGACATTCACAAGCATCTGGCCTCCTGTGGAGAAAAAAAAGGAACATGATGACATTAAAATGCTATTGTAAATGTTCAGTGAGTAATTTGGAAACAGTTTACCAATGACGTGTTCACATAGATTGAACAGTGCTTTCACTTACAGTCTGTCAGCCACAAGTAACTTGATGACAAATCCTTTTGCTTCATGGCAGAGATCAGCAAACATGCTCTCCTCGAAAGCCACATTATAATTCCTGATGTTAAGGACGGAGGTTCGGTCATTTTCTCCAGCAAATGGGGACACGCCAGTTAGACTGCAATAAAGAGCTAACTTTATTAAAATATTACATACCAACAAGATACACTGCAATTATTCTTAAAAATAAATCACATTCTTGTTCCACAAAATTCAACTTGTGTCCAAATTTGTATTTAGATTACTATACAGTATATTTATAATTTTTCTTTCTGTAAAGTTGCTTTGCAACAATTTCCATTGATAAAAGCACTATACACATTAAATTGAATGGAACTGAACCTACCACAGATAGGTCAAGACACCAACCGGCCTGAGAAAAAAAATAAATTTAATATTCATGACGTTCTTGTCTGTACAATAATATTTTAAGATGTAGGCACCAGATGTTTTACCAGATGTCAGTTGCCTTGGAGACTGGTGTCTGGTTTACAATCTCTGGGGCAATGAATTCTGGAGTACCATATTTGCAATACTGTGCGTCACCAGGTGTAAACTTTACTGCATTTCCAAAATCACAAATGCGGATCTGATCACTGGAAGGGTCAGCCATGAGGATGTTGTCAGGCTATGAGTCCAAATACAAGAGACCAGGGTTAAAAAGAAGAAGAAGAAGAAGAAGTAGTAGTAGAAGAAATGTGTTGCATGTTTAATTCTAACTTGCAAAAACAAAATCATTAAATACATAAGGAAATATGAGATTATATATTTAATAATAATATAAATCTAACTATAGCAATTAGTATAACAGGTTAACACATGGTAGGAAATGAATTGCACAAATAAAACAGAAAAAAAAAAATCAGGAACCAAGAATGTACTGTATCTCTGTGGTACAAAAGAATTTATATCCCAGCTGTAATAAAATTGTGTCTATAAATACGCTATGCTGTAAACCAAGTTATATACCTGCAATAACAACAGAAGAAAAGCTCAGACAGAAGTATTACATGGTTTATGAAATCAAAAGATAGCTAAACACTAAACCAACAACGTTTGGAGCCGTCAGCAAAGGTGTGAAGGATTGTTAAATATTATATAACATAACAACAGACCTTAATGTCCAAATGCAGAATGTCATTTTGATGAAGATAGTTTAATCCATCCATCACTTGTCTTATGCTGGAGCGAATCTGTGGGGGGAAAAAATCATCAAATACACACATGGTGCACTTTATGTATCATTTAACAGAAGTTTAAAAAAAAAAAAAAGAATGTATCCTTTGTACTGTATTTTCTACCAGACCACATGCAGTCAGCCTGTGTGTCACAATTCGGCGTTTATTTGGGAGTCAGTGGGACAGAAAGGTGTCGCTCACCTCTGCCTCCATCACTGTTGATTTCTTTGTTACCCTATCCAGAAGCTCCTCATGACATCTTTAGGTAACTGTTAAGGTTAGTGTTGATGTGTTTGTGTTTGCTAGCCTAGCAACAAATAGCTAACCAAATTTACATTACACACAGCCGCTGCCAGGCCAGATTCATTAAGAAAAGTTGCAGCCCATAAAAGGCTTCATTGTAAAATATTCAGCTTTTTTACCATCTCATATATTTAAAGCTTATATGTATCTCACCTGGCTACAATGTCTCATAATCAGTTCTTACAACATTATACAGTATAGCATTTCAATGTCTTTAAAATCAATCAAATTAACTAAGTAAAGTTATTGCTACTATGCAAAGGTGATCATTTACCAAGAACAGCACATGCTAATGTACCTTATTCCAATTCATCCAAACTAATCTTTTATTGATTAATGAATGAGTTATTGCAACATTATGGGATGTCTGTGAAAATAATTGTTACATGGCAATGCAACTAAAGACTACTTCACCAAACATTACATAAGCATCTTCAAACAGAAAAAAATAAATAAATCACCAAATAACCAATTATGTTCTAATCGGCTAAATAAAAACACCTTTGTATACTATTAAGTAAAGTCTTACAGCCAGAATTACTACCTCAGCTCATGTTACATAAAAGTAATTTATGTAACATTTTCCTGGCATCCTTATACACAGTATATATAATTTCCAGGCATAAGGATGGAATTTTAGGATATATGATCTTTTCTGTCTCTATCTTTTACAATAACCCTATGATGAAAAATTATAGACTCTTCATTTCTTTGTAAGTGGGCAAACAAATAATAATTTTCCCC
This sequence comes from Channallabes apus, assembly GCA_030522415.1. Taxonomy (NCBI): domain Eukaryota; kingdom Metazoa; phylum Chordata; class Actinopteri; order Siluriformes; family Clariidae; genus Channallabes; species Channallabes apus. Next base: position 43,803,529 of record CM060109.1, read on the forward strand.
ACTGTATGATGAAGCATGATTCTTTAAAACAGAATGCATTCACGTTTTTTTGCAGGTTTGTAGCAGAGATTTGAAACAAGAAAGTGTATTCACACTAGAAAAAAATTCTCTCTGTACAAAATAACCCAAAGGATACAACTCAGTAACGATGATGACAGCATTCTTCTTCTCAAAGGCATCATGGAAGTAGATGATCCTTTCATGATCAAGGTGAGACAAGATGTTCATCTCCCTTAGGGCTGAAGCTTTTCTCTTGGCTCGAGCTGAGATGAACTTGGCTGCATACTCCCTTTTTCCTGCCTTGTGTGTCACACGCTTCACATACGAGAAGGCTCCTCTGAAAAAAAAAAAAAAAAAAAGGCACGATTTCAATGAAATAAAATAAAGTCAAGTTTAACAGTTTTGAGAAAAACTTTTTAGGATATTCGCAGTTGGCTTATGAAATGGCGGGAGGCGAAACCAGAATCTCAGCAGCAGGTGGAATGTTGCCTGTGGCTTTCACTTACTAGAGGTAGAAAGTGTGTTGTGAGTTTCGAGCAGGTGAAAGGAAATGTCAGGGATGATAAAGAGGTGCTGTGAAAGAACCGAAGTAAAAATCATTCAATTTTAAGCTGCAAATGGTCTGTGATGTCTTAGAGCGGAGAAAGTCCCTTTAGGGAAATGCACAGCAGAAGAGAAAATTCATCCAGGCAAAGGAAGGGAAAAGATGATGACTTTTTTTTAAACTAACAATCTGTAAAGTGACCATCTTAATGTTGCCAGACAGCTGGATGAATATGTAAATTGCTTCTGTCACAGACATAGGATGGTATTGACATTTGCAAATCAATGCTCACCACTTCGCCAAGCTTGAAATGTGCAGTAAACCTGTGCTCTACACTCGTTTCATTCTTTCCATTTAATATGAATATTTCAATGAAATGTACTGCAGTTGACATCAGCACTTATTCTCAGTATACTTTAGATCATATTAAAATAATTTAGTTTACGCTTTAAGGCATGTTACTGTGATGGAATGTTGATATCCATAATAATGTATTGATTATTATTGTAAATTTGACACATTTATTATGGGTGTTTTGAGCATTAACACCCATTAATAGTGGATAGAGTCTGATAATTCAATTTAATTCAATTCAATTCAATTTTATTTATATAGCGCTTTTAACAATGGTCATTGTCTCAAAGCAGCGTCACAAAAATGAAAGAAATTTAACAAAAAATAAATAAATAAATAAATAAATAAATAAAATAAAATAAAATAAAATAAAATAAAATAAAATAAAATAAAATAAAAATAAATAAATAAATAAATAAATAAAATAAAATAAAATAAAATAAAATAAATAAATAAATAAATAAATAAATAAAAATAATAATAGTAATAATAATAATAATAATAATAATTATAGAAAAGAAAATAATTGGAAGTGTGTATGTGTGAGAAAAATGTGCAGCTAATAATAATGAGACAATTACTATAGAGAGATCTGGATTAGGTCAGGACAGGATTTTTTTTGGGAATCATTTCCGAAGCTTCTGACAGTTTACAAACGTAAATATGATACTGTAACAGGAAGCATGTGTGTAATTATAATTTCTTGTTGTGTGTATATTCCTGATCCATATACTGCATGTAGCTGACTGTGGATAATGTTTACTGGGTGGATTAATTAACATAGACAGATTATTTGTTATCTATTGTTATCTTACTAACAAGAAGCTGGGATATATGAAGAGAAAAGAGTTTCTCTGTGCAGAAATAAATGTGTTGAACAACGTCTGGACTAATGTCCCCCGCTAGCACAACATGCTACATTAACCTTGTGGCTAATGTAAAAATAAAGATGCTAGTTTGGCTTGAATATCTTTTTTAGTCAAAGCTAAAAAAAAAAAAAAATCTTTTACTTAGTCTGTATCAATGCAATTAACTAGCTAGGTAGTATACTAGTTAGAAGTTATTATATATATTAGGATAGCCAAAACCTTTTGTTTTGCTAGTGTGTCCACAAAAGACCGGACAGGGAAGCACACTGGCGTTTTCACATGCTCAGTGGTCTAGCTAAAGATTTATGATTATAGTTTATAAGAAAACCCTGTCCAGGGTGTACTCCGCCTAGTGCCCAAAGTCTCCTGGGATAGGCTCCAGGTCCCCCGCGACCCTGAACACAGGATTAAGTGGTATAGAAGATGAATGAATGGATGAATGAGTTTATAAGAAAGATTTCAGAGAAAAGAAAGATGGGTTTTCCGGTTTCCTCCCACAGTACAAAGACATCCGGATTAGGCTAATTGATGTTCCCAAATTGCCCATAGCCTATGTGTGTGTGTGTGTGTGCATGTGTGCCCTGCGATGGATTGGCACCCTGTCCAGGGTGTACCCCGCCTTGTGCCTTGTGGAAGTCTCCTGGGATAGGCTCCAGGACCCCCATGACGTGGTATAGATGATGGTTTAGCGGTAACACGGTATTGATTATGATGTAGCAGCAATAGCAGGTGTCTTGTATCTTGCGTTTGTATATATGCGAGTGTGTATACATGTGTTCGAATGCACTTCCCGCAAACAGTCAAAGGAATTATCACTATAAACACAAAGACTTGGACAGAGGACAGAGTGCTGATGACCAATTAGGCCATCCTGCTATTATCTCATTTTAGCACTAACTTATTTAAAAACAAATGTTATGCTTGTTTGAACAAGAACTGTTTTCTGACCTACTTTGCTACCAAACATCTCTCCTTTCATGCATTTCTGTTCAGAGGTTGCTAAAAGATAAGAAACATTTCTACACTTCAGTACGGTTATGCCAATATCAAACATCCTAATCCTTGGAAAGAAAAGTCATGCCAAAGATCAGCATAAATTTCCTTTCTTCACTATCTCGCACTGAAATTAAATAAGACCACGCACCCAAACATTCTCAGCCTTTTGATGCCAAAGCTTTCTTGAATGTTAAATGACGCCTGATGATTCAGAAGGATTTAGAATGTCAGTAAGAGCTGACGGAGTTGATTCTCCCTGGCTGTGGTCTGGCGTCTACAATCATTTATGGAGAAATGGTGCGTGTCCAAGCGTAGCTGCAGGTCGATGACTCACCTCCCGATCTCTTTGTGCACGTCATAGTAATCAGTCAGACGTCTCATCCTCCTCAGGATAGACTCCTCATCCTCCATTGGATCATCTTTTTCCTGTTTAGCTACAAACATATGAAGGTATATATTTAAGTACGCATACAAAAATATGGACATTAGTGGACAGTATATACACAGAGAAAAATCAATAGCAAATATATATATGTATTTGATATTATTCATTTGGGTTTAGATTTAAGATTTAATTAAACATGATCAGGAAGATTAATTAGATGTAATAATTCATGGTTGTAATCTGACACAGAAAAGCTTCCATAGAAATAGTCATAACCAATTAGAAGAAGAAGAAGAAGAATATTCAATTATTGTCACATGTACTTTTTACAGCACAGCGAAATTTCTTCTTCGCATATCCCAATTAGGAAACTGGGGTCAGAGCGCAGGGTCAGCCAGCTTACAGCGCCCCTGGAGCAGATAGGGTTAAGGGCCTTGCTCAAGGGCTCAACAGTGGCAACTTGCCGATGCTGGGGTTCGAACCCCCGACCTTCCGATCAGTAACCCAGAAACCCACAGCCTTAACCGATTGAGCCACCACTGCCCCCTTAATTAATCACATTAAACTCTATATAAAATAGCTTTAATCTGTTGGCAAAATCTAAAATCTAAAAACAGATTGTCAATAAGATTTAGTACAAAGATAGAAAAAGGGATGTCCAACTTTTGACTGGTAGAGTTTTGACTGGTATTTGTAAATGTAATATTTTGAAAAAAAAAAAAAAAAAAAGGCATTCCAATCATGGAATGATATGATCAATCGCAGAGGTGTAAAGTAACAAATTACGTTTACTCACATTACTGTAATTGAGTATTTTTTTGTGTACTTCTACTTTTTAAAGTAGTTTTTAAAATCTGTAACTTTACTTTTACTTAAGCATTTTGTGTTTAAAGTATTCTACTTCGCTGCATTTTAAATCTTATTTGTTACTGAGTAAAAAATAAATGAATAAAAAAAAATGCAACAAGGAAGGAAAGAAATTGCACCCTGGAAACCTCTGGACTGATTGATTGATGGAGAACAAACACACTAAACTCACAAGTACGATGGAGACGGACAAAACAGATGCCAGTGATGCAGACACCGCTGAAAGCGAAATGCCATCAAATTAAATTAAATGAAGCAAACCCCTGGACATATTTAGTAGCTTAACAGCTTTATTACGCAAAAGATAAAATAAATCTTCAATTAAAAACATCTAGTTTGAAATTTATATTCCCTTGTCTTTTTTGAACTACACTAGAATCCCCCATCCCACACCTGCTGTTAAAAAAAGGAACTTTTTTTTTTTTTAATGAGCTACTTTTTATTTTTATTTGAGTAGATTTTTATAATGGTAACTTTACCTGTACTTCAGTAAAATGTCACAGTACTTTTACTTGAGAAAAATATTATTATTATTATTATTATTATTATTATATTACTCTTTATACATCAATTGTCATATGGATCAGCTTTGTGTTTTTAGGTATACACTATTCAGTTTGTTTAAAAAGAGAAAACCCTCAACCATGGGCAAAGATGTAACAGTACCACTTTAGACACTTTAGCCCTGTAATCAGAAAGATGAACTTTAAAAAAAAAAAAAAGGACTCATACTGGCATGGACAGTGAGCTCAGCCTTGCAGAATACAGATCCGGCGATGTTCTTGGCAGTGCAAGTGTAAACCCCAGAATCTTCTGGCTGAGTGTTGACCACTACCAGAGAGCACTCATTATCATCATACACAAAGGTATAATGGCTACTCTCTGATAGGAGGGTGTCATTCTGAAAAACAACAGTAATACATTGAGTCACAGTGAGTCAAACACCTAGTCAGTAAATGCTTCAACTTTCAAACACTAATCTGTCCTTCTGTGCATCATAATGTGCTCCATTAGCTTCACCATATTGCGTCTGTAGGCTGTAAACAAAATGGTTAGATTTGTTCTTTATTTTTAATTCCCCATTGAAATTCCCCAGATTTTCCATGTTCCACTTGTGCAGAGTTCGGATGTTAAATACAATGAGTCATATTGTAGCCCTGAGCCACAAGCTGAAACATCCAGTGGTATATTTAATAGCATAAATTAGCATGCTTAAGAGACCGTGTGGATTCTCCATGGGAAGTGAAGTGGGTGGAAGAGAGATCAGTCAGTATAAGAGGCAAGAAAGTAGACAGAGTTAGTAAGATCACCGAAAGAAAAAGATATGAGGCTCGAGGAGAAAAGAAGAAAAATAGAAGCCCACATCTTAGAATCTTAGCCCACACTACATAGAAATATATAGTGTGTTTACTATATATAAATATATAGTGGGTAAATATATAAACAGGCAGGTTCAAATTCAAATTCTAATTTTATTCGTCATCAACTTAACCATTATGATATGCAGTGAAATGTGTATACGACTGTCTGTGCCACATCTTATACCTAAAAAATGGAAAGATTGAATAGAATATAAAGATTTCAATATAATAAAAAAATGCACAAAAGAATCCAATTAAACTATTCATTCATTCATTCATTCATCTTCTATACCGCTTAATCCTGTGTTCAGGGTCACGGGGGACCTGGAGCCTGCAGGAGACTTCGGGCACTAGGCGGGGTACACCCTGGACAGGGTGCCAATCCATCGCAGGGCACACACATATACACACACTCACACATCCAATCACACACTACGGGCAATTTAGGAACGCCAATTAGCCTAACCTGCATGTCTTTGGACTGTGGGAGGAAACCGGAGTACCCGGAGGAAACCCACCAAGCACGGGGAGAACATGCAAACTCCATGCACACAGAGACGGGAATCGAGCCTGGCTGGGGAATCGAACCCAGACCCTGGAGGTGCAAGGCAACAGTGCTAACCACTACACCACCGCGCCGCCGATTAAACTAAATATTTGATATTCATAATAATAATAATAATAAGAAGAAGAAGAAGAATAAAAAAAAACATTTAGGTTGGAATAAATACTGTAACATTTCCACATGTTACATGTTGACAAAAGTAACAAAATTAAATTGAATAAAAAAGGAATATATAAACAATATATAAATTACACATGATTTACAGAATGTGCAAAGTGTAATTGTAAACCGAGGTGGGTAAAAATATAGAAGGATAAAAATATGGTGTGTAGACATGACAGCAGCAGTATGTTTGAAACATGAGGCATAAAATGAAATGATATGTGTGTGTCAGCAGTTGTCCAGTTTCTAAAGTGCAAGTTAGTCCTTATTTTCTGCGTAAATGAGCAACAAGAAATAAGCAGTGTGCAATCCATCTAGGAATGTGCTCCATCAAGACCCTGATGTGTAAGGAATGTAAGGTGTGTGTGTTTATGAGGTCAATGAAAATTTTAATTAGAATTTTTAAAATATGAGCAAACACGTTTTATAGAGCATGGTTCGAATATTTGAAATGCTTTTCAAATGCTTCAAATATGATATCATCATTATACCTTCTCACAAAGCCAGCCTCTCATAATGGAAATTTCCTGGGAAAGAAAGAGTTGGCATAGGGAACCCTACCTTGTACCAGAGGATGTCTGGAATAGGCTTCCCTTCAACGACCACAGCAAAACGAGGTGTCTCCCCAACATTTACATCCAGATCCTCCATAATAGACTCAAAAGTTGGGGCCACTGGAAAAAAGAGAGACACACACAGAAGCAAGAATCAGGACAGAGAAAAGGTCGAAGGATGTTCTCATAAACGCCATAGCATTTCTGAAGAACAGAACACAGTTACAGCATGATAAAACGTCAAACCATGCCCATTATGAGTAGATACTGTGTACTGTTCTGCCTACCTGCCATCTCTAGGGTGAGGAGGCAGGAATCTGTCCCATGTGGATTGCTAGCAGTGAAGCAAAGTGTGACCACATCACTGCTCTTTACCTTACAGAGCTTTAGTGTGTGTTGGTCATCATCAGGCATGCTCATTTCAAACAGCCCGGCTCTGTTTGACAAGGTCGCTCCTCTCCTGATGAAAAAAAAAAAGGCGGCAGTTTTAACACAGCTCTTTCTTTACAGCAGTGTACCGGCCATTCGAATGTACTGCACGATGATTTTACTTTTGAGAAACACAAAACAATTCATACTTCAGTTAAAAACATATATACATATTTGTGCATGATATTTATATGGGGGGTGTTCAAGTCAAACCGGGACTTGTTGGTGAAGAAGGTGTAAAAAAAAACAAAAAACGATTTACAATGGATAACTTTTCACCAGTTCTGAGACACATCTGTTTGAGGGAACTGTACACACAATCATTCACGGACACTACTTGTCATTTACAGGAACTTGGCTGGGACATCCCCATACTGTCCTGACCTCCAAGCAATTTCCACATGTTTAGACCATTGAGGGAGTTCAGATCAGCAGCTCAAATAGAGAAGCAGAAAGTCTGATCATGGCTCCAGTATACAGTATTAAGACAACTTTCTACCTTGATGGGGTCCAAGCACTAGTCAACCACTGGGATACGTGCATTAGTGTGGCAGGAGATTATATAGAGAAACAGATGTCCCGGTTTGACTTGAACAGCCCTTTTATATAAGAGAACAATATCAAAGAGTAGGTGCTGAGAAGAAATGTTAAATGTGAATGTATTTGGTGTACAATTGATTATTATGTATGTCACTGTAATCCTCTAACTAAAGCAACACAATATCTTCACCATATAATACATTCATTCATTCATTCATTCATTTTCTATACCGCTTAATCCTGTGTTCAGGGTCACGGGGGACCTGGAGCCTATCCCAGGAGACTTCGGGCACTAGGCGGGGTACACCCTGGACAGGGTGCCAATCCATCGCAGGGCACACACACATACACACACTCATACACCCAATCACACACTACGGGCAATTTGGGAACGCCAATTAGCCTAACCTGCATGTCTTTGGACTGTGGGAGGAAACCGGAGTACCCGGAGGAAACCCACCAAGCACGGGGAGAACATGCAAACTCCATGCACACAGAGACGGGAATCGAGCCTGGCCAGGGAATCGAACCCAGACCCTGGAGGTGCAAGGCGACAGTGCTAACCACTACACCACCGCTCCGCCGCAATATAATACAGTAGCACTTAAATCACATTTCCAAATATTATATTTTCCCCTCTTAAGTGCAAAACGATATAGAAATTTCAGGCTTGATTTGTGTGCAAAAAAAAAAAAAAATGAGGTGACAGTTGGGGTTGTGAGAACAGCAGCGTTTATAAAGTAATACGTGATGCATTTATCAAAGATGACACCATCATCATGTAAAACCAAAAGACAGACAGAAAGTAGAAGGGTTTAAAATGGTATGCTTGAAAATATTAAAGCCAACAAAACCTATATTCCAATTTGATAAAAAAAATTTGGGGAAAAAAAATTAAAATAAAAATCATTTTGAATGAGTAATAGAAATGACCCTGCCGAGTTTCTCTTTTTAAGCTTTTCACTGAAACTAATTTATCTTTCATTTGGATTAGAACTGAAATTACTTATTAGGAAGATCTTCAGAAGTAGATTTATAGACCCAAAGTATAATTTGTATAATTGAGCAGATAACTCACATCTTCCAGGTGACAGCCGCATTGACATGGTTAAGCGTGACCGTAATGCTGACTGACTGATTCTCCACCACATACACTATGTCTGGCTTATCAATAATAACTGGGGCCTCCTTGAGGTATGGACCTGCAGGGAAAGATAATATAATATACAATTATAACTATAATGAAAAAACTAAAGCTAATTAATATGTGTGTGTGTGTGTGTGTGTGCTTACCCCTGTCTACGAGCTGTACTGGGTCTGTAGCCGGAGATGGTTTGCTGAAGGCTTTGCTAGTGATTGATAGAATCCTAAAGGCATAGCGGATACCCTTGGAAAGTGAGGTGACAGTGTAGGAGGTCTGCTTCAGGCTAGACGCTATAATAGTCCATTGGATAGAGCCCAAGGCCTGCTGCTGAACAGCGTACATCAAGGTGCTGGGATCTGGAGCAATGAAATTAATTAAAACAACATTTTCAGGCTTTTCATGGTCAGACCATCCTGTCCTGTATATCAGGGATATTCAACTACTGTAGCAGACCATGTTCTAGATGTGGATGTGGAAGTTTGGAAGTAGTTTGAATCACATATTTATAAATGTATACACATTGAGCAGCTCTTTTTTTTATGGCTGAATTTATGGCTATTGTTCCTTGTGAACAACAACAACAAAAAAAAATAAATAAAATGCGTTCGTCTAAATCATGAAGCTGAAAACTGGTGGCAGAGCTCAGAACGATTAGTTTTGCAAATGTTCATGGATTTTTTTTTTTTACCATCACATGTCTGATCATTAAACTGATAATATGGCCTAAAATCAGCATGCATTTCTCTTTTTTTCTATGTCAATGTACTATCTTGTTTATTCTGTCGCATGTAAACGATTTTATTTAATTTAGTTAATTTCATTTAACTGAATTTTTGACAAATTTTTCGTGTGTATAAAAGGACGATATCAAAGAAGTATGCTCCTGTACACCATCACATAACATATCTCGCCAAGGCAGCAAAGTGATCCTTGAAAAAAAAAATAGAAGAATTTTGAATGCGTGCAAGAAAAAACACAGTAGTAAACATTACGGCAACATGAAGCCTAGAAAGATTGACAGAGAATCTTTTAAAGGAATATGAATATTGAAGACGGTGAATTGCTCTACTTCAAATCATCCAAATATGGAGCTGTGTGTGTTGCCTATATTCATGAAGGAGTGACAGCAAAACAAATTAGTAGAGTACATCCATGTGAGTGTAGATGATTTAGAGTGAGTACCAATTGACGGGTCCAGCCGTTTGGGTTTCTTCCAGATAAGAGTGACAGTCTTGCCAGTAATGGACTCAATTACTGGTGCTCCATCTGGAGGATCGGGAAGAACGTCTACAAAAGAAAAGAAATTTTGGATAGGTAACACTCAAACCCAAACCTGTGGTCTATCCATCGAATGAACTGACAAGTCTTACTGTATCTTTTAGAGAGAGCATGCAGAGAGGATGGGGCGTGGATTTTAGGGTTTGGATTGACTTTTGGATTGACTTTTGAAAGACCACTTTCTCTTTCACAGGTGTTCATCAAAAGAAAGGATAAAAAAAAAATCCACGCTAAAGTTCTCAAGTTCTCAAGTTCTCAAGTTCCATGTGAGTGTAGATGATTTAGAGTGAGTACCAATTGATGGGTCCAGCCGTTTGGGTTTCTTCCAGATAAGAGTGACAGTCTTGCCAGTAATGGACTCAATTACTCAAAAACTTGAGAACATGGAACTTGAGAACTTGATGAGATGGATTTGGAGATCATTTTAATGCTTAAGGAAATAAATCATAAAAAAACAATAATAGTAGAAGTCATGGCTAAGGTTAATAACAATAATGAAACACAAATCGCTAAAGCACAAATCATTGAAAAACATCAATGCAGTGAAAAGGCCCAAGGCCATCCCCTGGCCTCCAATCTCCCCAGATCCCAATCCAATCGAGCACTCATAGGATGCACCAGCCAAATGCATCTTCCAGTCTCCCATTAAGGCCCTATCCTGCAACCAACAGCACCCAAAGGATCCACTGCCAATGTCCTAGTGTCCCCCAGAGGCCCTGCAGAGCCATGCCCCCAAGGAGCCAGAACTCCCCAAATAGTAAAAGAGGGACCTAAAATCTATGTTGTTTTAATGTTAATGGTTTTGATGTTCAGGGTAAAGCCTTAAGGAAGGTAGGAAAGGGTTAACACCTTCTCTCTAAATCCTTTTTTTCTCTCCTGCTGATCAATATTCTCTACCATACTCCAACTCAACCAGACTCCTACTAAATTAGAGATACAACCTGATTGAATATGAGGCATACCAGGCATATACTATTGAATAAGTTATGGAATTTTTCTCACCTGTTACATACAGATGGGCATAGCATGTGGCCTTTCCCACCTTGTTGGAAATGACGCTCTTGTAGACACCGCCGTGGGCATGACAGACAGAGCGAATGACAAGACTGTGGATATCTCTGACTGCAGATGAGGAGAAAACAGAATTAGAAGTGCTTAACAGAGATTAAGAGTGATTACAAGTGATAAAGTTGAAGCAGTTTCAAAGGGAGTAAAAAGCCATAGAAGGGTAAAAGAAGAACATTTAGGCCATTCTGTACAGTATACAGTATTTCACTCTATCTCTGCTCCTGACACTCTCATTTTAACTGAGACTGCAGTCTCCGTGTTTGACTGACGCTCTGACCTCCATACAGAAGAGTGAGAAATATTGCAAAGGCTCACACTGCGTCATCTTCCTGTCCTCGGTGCTTTCGATCTTCTTGCCATTGTGGAACCAAGAAATGGTGGGGTAGGGCAGGCCGGCTACTTTGCACTTCAGCACGGCCTCTTTACCCTCAACAACATCCAGGTCGTACAGTGGCTTCACAAAGTCAGGCATGGTAAAGCGCTCCACCTCGCTCTCAGGGACCTCTGGTTCCTCAGGAATGGATGGCATCTTCTCTAACTTTGCCCTAATAATGGCAGAGTAAAAGACAGAGTCAAGAAGAACATGAGAGAGAACACATGATGAATAAATTGAAAATATTTAATTCCATGTCTAAATATATATAATATATAGGTGTGTGGTGTTTGGCCCACATCACAAATACAAGCAATGAAAAGCAAACCTTAACTTAAAGCATCAAGTGTAGCGGACTGTAAAAGAGAATACTCCAAGTGTTAATTCTGTAAAGGGTTGTGATTGAGTGGAGCTCTTTCACCTTTGGTGCATGTGAATTGCAAGAGTTGCTGAACACCAGTATTATCATTTGATGGAATTGCTAATAATGCTCGTGTCATGAAATTAATTTAAACGATTTAATTATTCTTTTTCCAATAACAGCACGTTCAGAATAGATTTATTCCTGATATACCCCAAAATGGTGGCACGGTGGTGTAGTGGTTAGCACTGTCGCCTTGCACCTCCAGGGTCCGGGTTCGATTCCCATCTCTGTGTGCATGGAGTTTGCATGTTCTTGGTGGGTTTTCTCCGGGTACTCCGGTTTCCTCCCACAGTCCAAAGACATGCAGATTAGGCTAATTGGTGTTCCCAAATTGACCATAGTGTGTGAATGAGTGTGTGTGCTCTGCGAGGGATTGGCACGCTGTCCCTGCCTCTTGCCCTGAGTTTCCTGGGATAGGCTCCAGGTCCCCGCGACCCTAAATACAGGATAAAGCGGTATAGAAGATGAATGAATAAATACCCCAAAATTTTGCCAGCACTTTGTACACACGCAGTTTCTAGCGTGTGATATTGAGAAACTCATGTGAAAAAACGTAGTGTTTGCATTATAGCAGGTTTCCCCATCAATTGAAGTTAACAAGACAAAGAAGACTGAGCTCTGAACACTCCCTCATGATAAATCGTAATCACTCATAAAGTGCCAAGTGCAGTCACAGTAAGCCTGATATAGTGATGAAGCCAAAGCAGAAAACAAGAAAACAAGAACTGAATAGTGAAAGAGTGCCCCCAAAGTCCCGTGTGCAGTAAATCTTCCAGTACTTCAGCTCAACCACTGCAGTAAAGGTTCATCTTAAATATAAATTTACACAAACTCAAGTCCTCTTGTAGGATATAAATTTTTTAAACTTGATTTTGAAAATGTTTCCACAAACTACTTACAAATGAATAAAAATGTAGAATTTAATAAAAGGGGGCCTATTGTTGGGACCAAGAAAAAAAAACAGTGCTAATCCACCTCCTTATTCTCAATTTAAGCACTGTATATACATAAAATGGTTAAGTTAAAAGTTTGGGATGGGAAGTTAAATAAGTTTACATCTGCGATGACATGGCTGGCCGGGGTTCCTGTACATAGAGCTCTGCTGAACACTCGTCTTCTCCATGTGTGTTCTTGGCCAACACGGTGTAGAACCCCTCGTCGTCACTGCTCACATGGGAGATAACCAATGAGTGTCGGCCACCTTCCTTTAGGATGCGAATGTCTTCGCTTTCTACCAATGGATTGTCTAGGAGAAGAAAATGATAGCTATGTTTTAGTCAGGTGCTTGACTAATGGATAACAGTTTCTTGTAGGAAAAAGTCTCATACCGAAGTGAGTCCAGGTAACCCTAGGTGGTGGTGTTCCGCTGACCTTGCAATCAAATCGTGCATTTCGACCCTCAATCACCTCCAAAACGTCCAGCTTTCGGGTAAACAGTGGCTCAACGGTGGCCATGACCTTCAACTGAGCACACGAGGTGAGTTCCTCTGCAAAAGACATGCGACGGCAATCAGTATGATAATGAGAGCAATTCTATAATCAAAGGCCGTGTTTAAGTACTAATCTTAACCAGTTTCATTTCAGGAAAATCATAGCACCGCTAAAAGATTAGTGCTCTGATTTAACTAAATTAAATAAACATCCAATTCAGACAGCAAAAGTTGAAATGCAAAACATTTAATTATCTAATCAGTATAAAGCGCTCTGTTATAAAAACCTGATAACATGATAAACAAAAGTTCAAAGACTGTATGCCCTACTTACTGTATGTACCATGACATCATGTCTGGAGATGCTCACCTTTGGCTGTGCTCAGTTTGCAGGTGTATGTGCCGCTGTCATCCTCATGCACCGAGTTGAGCAGCAGTTTGCACCTCTTTCCATCGAAGTGCATCTTACAGTTGAGAAGCGCTGGCTGGATGAGCTTCCCATCTGACAGCCAGTCTACGTCCATATCCTGTGGTCCGATCACATGGCATTCAAACAGCACTGACTCCCCTGCCTTCACCGTCACATCCCTGAGAGGCCGCACTATGGCCAGACCGGTTTCTACAGAAGTGGCTGGAAGATGAGCAGAGAAGATACAGAAAGCAGAAGTTAAAGACGGTGGCGAAATTCCGGTCTATTAAGAAAGCCCAGAATCCAACCTACCAGAATACATGGGCTTTGCAGGTCCATGGGTAATGTGTCTATCAAGAATAATTGTCATTGTCAGAGCAAATTGACCTTTGGCTAAGAGCCTGAAATCTGTCAACGAAACCTAGGAGGCAAAGTAGATCTGGTCTGCTACAGTCCTGTGTTAAGGACCTTGCTTTGAGCTTAATGTACAGTATTTCTGTGAATTGTATCACATTTTGGAATACATTGTATTGAAGTTTCTTAAAGAAGCAAAACCTTCTCTTCCTATTCACCTGAACATTCTACATTATCACAGACGTGTCATACAGCATCATACCCTAACCCTAGCTACTGTAGGACGAAAGTCTGCCTACTTCCATTGATATAACTCGCAAGCGACAGAAATGATATCCAGCCTCGTTGTGATTTAGCTGGAGACTACACACACTCATAAGTAGTCAAAGCTAATTTAAAACCAACAGCATGTTTTTGGGAGGTGGAATAAAAACCCAAAAGAAACCCATACAGATGTGGTAGAACATACAAAACTGTACAGAGACAATGGCCCTGCTCAGGATTGAACTGCAGATGTGTGTGGAGCCAAATCAACCCAATGCATCACCATGCTGATATTTTATCACACTAAATTGGAATACTTGCACTTTATACAGTACAAATTTCAAAAAAGTCACACTGAACAGAATGTATACGAGTAGTATACGATGTAAAGTCCAGTCCTGAATAGTTCCTACTGTAAACGTTTATTCATGTGCCACTAACACGGCAGTAATTATCTGAAGGCAAGAACAAATCACATCACTTCTGTGAGTTGGGGGGAATCTTATACTTCTCAGAGAGGGCTTCTAATGTTTAAATATTTATTTTGGCATAAGGTGATACACAGTTGTCCAGCCAGGAATGAAAAAACACAGACACACACACTGAAACATAGACATATACAAAAACAAATCAGATTCTTTGTCTTAACCCCATAATATTATACTGTATGTGTACAATAGCATACACAACTAGAGAGGACTGTGGACAAATACAATACAATGACTAAATAATTAAAATAATTAAACCTAATTGCATGTTAATCTTAATGTCCTTCACAATGTGATCATCAGTGGCATCTGATATTTATTTTGTAAAGAAATTCTGTGGTTATTATTCATTCATCCATCCATCGTCTATACTGTACCACTCAATCTGTAGAGGGTCGAGGGAGCCTGGAGCCTATCCCGGGATATTTTGGGCATGAGGTGGGGTACAGCCTGGACGGGGTGCCAATCCATTACAGGGCACACAGACATACATACAAACACTACAGAACGCCACTTAGCCTAATCTTCAGGTCTTTGGACTGTGGGAGGAAACCGGAGTACCCGGAGGAAACCCACCAGGCACGGGGAGAACATGCAAAATCCATGCACACCTGGCTGGGAATCGAACCCGGACCCTGGAGGTGCAAGGCAACAGTGCTAACCACTACACCACCGCCTTGCGCGAGGAAACCCACCAAGCAAATTCCATACACACGAGGCAGGAATCGAACCCTCAACCCTGGAGGTAACTTTATCACCCACAATTAATTTCTAGTAACCTGCTGATAGTTATGATGGGAGTAATGGGTTATTATCACTTCCTTCTTTTGGTGCTACAACTCGAAATATGGCCAATCTTATGGTGCAACGTCATAGGTATGAGCATGTGCTATTATTAATATTATGCTTAAACCTTTTTGGACCTTGTGTTTGGGCCCCATCACACACTGATGAAGACCATGAAGTTCCCACAGTGTCCTAAAAATATCGAAAGCGCAGTGGGAATGGGATCGAAATAGAAAAAATATATGTATTTATCAAGTGCATACAACTTCCTAGCCACGCCAGGTTCTCAATGTGTTCATCAATTTCAATCAATCACATGATCACCACATACTATGAGATCAAACCAAGTTATTACTATGGCTGATAGGATTGCACCACACGCTTATCACAGGCTTAGTATGCAGTGCTGCGTCCGGCGTGTTGGTGTAAATACCGCAACACAGGCTGTGCTTTTCATCACAAGGGGACAGTGTGAGGAATTGGATCCAGTATACTAAAAATAATATATAATAAATAGACATGCTGATAACCTGCTGCATGTCTGCCATAAACTTTGTAAGCACTAGAACAACATAATATGAATTTAATGTGGCCCTTGACAACATGACATGGACCTACTGTACCATGGTCATAGCACAGGCCTGAAGGGGTCATTGTGAGAACTCCATTGACGTACAGCAGCAACGCAGTGACGAACCAATGACAACTCATTCAGAAGGCCATCCGATCTTTCCTGTTCGCACCATGCTTGTAGTACGCAAGTGAAGTCCCTCAGAGGAGCTAATTACACAGTAGACTGGTCGACATAGTCATTAATACATCCTTATTAAGTTCCTCCTGCATCTTGCTTCGATCACGTCCCCACCAGGCTTTTTTTGAACATGCCAAAAAAAGCATGACAGCTCCACGGCAATGTTAGGGAGATAATGCTTACGTCTCTACCGGTTTCTGCTGCGTTCCTGCCAAGTTGTACAAGTTACTGTATTGCTGTGTTCACCCAATTTTTTTGCAAACGTAGCGGGATTGCGGCTCAGTGTGATGGGTAGGTATGCTTTTCAACCTGCAGGTGACTATTTTAGGAAGAACATATCCATATCTTCATAACTGACCACAAAGGCTTCTGTAAATATAAATGAAAGATGATAATTTGTTTATTAGGTTCCTAGGTTTAAATGATAAGACAAGGACCTCACCTTTCACCTCTAATTTGCCTTCACACTGTTTGGTGCCGTACTCGTTGATGATCTTGCAGGTGTACACCCCAGTGTCAGACTTCACAGATGACTTTATTATCATATCGCAGCTGCCATCCTCTGTCTCGCGGACAATGTGTCGAGGACCTGTTTTTATGGTAACTCTGTCCCTCAGCCTAGATATGAAACGGAAAACAAAAACAGCATGTGCATGTTAGATTGTGCTATACAACTATCTAAGAGTTCTTATCAATAACATATATATACACACTCAGCAAAAAAAGAAACGCCCCTTTTTCAGGACTGTGTATTTCAACAATAATGTTGTACAAATCCAAATAACTTTACAGATCTTCATTGTAAAGGGTTTAAATCAATTAATTAACATGCACCTGTGGAATGGTCGTTAAGACCTTAACAGCTTCCAGAAAGTCGGCATTTAAGGTCACAGTTCTAAAAACGCAGGACACTAAAGAGACTTGTCTACCGACTGTGAAAAACACCCAAAGAAAGATGCCCAGGGTCCCTGCTCATCTGCGTGAACGTGCATTAGGCATGCTGCAGGGAGGCATGAGGACTGCTGATGTGGCTATAGGGCAATAAATCGCCATGTCCGCACCGTGAGACGCCGAAGACAGCACTACAGGGAGACAGGAAGGACAGCTGATCATCCTCGCAGTGGAAGACCACGTGTAACAACACCTGCACAGGATGGGTACATCCGAATATCACACCTGCGTGACAGGTACAGGATGGCCACAACAACTGCCTGAGTCACACCAGGAACACACAATCCCTCCATCTCACAGCAAGAACTGACAAATCTGGTCCAGTCCATGAGGAGGAGATGCACTGCAGTACTTCAAGCAGCTGGTGGCCACCAGATACTGACTGGTACTGACTGATTTTGAGCCTCCCTTCATTCAGGGACACATTGTGAAACATTTTTACTTCATGTCTTATGGTGATGACTCTTTTAGTGTTCACACAAATATTTACACATTAAGTTTACTGAAAGTAAAAACAGTTGAAAGTCAGAGGACGTTTCTTTTTTTGCTGAGTATACAGTATATATACAGTGGGGGAAATAAGTATTTGATCCCCTACAGATTTGCTAAGTTGGCCCAAGGCTGGAATGGGCTAGAAGACCATCAGCTAGAAGCTTGGTGAGAAGGAGACAACTGCTGGAGCAATTATTTACAAATTGAAGAAATACAAAGTAACCATTAATGGCCCTATATGCAAGATTTCACCTCATGGAGTAAGAATAATCATGAGAAAAATGAGGGACCAGCCCAGGACTACATGGGAGGAGCTTGTGGATGATCTCAAGGCAGTTGGGAGCCCAGTCACCAAATAAACCATTGGTAACACAATACGCCTCAAGAAGACACGTACAGACCCGTCTGAGGTT
This sequence comes from Channallabes apus, assembly GCA_030522415.1. Classification (NCBI taxonomy): domain Eukaryota; kingdom Metazoa; phylum Chordata; class Actinopteri; order Siluriformes; family Clariidae; genus Channallabes; species Channallabes apus. The sequence continues at coordinate 43,821,780 of CM060109.1, forward strand.
CGCCAATGAACAGAGAAAGATTGGGATAAACTGCTGTGGTCAGATGAGACCAAAATTGAGCTCTTTGGCATCAACTCGACTTGCTGTTTTCGGAGGAAGAAAAATGCTGACTATGACACTAAGAACACCACAGTCCCTACAGTTCAGCACGGAGGTGGAAACATTATGCTTTGGGGCTGTTTCTCTGCTAAAGGTACAGATTGACTTTGCTGCACTGAGCAGCCAATGGATGAGGCCATGTGGTTTAACATTTTGGATGAGAACCTCCTGAAGATGGGTTGTGAATGGGTCTTCCAGCATGAAAAGGACCCCTAACATACTGCCAAGGCAACTAAGGAGTTGCTCAAGAATAAGCACATTAAGGTCATGGAGTGGTCTAGCCAGTCTTCAGACCTTAATCCAATAGAGAATTCACAGAGAGAGCTGTAACTTCTAGTTGCCAAGCAACAGACAAGAAACCTTAAACATTTAGAGAAAATCTGTAAAGAATAGTGGATCAAAATGCATCCCAAGATGTGTGCAAATCTGGTAAACAACTACAAGAAAACATCTTCCCACTGTGCTTTCCAGCGAGGGTTTCTCTACCAAGTACTAAGTCATGTTTTGCTTTGGGATCAAATACTTATTTCCCTCATTGAAATGCAACTTAATTCATAACATTTGTATCATGTGCTTTTTCTGGATTTTTGGTTGATATTCTGTCTCAATCCTTTACCATAAACCTATGATAAAAACTATAGACCCTTCATTTCTTTGTCAGTGGGCAAACTTAGAAAATCTGTAGGGGATCAAATACTTATTTCCCCCACTGTATATACTGTATATATATACTGTACATTGTCACGTGCACTTGTTAAACCCATCAAGCACCATGATCAAACTCTCACTCATGAAGATCTTCCCAGGAAAGCAAGACCAAAGATTACCTCTGCTGCAGAGGAGAGGTACATATAGAGTTTCCAGCCTCAACAATCACCAATTAAGAACCAGCAATTCAGATTAGAGCCATTATAAAGGCTTTATAGAACATAAGTAACAGATACATTGTTACTGTTCTAAGGAGATTATTGCATGTTTTAGAATGCCTTCAGCATTGCTTTACAATGTAGAAAGAAATAAAAATCAGGAGTATGGGGAAGAAAGTTATCCAAAAGTTTTGAGGAGTATATTTAGGTTTGCGTTTTGCACTGTGTTCTGGTTTTCTGACACCTTTCTACTGGAATCAGCATTAATCTTTTCAGCTTGATGAGCTACAGTAGCACTTCTATTGCATCAGACTACCCAGGCCAGCCTTCAGTCACCTTGTCTATCAGTGAACCATGGCCACTCATGACCCTGTTGCCGGTTCACCGGTCTTTCTTCCTTCCTTTGGTATGTCCTGACAACTGCAGACTGGGAACATCCTACAGAAGCTGCAGTTTTGGAGTTGTCCAGTCAACCCAGTTGTCTACTTGTCACAATTTGGCCCTTGTCAAAGACACTCAAATCCTCAGGCATGCCCATTTGTTTTGCTTCCAATACATCGACTTACAGTAATAAAAAAAAGATTCACTTGCTGCCTAACATATCCAACCATTTTCCTGGTGACACTGTAACAAGACTATTGTAGCAATAGCAGCTGTGAAAATAATACTTCGTAAAGTGTTTGAATGACAGAACCTACCAATAGAGCATTGGTTTGGGCTGGCCAGTCATTCGGACAGACATGATCACTTCTTGTCCTTCTATGACTGTCTGATCTCCTAACGTAGCCTGGAAATATAATAAATACACACTTTATATGGCTTTTCTTCAAAGGCATATCATTTAAATGTTAAACTGTTAAATTTAATATGACCATTCATTCACCTGAAAAGCAGGGGGCTCTTTAAAACGAGTGTCTATGATCTTTCGCGACTCAGGACCATGGTACGATGATCCTAGGAAATCCATAGCTTCCTCCAGCGGGCTGAGGTACTCTTCATCAGAGGTGATGGGGCTACTGATGTCCATGGGAACACCGAGGTTGCCTCTCACATCTTGGCTAGGCTCTGAAGGAAAGACACCTGAGTCTTAGCCAAGTGCTTATTTAAACTACAGACAAAATCATAATGCGACAACTGTCTAACACAAGGTCAGTATGCACGAAAGACTACAAGGAAGAAGAAAGAAAAATATGCTGTCAATAAAAGGATTGTTTTAAGGAAAAAGGCATTCAGTCATGAACTCCTGGGAGCTGAACGTCTGATTGGAGGAAGAACTGCTGCAGCTAAACTTTGAACATGTTCCAGTCAGTCTGTTTAGGGCTTTAGCGGAAATACCAAAAAGACAGAATGAGAGTAATCTTAGTGGAACGTTTATGAACGCAAGAAACATGGTTATGAAATCTTTTCTACTGTATATAAGGGTCAGATGCAGTCAATGTTGTGGTGACAATAAAAAGCCATTTTCGTGAATGTGCTGTCAATGATAACTAAGTCATAAGCATTGGATACAGTGGACTAAAACCCTAAAGCATCAATTACATTTTCAGTTCAACATTTAGATCAAATAAAAACTGCAGATGGTTAAACATGACACATGGGCTACGTAGTACATTACGTAGTAGAATTACTTTATAAATAATGGCTTAATATTCATACAGCGCATTACATAATCTTCAGTGACCTTCCAAAAAAAAAAAAAAAAAAACCTGAAGGGTAAAATTCACACAAACTAGCACAGATTGTGCCAGATTCAATCCCATCTCTGCCAAGCAGGATTCCGAATGTGATTTTGAAGAGAGGAGAGGATTGAAACAGCAGGAGCCTAAAGATGAAAAGGTTAAATAAAAAGAGGTCCATCTGTAGTGTGAATGATTGATAAGAGAATGTATAAGGTAATGCCAAATCCACAATCTCAGTGTGACAATGTGGAGATTCAGCTCAGTAGTTTTATCAAACATTGTCCATCTTTGGGATGGGAATTGGACATGGAAAATACGAGCTCTGGGAATATAATGGCTTTCCTTTCCGTAAAACACATGTCATTTTTAAATTCCTGTGTTGTTAGTACTGTACTAGTGATGCTAAAACATACTAATATAAAAAAAAAAAATTATATAATAATTTGCAGTTATTGCTAATATTTATTGGTACACTGTAAATAACATAAACAACATAAATGTACTAGATAGAATAAAAATAAATAAATTGTAAGGATACGTTTTAACAATTTGGTGTTTTTTTTTTCATATATTATTTTAAGCAATAATATGCAGTGACATTTAATAGCGTAAAACATAAAGGTGAAACTAGACTAAACTTTTTTTTTAGATAAATATAATTTTAAGAGATAATGTGCAGTTATATAGTTAATACTATAAAACATAAAGGTTGAACTGAATATGTAATATGACACAAATATCTAGTTCTAATCTAAAAATAAACACACTTAATTATATGTGAATGTGATTTTCAGATTCAGATACTATTGAACACTTAATCAGATATGTTGAATTAGTATTAATTAGTATTAATTTATTAATAATTATATAATAATTGATGTTAGAAATCATAATAATGTAACAAACTGCTATATATAAAATGTAAATTTTATAATATTATAATAATTATAATAAAATTTATAATCTTTACAAATATATTTATATTTTTTTATATCCTTGGCCTACACTCTATAAATAATCATGTTCATGAGAATAATAAAAACTTTGGTTAATGTAATTGGCAAACTAGTGCCAAAAGTGTGTGAAGTGTTTTTACTGCCAGAAAGCCCACATTGTTGGGTTTGGAGAGAAGATCATGTGAGCTCGCAGTGGGAATAAATAGACGACATCACATACAGGGTTCTGCTTACCCTATTATGAACAGTATATAGTACAGATACCAGAAAGTGATTTTCACTCCAAAGCTTGGACATACATAATGCCGCCAAATACTTATTACTAGCATATTACCTTTTTGTAAACAATAAAAACTAAAAAATCTTAAAAATGAAGAAATAAAAAAAAACATACAAGCCAAAACCAATAATATAACAACTGGTTATTCTAACATTTTCAATTACTGTACCTTTCTTTAATATTACATTTACTTTTAGAATAGTCTCAAACTTACCTGTGCCACTGGTGGCCATAAAAATGCAGAGCTGTGTTTAAAACCATTTACAACAATGATCTCTTTTTGTCTCTGCCAAAAATCACTTGGAGAAGTCCTTCCAAGCAGCCGTGCATACACACAAACACACTATAAATGCAGAGCTCCTCCTGGCTCCCATTAAGGACTATTTCAGTAGAAGAGACAGCCATACCATGTCTCTCGTAGCAACCATCCTATTTATATATTACAGAATGCTGTTCAGTCCTAACAGAGGCGGTATGGTGCCATTTCAGATAAATTGATACTATCGATACTAACTGTGAAGGCAAGATATAGTCAAAAGAAACATTGAAAATAACAACTATGAAATGACAAATATGGCGCTAGGCCATAGTAAGTAACTAAGCAACAATAACAACAACAACAATAGTCAGTTGTTATTTTAAGACACAAACGTCAGCTGTTCTGGAATAGTTCTTGCAAGAACAGTATTGTCAAGTGCATGTGCAAAGCACCATGATGAAACTGGCTCTCATGAAGACCCAGAGGAGAAGTTCATTTAGAGTCTCCAGCCTTAGAAATGACCAATTCACAACCAGCACCTCAGATTAGAGTCGGAGTGTCTACTTGTCTTTACATAGCATAAGTAATAGACACATCTCAATATCACCTGTTCAAAGGAGATTATGGCATATGCTGATGCCTTCAGTGTTGTTTTACGGTATACATAAGAAAGAAATACGATACTAGCAGAGAAAGGGTCATTGGAATGATTTAACTTAATGCAACGCAAGCATAGAGTACATCGGCCGGCTGTTTGAAGTTGCCGGGAATACCATTTCCAGGCTATGGAACAGATTCCAAACAACAAATGCCAATGCCACATTTTCATATTTAGCTCCAAAGCTTTGGAATAGCCTTCCAGACAGTGTTCGGGGAGCAGACACGGTTTCCCAGTTCAAAAGTAGACTCAAGACGCATCTTTTTAATCTGGCATACACATAACTCATCCCATAATCTCATACTCCAGTACACCTATACCGAATGGCAACTACGCTAATTCTCTCCATCTGTTCTGTATTTCTCTACCCATCCCGAGGCATCGGGAGATTTTGCCAGCTTCAGTAGACAAAGGCCGACCCTGCGAGGTTCCTGAGGCATCCAGAGAAGGACCAGCTCCAGCTTTATGATGGTTGGAGCTACACATGCTGCTCCTGTGCTTCCAGTGATCCAGACCTCATCTGCCCTCTGCACCTACTGACTCGTCCCTATGCTGAACTGGTCTTCATGTCAATTTAAATAATTTCTGTCATATTGAATTTTCACCTGCACAACACACAAGATGTTATATAATTTCTATCTGTTATCACCCAAATGAGGATGGGTTCCCTGTTGAGTCTGGTTCCTCTCAAGGTTTCTTCCTAATGACATCTCAGGGAGTTTTTCCTTGCCACCGTCGCCGTCACCCTTGGCTTGCTCATCAGAGACATTTCATTCATTCGTCTCATTATTATTATCTACACATTTTTCTCACACATACACACTTCCAATTATTTTCTTTTCTAAAATTATTATTATTATTATATTTATTTATTTTTATTTTTTGTAAATTTTCTTTCATTTTTGTGAAGCTGCTTTGAGACAATGACCATTGTTAAGCGCTATATAAATAAAATTGAATTGAATTAAATTGAATTGCTGTTGGCACGAGGTCTGGAAGGTCAAGAGTGACAACCCTAAGACAAGATATACTATTTCGATGACATCATTTGAGAAATCGTACAGATAAACACTGCCACTACTGCTGCTGGTATTCCAGGGTTACACATGATTACATCAAGCTATTCAATTGGCTGCATGTAGACATGCTGGATGTGCAAGGAGGCCATGTCATTGTCACTGTGTGAATTTTGATTTCTGTTGCTTAAGGACATGCAGATTTTTTTTTGTACAAAAAAAAGTCAACTTTCTTAGTTATTTAACGGAAAATAATTCAGTAATAAATGTATCTATGCAACATTTCTTTTGGCCCTGAGTATATTTTGTTTTCTAATAAATTTGGGCTATGATGTAAAACATACAGTAGTGACATATCACTTGCAAATGCCTTAGAGGTCAAGTTTACTAGTAAGAAAATTGGATCATCACCAGATGTATATACAGTACATTTACAGACAATAAAGTAAAATGCAAACAGAACTTTAGCAGTGACGCATTGCCCCAGAGATTCTAGTCTTATCTCGCCTGATTTTATGTAAATGTTCCAGCAGGCTATTATTCAAAATGGGATGGACATTAAAAAAAAAAAAAGACTGTAACAGAGAATGAAAGATGAATTTTAATAGGCAGATGGACAAATTGTATTTTAACTCCATTCAAGCAGAATCACTATGCAGATGATCATGACTGCATTTCCTGACAATTTGTTTCTCAATTTAAAATTTTTGTTCCATTTCACATGCTCATTTTACTTTATTTATTAATTGGTTTACCTTTATGCGACACCTTTTTTTTTTTCATAAACACGGCAACATGTATTTTAAAAGCTACATAATAAACTCTTTGCTGCAGTTAATTAATGAGGATTGAGTGCAGATGTCATTGAAACAAACACTTTGCAATGAGAGCTGCTGCTGCGAGGTGCTATGGCGGTTTCTCTGCTTCAGACGAATCTTGTGAACATCAAGGTTAAATGAGTTCTAGAGCTGTGTTGCATCAGTTGATTGTGCAAATAAAAAGAACACAAACGGTAAAATCGAAAAGGTTTAGTGGGTGTGGCTGTGCGATCTTCAAACAACAGTCTGCTATTTGCTATGGTTGCTATGGTAACTATTGCTATGGAGCTAAGGATGGAGAGTGAAGGGAGAGAAGGAGGGGATGCAAGAGATACACAGATATGAGGCTAGAGAAAGAAAGCAGTGAGCTTACTTAAATGGAAAGCGTCAGTAGAAAGATAAACAGGAAAGCATTCAATCTAAATCAGTAACTCACTCCCTCCAGGGATAAGTTTATCACCAGCAATGCGCTGCTAACCCAGACCTGTAGGAACGTAGGTTGGTAAAATGACTCACTCTTTCGTCCTTTAATCCCACTAAAATAACCAGAGGTGCGAAAATTCCCTACATCACTTTCCAAAATGCCTCCCCCTCAGCAGGGAATATAAAAAGTACTAAGCTCTGAGGATCAATGATGTAATGGTATGTCACCTTTCTCTGCCTTTCAGATAATCTTTATTTCATGAATACACAAGGGGGAAAAAAAAAGAACAAGAGAGCTAGAAAGTAGAAGGAAAAAGCTGAATATCCTTTAAAATGTATTAACAAAGACCAGCTCGAAAACCCCGAAAGAAGGATTAAAGATGCCACGCTTCTCTGTGGGATGCTAAATACACATCGGTGTCAGACTTTCTAAATATATTGGTGATGAGATTTCTGACTCCAGGCTAGTGTCAGAGCTTGTAATCATGTTATGTTCTGGACAAGTCATACCAGAATAAAGAATAATAGTTTATCATCAGAAACACAATGTTAAGGAGTGACGCATTATGCATGACAGACCTAATAGTAAGCACTCACCTGGTTTGATAAACAGGGTGGCGCTGCAGGAAGCCTTGCCCACCTCATTTGTAGCTGTTACGGTATACGTGCCAGCATCACTTGTCTTTGTCAATTTGATAAGAACAGAATGCCTCTCTCCCTCCACCTTCACCACGTGTGTGGGACTGTTCTTTATTTCCACATTGTTCTGCATCCATGTCACTAAATATGACATACAATAACAACAACAACAACAACAACTCATTATATAATCCTGTTTGTATTAAGTGACTGATACCATTTTAATCAGGATAAGACACTAACAATTTTTTTCTGGTGTTTATTTTCTTTTCTATAATTATTATTATTGTTTTTATTTTTTATTTTTATTTTTTTATTAATTTTTTAATTAATTAATTAATTAATTTTTATTTATTTATTTTATTTATTTTATTTATTTTTATTTTTTATTTTTTGTTAAATTTCTTTCATTTTTGTGAAGCTGCTTTGAGACAATGACCATTGTTAAAAGCGCTATATAAATAAAATTTAATTGAATTAAATTGGTGTTTCTGGTCATCAAAAGGCTAAAAGGAAGAACTTGCCTTCAGGGAGAGGATTGCCAGTGATGATGCACTTCAGCACAACCTCAGCACCAGAGGATGCTACCATGTCCTGAAGAGGAACCTCAAACAGTGGAGCCTCTAGAGGGTCTTCTTCTGCTGACACGTAGGAGTCATCAGAAGATTCTGCAAAGATACCAAAAGTATAATCATGTTACTGCGACACAAATATACAGTATTGTGCAAGAGTCGATACTGAGCCACCTCTTATTTCCGTGTATTTTGCTTCCGATGGGGAAGACTTTTTTTTCTTCTATTGGTTTTAATATAGTCCTGAGGAATAGCTCTCCAGGCTTCCTAAAGGACATTTTTCATTTAAATTTTTTGACAAGTTTCTGGCTCTGGTTTTCCAGTCCCTGTATCAGAGGAATGTTTTTAGCTTGTTACGCCACACAGGAACCTATCAATCATTCATGCATAAAAAACATCTAAATTAAGCTTATTAACCAGTGAGAAACAGATGCAGATGATAGACGATCAGGCTGGTGATTAGTATAGTGGTGATGCTGAATACTCAGTAGTTGGAACAGACGAGAAGGGAAATGAGGCTGCTGCTGAGGTTGTAACATAAACATAAGCAACACATTTTTCAATTGTATTTTTAGGCAACTTGTCACAGTAAAACATCTGTTCTTTAATGTATAATCTCTATGAAATCTACCCGCCCCCGAATTATGATGATCTGTACGCATACAGTAGATGAGATAGTGGTATTAGTAGTTTGGGCCATAACAGATTATGATGGTAGAATAATGATAAAAGTCTTGACTAAAACAACATGCATAAAGGAATCACAAAGGAGTTTTCATTTTCTGCAATGGAAAAGTACTTGAACTAGTTACTTTCATCAGACTGATGACTTTTTAATGACAGTAATTTTATAATGTAATTAGTTACTTTAAAAAGTAACGTCCCCCAACACTGGTTATTTGATGGACACAATTAGTCCAAACTGATTTGAAAATCAATAAATAATAATAATATATATATATATAATATATAATAATAAAACTTATTATGTTCACTATTAATGCTGGAGGCATTTCCAATCATACACATCTTATACGGTTTTTACATGGCTTTTTACACTACATTCTGGGCCGAGTCTGTAATACATGAATTCTGATCCGCACTGACTGTTTCTTTTTGGTCTAGTGTTAAAAAGTTCCTCTAAAATAATACATTGACCAATTGCCAGTACTTGTGTAGGATCTTAATAAGTATGACTTGAGCAAATTACTTTCGGTCTGAATAGGGCTGTAACTAGAAAACAAAATCTTGTCAAGGCAGAAATTCAATATCTCACATTTGTCAGAATATGCCCTTTAGTCGCTTAATATTTTAAATCACACACCAATGTCTGGGTAAATAGACTTAATTTACAAACAAACACAACACACCCACCTAATTCAGGAGACATGGGTCTTTGTTTACGTCCCCTCCCTCTCACTCGCTGAGGTTTCTCCTCTTTGGAATTGGTATTTTTGCTTGTTTTTATCTGAGCAGGTAGAGATGTTTCTGTCTCCATTGGCTCTTCTTCAACAATAATCTGTGGGATAGTGAGCTTTAGGGCTGGTGCTAGAGGAGTCACATCTATCTCCATTTTTTCTTCTTTAGAGGAGGTGAGTGAAACCCTTGGAGGTTTATGAGGTGGTGCCTGGACAGAACCCTCCTGTACTGCACTGATTTCACCCTGCACAAGAGGACTTTCAGGTCTTCTGTCCAGCTTTCTCAGAGTGATCTCTATGGGTGTTTTTCTATGTACAGTTTCATCCTCTACGTGGACTGGAGTAACTTCCTGGGCATGACCTACTCTCTTGACAAGTGGGCTTGCAGGTCTTGGTTCTACCTTGCGTAATGTCATCTCCAGGACATTTCTGGACGGTGACTCTGCTCTTGTTCTGCAAGGTGAGCGTGGGTGCTCATCAGACTTAGAAGAGATTACCAGAATTGGTGATCTTCTAAGTTTCTCCGCAACTGGACTAGGTCCACGCATGATTCTTGGAGATCTTTGTCCAGGTAACTCAGATGGTGACATACCTTCTGGAGGTGAGGGCTCCTCTCCTTTTTGGTTAATTTTTTTAGCTGTTATGGGTGACCGCTCTTGCACAACATGTTCCTGTAACACTGACTCCTGTTGCTGAACTAGACGTGTTTGCACCTGTGTTAATTTGTCTTTGGCTTGCTCTTTTATTTTCTTCTCTTGTTCCTGCTGAGCTCGCTCCCGGTCCTGTAGCTTTTGAAGCACCTGGGGTGGAATGGGCTCAAGTTTTCTCGTGGGCTGCCTGCCTCTGTGAAAAGTGGATAGCTGTTCAGTAGAGAAGGACTTCTTCATATGTGGCTTCCCCACAAGCTTCTTGATTCGCTGGAGCTCCTCAGTAAACCTGTGCTCAATGTCTTGCACTTTCTGGGAGAACCGAGGTCTGTCTTCCAAAGAAGCAGCTCTATGCCTGAACACAGACCTTCTCTGCTCTGCATCTGCCTTCAAAGCTTCATGGAGGTCCTCCTTGGAACTTTCTCTTGAGATTCCTAAACGACTTCCTCCATCATCAGAGTCAATGGAAGGAGCTCTGTTAAACCCAGCCCAAGAGCGCCCTGAGATTGACCCCTCAGGATTGTCTATGCTTCTTCTGCGCTCCTCAAAAACTCTCACTCTTTCAAAGATCTTGGAGCTCGGCCGTGTTAGTTTAGGAGACGGACGGGGAGTCAAGTCCTTCCGGGAATAATCACTGACAGGGGTCTGGGGTCGAGAGTCCTGTGCACTGCTCTGGGACATGGCTGAAGACTTGGGTTGCTTAATCTTCTCCTCAAACTCTCCTGGTACTGTGTCCTGGTATTCACTTGGCACAACGGCTTTCTTGCGTGGGGTCAGGGGTGTGGGGGGTCCTGAACCAGACCGGCCAAGCATGGGAGAAGTGGATGAACGGATTATTTTAGGGGAAGGGGGAGGGAGGACTTGTGGGGGAGATTCCCTCAAAACTTCCTCAGATTGGCTCCTGAAAGAAGGCGATTAAGGGAAATGTTCTGTTAGACTATTGGGTTAATAAAGGGGAGGAGCCCAGCTATTTGGAAGAGGACAGGGGGCCAGAGAGGCATTTTGTCTTGGGAATACAATGCATGTGAGAAAAAATTTGCGGAGATTTAACCATTTCAGTGTTTGTGTGTTTGACTGGCAATATTGGGATTAAACTTTCAAAATGGCCCAATTTTAAGGTGGGTAAAGAAAAAAAAAATGCTATCTACACCAAATACTTAGAAATCAGATCTACTCTAATTTGTTTTTATATAAATATTTTTGGGTAAAACTGATGAGTGAAAGTAAAAAAAAAAAAAAGAAAAGATAAATATAAAGAAATAGGAGTGCCTTTTACATTGGTCTTGGGGTGACAGTCAAGACCAAGGCTAACTCTGCCTGAATAAGCAAGTTATGTTTCATCACAGTAGAACCAAATTAAATCAATTCAATTTAATTTACAACACACCTCACTGTGTGTATTTAGTAGCGTCAAATTCAATGGAGCCTACTAGCCAATTCCTTCCAAAAACACTGGACTAGACCACCTTATAAGACTGGATATACACATCTGTAGGTCACATGTCACTGCTATAGCTGAGAAGGAATAGTTGCAAATTATTGTTCAGGAACAGCATTTAAATAACTAAGTCTGCACTTAGAAGGCTATGAAAACTTATTCACAGCATGTGCCAACCGACAGTAATCTGACTGTTCAAAAACATATTTACTGTATTTTTTTCAGTCTACAGGCTTCCTTCCCAGCCTGCAGATGTTTAGACTTACTTCTGTATGAGATATCCAGTGTGAAGTATTGCATGAACATCACCCAAGCAGTGTCAAAACCATGCAAAGGAACATGATCGTGCAAGAATCTGGAAAAATAACACTCGGATGCTCTTTAAGAGTGGGTTGTGTTAGTGCAATATGAAAAATCCAGCAATTAGTAATGGCACCCTAGCTATTTAGCCTGTTTAAAAATTTTTGTTCTTCATTATAACATATATTTTTTAACATTTTCATTAAAATTTGATCGTACTGTCCGATGACATTATTCATACTTATTGAGAAATAAAATAGGCAAATTACCAAGATGTGGTTCTTCAGTTAAAATTTTATTTCAGATATCAAATGTACAGTTTTTACGATGAGAATGACTATGTTTGGTGATGCTTGTATTATTTTGTGCTTTATGGTCTATTCTATCAAAAATCAAAATAACTATTCATTGCCATATAAGCTGATGGATCAGTATATATCTATTTGCATTGTAATGTTTTTTTTTATTACAGTAGATGTAAACATGTTTATATTCATATATAATACGTTTGGCATAAAATGCATGCAAAAAGTCAAGCTGAAGCAATCCTTTAATAAAAAGCATGCAGAGAAATCAGAGAACCTAAAAGGGCCGATGGCACCACACACAAACAATATGATGCAAATAATAGCAACAACCGCAAGTTTTATTTTGCATCTATTGCAGTGGAGGTAGAAAATATAGAAAATAGGCAAAATAGAAAATGCACATAGAAAATGGGGGTCAAAGGAAAGTATGAACTAAAAGAAAATAAATCTAGATGAGGCACAGAAAAGGCAATAATTGTGGGCAAGGGAAGGTGGCACTTAATTTAATCAAATGTATTTCTGTATTTAGAAATACGTAAGTTACAGTCTAATGTGATGAAAATGGAAATGCTAATAACTGTATCCCTGGGATTTCTCTAATTCAACCTAATTTCAAAAGGTAACAACAAATGCACCATTTTTTTATAGGGTCATAATAATATTTCTAATATATATCACAGTACAGTGATAGAAGATGTGCACTGACCAACAGGAAATGGGCACGTCATGTCTTTAAAGAATGCTGGCTGGCACATTACATAGCACAGATCTGACACAGGATTATTGGCTGGTAGGCTTAAAGGTCAGGTCTGTAGCTGGGTGATGAACAGTGATTTCTCTGTGCCTGCCAAGGTCACGTAAGCTTTAGACAGTAGACAGGAAAATGACCAGCCCGCCATCACTTTCTTGAACATGCTCCATGAAACGAATGGCATGATGAGAAATGAGATATACTAGTACAGAAACTAAAAGATGAGCATGAGCCTGGAGTTAAATTGCTCAGATCTTATAAGAAAGTATTGCTAAACCACTGTCTGTACTGTGATGAAATCTACATATTTACTCAAAATATTTTGCTGGCCATTAATTGGGGCATGTTGTTTAAATCGGTTTGGAATGGGGCAGGATGGTTGGAATCCTGGGTGCTATTGTATGTATCAGGGGCCCTGGCTCTAACATGGCTGTGGGATGGTGCTGAGGAGGAGGGACGGAATCAGATAATCCTGTCTTTCTTTCTTTCTTTATCTTTCTTCTACGCACCACATAACAACTGCAAACTGATCAAGCACCCACATGAGGAATGATTTGTGCTCGAAAAGATTTTTTGCTTTGCCACTTTCCTAACAACACTTTTGGAATTACATAAGGGTGATAGTTGCAGCTGAAAATCAAAACAGCCTCAGCGCACTTGGCCGGCATCGTCGCAATATCTGCTCATTCCAACATCGTCATTGTTTCAGTTTACTGAACCTCCACCTGTGAATGAGTCACATCTAATTGTAATAGGTTGCAGTGGGTTGATCTGAACCTCATCCAAATGTGGAGAGCCTTCTATCTCTCTCTCTCTCTCTCTATGTCTGTGTCTCTCTCCCTACAGACAGAGCAAATTAAGGGGTCACACCCTGGGCTCTGGTCTGAGTCACCAACCCTCCTCAGCACACACACAGGGCTCCATGTCACAGCGAAGGCCTCCTGTGGACTGGGAATGTTGTCTGTTTATGGATGTTTTGCAGGGTATTATTATTATTATTTGATGTTTATATTGTGGGGCTGCTGGAGTTATGAATAGTTTAATCATTTGCGATCGCGGGAATGCTTTGTATTACAGGGGAATAGAAAAAGTCCTTCCTCTGTAGAGACTGAACGTGCTACCATAGTAATCACTAGCTAATGACACACTTTCCTCGGACCCCCACACTGGCCGGGACAGATTGGCACGGGACGCCCGGATCAGCGGCTCGACCCCTAGGTGCCTGATGTGGGTGGCCGTTGGCTCCCGGCCGGTGCCTTGCCTGGCGGCCTGTGGCCCCGCTGCTCTTGATCCCAGGGACTGCATCTCTCTCTCCACCACTGTGTTTTCACCGTGACCACTCGCACCTGATGCCACATCCATCATCCGCTCACCTGCAGAAATAATCAAATGAGAGAGGTAGGAGGATGTGAAAGAAACCTATATGGAATTAGGGTGGTACACCATAGTCAGTAGACCTTATGGCTCAATCTCATCATAGAACCTGAGAAAATGCAATGCACCGCTGAATATCAGATTCTAATTAGACATTAATTCAAGATTCAAGGTTTATATTGTTCTCATTCTAATATAATATAGTTTCTGTAGTGATAACTTACACAGGGATTTGTACAATGAAACCTGTAACCATTTATTGTATGTAATTCGTTGTCAGGAGATGTTTATTCAGCATTATGTAACAGCCAGTTGTAAAAAAAAAAAAAAGAAAAGAAAAAAGTTTGCGTGAGGTTTTCTTCACCCTTTCTTCTGTTCACAAGCTGAATTTTTGTTCTCATTAACGTCAAGAGACAGAGAAAGAGAGTTAGATAGTGTTATATAGCACGTTGGGGTAGTGATTGGCACTGTGGCCTTGAAACCCAGACCTGAGGCGAGGGTCGAGCCCTCACACCTTTAGAGTTTGCATGTTCTCCCTGTGCTTTGTTGGTTTCCTCTAGATACTCCGGTTTCCTCCTACAATCCAAATACTTCACAGTGGCATCTTGGCATATCCCTGTAGTGTGTGGGTGAATGCTACTCTGAGATGGACTGGTACCCCGTCCAGGGTTTCACACTCATGTAGTATGGAAGTTTCCTAATTACTGCATGAACCTGCATCCTTATATAACTGAAAAAAGGCCAATTAAAAAAGTGACTGTGCCAGATTTAAATATGAAGTACAGTAGCTACGGTACTGTATGTAAATATTGACTTGAGTTTCATTGCTGTAGTATACAATTATATTGGACTTTTACACAGTAGCTTAATTTTAGCCTTTCATTTATGATGAAATGTTTGTGCTATTTTGCATAAAAATGGAAATCTCAGGATATACAGTAGTATGAAGATATTCTACGGCAGCAATGTAAATGCATTTAAACATTTATTCTGCTTTATCATAACTGCACCTGCAGAATAATCCTTTGTCTTTCATGTCTAGTTAGATAGAACATAAAAACAACAATGGCATTAAAAAGCTTGGACCATTTAGAAAACACTATTAAATCCAGTCCAGGCTCCGGCATTTTTGTCGGAATTCACAAAACCCCAGGATGCAATTTGAGGAATGCTTCATAAAAATAAGATGAGTAGGTGCATGACATTTTCAGCAGGCTCTGTGGTAGATGGCATGCCCTCAGCAGGGACCGGGATTCTCACAGCCTGGTTCGATGCGGTGGGCAGGTGCAGCTTGATGCAAGCAAAAAAAATGGGAGGCCAATATAAAGGGCAAACATCCTTCAGATTTGCAGAGGAAAAAGTCTCCGCCCACCATCCTAAGGCATCGAATCAATCTGATATGCATCACTCTACGGGAAATCTCAACACTTGACACGTTTATTCCCTCCATATTTCCTTAGCTGTAAATTGTGGGTGTTCATTATCTAGTCTTGAGAGGTGGTTTTCATAGCAGTTGGTGTTAGATAGTTGGGAGACAATACATCCCATCA
Organism: Channallabes apus; assembly: GCA_030522415.1. Classification (NCBI taxonomy): domain Eukaryota; kingdom Metazoa; phylum Chordata; class Actinopteri; order Siluriformes; family Clariidae; genus Channallabes; species Channallabes apus. Next base: position 43,837,831 of record CM060109.1, read on the forward strand.
TTCACTATTGAGCTTACTGGAGGAAAGCAATTTTCCAGAGAAAAAAAAAAAGGAGTCTAATGTGATTGTTTACAACAACAACAAAAAACACACATACCTAATTAAATACTACAGTCCATACAGCTTGCATATCATATCTACTGTACATGTACATTTCAATGACCTATTCTAGTTTGGTCGAAGAAATGCTATTTTCTTCTAATGTAGGAAATCATTTCGCTCTATCTGAAAGCACCCCAAATGAACACCCACTCCCTCTCCCCAGGGGCTGCTGGGACAGCTTTTCTCATAACGTATAATGACAGCAGAAAGTGCCACTGCCAAGATCCTGCAAAGTGACTGAACAGAATGGCAGAATAAGCTTCTCGCTTCTTGCTGCTGTCCTTGTAAACATGTAAGCATTCTTTTTGTGTTGAGAATAACACTGTTGGTATCAGCAGTATAAGGGTCTTTAAAAATGTTGTGGTTTGTAGAGAAGCTGAATGCAATACACACATGCTGAGACTTAAGAGGCGGATGATTTGATGATGGGCCAATATATATGTGCGGTATAAACACACACGCACACACATGCACAAGCACACACACCCTTTGGTTGATGTGGGTTGAAAAATGCTGACTTCGTGGATCTTCTTGTTTGTCCGGCACATTCCTTGGGTGCTTGATCAGATTGGGGTTTGGGGAATTTGTATGGAGGAGAGGTAGGCAGTCAGGCTCTTTGGCTACTGGGCCAAGTACATGGTGAGCTGTGGTGCACTGGGTGTTCTGGTGTTCTGGTATCTCTCTTAGCCAGGATGACTTTTTTGGCAAGTTGTGCTGCATTGGTTGTTCTGTGGTATTAGACCAGACGTGCTGACTTTTGGTCACCACAGTCATGGGTGAGCCTTGATCCTAACCCTAATCCTAACCCTAATCCTAATCCTAACCCTAATCCTAACCCTTGATGCCCATAATCCTGTCCCACCCTTTTAATGGTATATATTTGAAATGTTATTATGTTAATGTTATGGCTGATCGGTGTATGATCAAAAGAACTTCTATACACTGATCAGACATAACATTAACACATTCTTATTATTTATTTATTTATTTTTTTCTTATTTATTCATTTTCTATTTATTACTCTTGAATAATAATAAAATTTCCAGTCTGTCAAAAAATGAAGAAAATCTGAAATGAGACCGGAGACGTCTTTCATAAGATTTAAATAAATGTCCGGATAACACCATCTGATCCACAATAACAACATCTATTATTTTTTATTCTTAAATAGCAACACGTTATCCAATCCGCATGCAACTTGGCGCAGGTTTTATGCCTGATGCATTTCCTGATGCAACCCTACCATTTTATCCCTCCTTGGGACTGGCACTGCGTCCAGTGGATGGGGTTTGGACATTGATGGAGGAATTGAACCCGGGCTATACACATACTGTATACACAGATATAAGGGTGCACTGTACAAGCCTATGGAGTCAGTGTTATGATCTGCGGTTGCTTCAGTTGGTCAGGTCTAGACTCAGCAACAATATAAATGAAGTCAGCTCATAACCTGAATGTATTGAATGATCAGGTTATCTTGAATAGTGCTTTTTTTCCCCTGATAGCACAGCCATATTCAAATAGTGGTTCTGGGAACAGGAGGAATCATTTACACACACAAATTGGCCACCACATCGAGAGATATAATCAATGCTACAGGGAGTCGAATTAAATCTTAGAAAGTGGGACTTTTTTTTTTGGCCAGGCAGTCTAATACACTAAATGCTCCTGACTATGAAGTATATTGCAGTTTATAAGCAAAGTGTTACATAAAATGCTACTTATTACTTGATACTTATTTTCTTGTGGGTGTAACGTATCGATTTTATCTCCAGACAGACCGATGGCCAAAAGCAGCACGTATACAGTAACTCAACCTCGGCTTCTGATGTATGTGTGAGACACTGTGATAAGACATTCTTGGATATTTTATATTGCTTTAGGCTTTTAAGGATTCTGAGGGTTAATCTAAGACATGTGTGCAGAGAAGATCGATAGCAGCACATCTAAAACCAAGCGGGAAAAAGAAAGCAATTTATGGGATTCTCAATCTAACCAAAGTCATATTTTTGGCGCTGAGATAAAAACAACAAAGGGTGAAGTAAACAAGGTGGCAAAGCAAAGTGACCAGACAGCAGATCAATGTAGATAAATGACATTGAACATCTTTCACTGAAACTGTAATAAACCATGAAGATCCTATCAAGGGGTTGCGATACAGTAGCAGACCATTCGATCCACACACACACCTTGGCATTGGTTTTTACACTACTGTAGATGCCCAGGCGGCACGGTGGTGTAGTGGTTAGCACTGTCGCCTTGCACCTCCAGGGTCTGGGTTCGATTCCCCGGCCAGGCTCGATTCCCGTCTCTGTGTGCATGGAGTTTGCATGTTCTCCCCGTGCTTGGTGGGTTTCCTCCGGGTACTCCGGTTTCCTCCCACAGTCCAAAGATATGCAGGTTAGGCTAATTGGCGTTCCTAAATTGCCCGTAGTGTGTGATTGGGTGTGTGAGTGTGTGTATGTGTGTGTGCCCTGCGATGGATTGGCACCCTGTCCAGGGTGTACTCCGCCTAGTGCCCGAAGTCTCCTGGGATAGGCTCCAGGTCCCCCGCGACCCTGAACACAGGATTAAGCGGTATAGAAAATGAATGAATGAATGTAGATGCCCATCCTGATGGATCCTTCTTATTTTTCTAACCACACTTGTGGCCCTTCACTGCAGGCCACTAATAATGAGACTCGAACCCGGATCCTCAGATCGACCAAGCCATCTGAGCCCCCAAATGTGTACTCATATAAATGTCTTATTGGACCAGCTCTGCTGTTTTTGTTTGTTCTCTGTCCTTCGATTTTACTGTTTGCTGTTATACATTTTTTTTCTTCCCCTTCCATTTCAGTTTTCTATCCTGTTTAAGCGGCTTTGCTTTTTTTTTTTTTTTTTTTCTTTCGCCTGGCCGTGCATTGTAATTAGGAATTTGTATTTGTAAAGACTTGTCGGGTTAAATTAAAGGTTAAATAAAAATAAAATAAATAAAAAAATATGTGTGTGTGTCCTTTGTGAATAGAAGAGGCGGTGTGAGGTGGGCTGTGTGCGAAGAGTGGAACGTAACAATGATGTTGGTGAAAAGAGTGTAATTACCTGCAGGGACCCGCTGGGAGGTCTCATCTGGATCGCCTCTGCCTCCGTCTTTAGTCTCCATCTGAGGCTCGGCTGCTTCGTCCTCCGTGGTTTCAGAGTCTGCGGGTGAGAAACAAGCCAATCACGCTGAAATCTAAAACCTGGCAGGTTGAAATGATGAGTGCAATCAAGTAGGAAAATAGATCCAGCTAATAAAATTAACTCTACAGCTGAGGCTGCTCTGTGTTTTCAGTTCGAGCTCTCTCTCTCTCTCTCTCTCTCTCTCTCTCTCTCTCGGTCTAGGAGCTGACTTTGTCCCAGTCTTGCCATCAAAAGTAGGAATCAGAGTAAAACAATTTACAGATCTGATCTTCGAAATTTCTAAGCGATATGTAAGAAAACGAAAAAACAGAAACTCCAGAACTTCATAATGAACCGAGTAAAGGAATGAAAACATACAGTAGGATGGATTTTTAAACGGGTGACAAAGTCCTATAATGGTGTAGATGCGAAAGTGAGAAAAGGCCATTACCATAACTCTGTTTCCTGCACGAGCGAAATACTTCGCTTCCATAGCGGCAGAGAGGAGAAGAAAACAGGAATGCACTGTTACTATAGAAACCGGTCCCAGCCCCAGTGAATCAGTCACACACACTCTATCCCTCTTTCTTTTCTATCTATCTATCTATCTTTTTTTTTTTTTATTGCTGAGTATGCATTAATTTTCTAACAACACTGTCACTGATAACCTTCATGCTGACACGCAGGGGTCTGAATCAGAACAGTATTATATTTTATTGCAATTTTCGCCTTGAAGGCCACGTTTTAAGTAGGAAAAATAGAAGAAATTGGAACAAAACATGAATTTTTAGTTTTTTTTATCTCCATGTGTCTGGTAAGTGATAGATGCTATACAGCATGTCCTCTCTCTCACGATTAGATCATTCTCAGGAAAAGACCATGATACGGATCTCAGACAGTGTAGCGATCACTGGGTTTATTCGCTTTTCTCCTGCAGGACTGGTTGTCTACACTGGAAGCATCTATGAAATAATAAAACGCTACAGTGCGTTTATTGCCTGCTATAAAGTTTTAGAAGAATGCTATCAAGACTACGGCATGCAACGAGACAAAAAGTCAGAACACTTTATGTTGCGTCCTGTTAAAGACGCTATAAAGTACAGTATGTTAAAGTGATATAAAATTAATTTGACTATTAATCAGAGGATTGATTTTGATTTCATTTTACAGAAAGTAACTCTTTATTTCTTTCAAAGAGCAGATAAGGTGCAAGTCATCGAGTGAAATTATTCATTATTCATTATTCATTATTAATTAGGTCTCGTACGTGTCGGCTAAATTGAGGTATTGTCAGCTCTCACTTAATCAGTGCGCTCTCCGACAGATGCCAGAATTTTCTCTCCTGCATGACTGCCCTTTCTTTCTCTCTCACACACACATACACACACACACACACACACCACAAATGCAATGAAAGAGGCACTAACATAATAATCCCATCCCCATAACATTCAAGTACAACACAAATGAAAAATCATAATTCAATTCAACCAAAAACAGATTTATTATTATTATTATTTTTTTTTTTTTTTTAAATATATAAAACATATAAAACACAGTCATACTCTGTGACAGTTCACACAGTAACACAAACGTGGTCAGCATTAAGATAAAGGATGGTTCTTGGAGACACTGTAAACACAGCGAAGCTCATTTTGGTGACAAGGATACATTATTCGTCATTATCTCGTTATCTGCTATGCACCTGTATCACAGCAGTCCATAATCATATATGGTCGAGTGGAGGATTTCCAGCAGTGGCACAATAAGACTCGGGTGTCTGTGCTCGTAAATCAGCGCACCGTAAAAACACCAACTAATAAAGAACAAGCAGAAGAAGAGGTGCTCAATTCAGATGTATGTTGTTGTTGTTGTTTTTTTTATGTATTGTCACATTATTGAAAGCATGGTATGCATAATTTCCTGAAAGACAGACGTGAATGCTATTTTCACTCAATTTGAATCAGCTATGGTTCAAATTTCTATCAAGCTTTTAACAGAAAAACAAATAGTGATACACAACCTCGAATAGCTGTTATTGTAAATATGGACTGCATTGATCACTTGTAGTTAAAACGCATCCTCAGTCTTAAGCACACACCAGGCTCTACGATCAATGACAGACTTGGTGATGTGATTGTAAAATCTCTTTTTGTAATAACCTGTTATCTATAAAACCAAACACACCATGGGTAAACCGGCCAAATGTTCGGTTTGAGTGTCCGGTTTTCTGAAATAAAAAAGAGAAGGGGAAAAAAAAACATTTAAGTGAACAGATTTCAAAACACAAGGTATATCAAGATGTTTGTGCAATTCATAACAAATCAGATGATTAAAAAAAAATAATAATGCACATGCACACATAGAGGACATGGAAGAAATGTCCACATAGCAACAGTGCTTTCAGAAGTATTCACCCCCCCCTTGAATGTTTTTACATTTGTATTATTACAGCTTGGAATTAAAATGAACTTTTTTTTTTTTTTTTTAAATACCATCATACAGTTAAAAACTAAAATGATTGACGGATTTTCAAGAACTTTGTAACACACTTGTTAATCTTCATGATGCTGTTTGTTTTTGGTATGTTCTCATGGAACAGGTGTATTTATACTCAGATAATGAGACATTTTAATTACAACTTCATTTTGCTTCATTTAACTAATTATGTGGATTCTGATGGCAGTTTCACACCAGCAGGGTTGAATCATTATGAAATTACAAGATTTATTTATTTTTTATTATTTAAAGTGAACTTATCCCCCCCCCCCCCGACCCAATTTACTTTTAAGCATTTTGTGTATCATGATAAACAGTATATAACCGCAGTGAAATCAATTTCAGGAAGATTTTGGCCGTGTTTATGTGTGTATAGTACATACCATAATATTCACCATAGGGCTGTACTGAGTACCAGGGTTTGTACTATGAGACTTCAGTGGGAAGAACTGTATTATGAATAGTACCACCGTCCTTTAGGGACTACCATGTTAGATATTTTGGCACCAGTGGGTACAATGGTAGTATTATGGTGTGTACTACAATACTTTAGTAAATACCAAAATTATTCACTTATTACCTTATTGGGTACCACAGTGACTATCAAAGTTCAGCAGGTATCTGATATGAAACGTTTTTGGAATTCAATTAATGTTACAATGTTACAATTCACTCCCTCACTCATCTTCTATACCGCATTTTTCTGTATTCAGGGTCGCGGGGAACCTGGAGCCTATCCCAGGATGCTTAGGGCACTAGGCGGGGTACACCCTGGACAGGGTGCCAATCCATCGCAGGGCACACACACATACATTCACTCATTCACACACTACAGGCAATTTTGGGAACACCAATTAGCCTAATCTGCATATCTTTAGACTGTGGGAGGAAACCAGAGTATCCGGAGGAGAACATACAGTACAAACTCCATGCACACAAAGACGGGAATCGAGCCTGGCCGGGATATACATACATCGAATCCGGACCCTGGAGGTGCAAGGCGACAGTGCTAACCACTACACCACCGTGCTGCCACAATGGTACTATACTATAAACATATTACTATTATTCTACATAAACATGTGTGACATGTGTTGATAGTATGCTTGTACAGTTTTTCATGGTACCGTACTACAGTAGATGGTAGAACCATGTACATACCATTGCACCAATGTACAGTATGCATCATGGTGGAATGAGGTACCACAGTGTGCTACATGTAAGATATCAGCAAATAAGTTCCAGGGTACAGGTACCGGTAAGGACATGAGCATGGCTTATCCAATACTTTGTTGTGGGTTTGTCATTGTCCTAGTGGGTTTGTCATTGTCCTATTGGACACTTTTTAGATTTAAAAGTGAAAGTGGGGCAGTCGGTGACCAAGAGGCTCATAAATTGGGTTGATATTTGGACCATGTACACCTACAGTGTTTCTTAAAATATCCTGCTCGGACTAGATCTAACCATACGAAAACATGTTAAATTATCAGAATTCAAAAGCATGGAGAAGGAGGCGATTTTACACTATTAGAAATAATCTTAATACATTTCTGTACATTTAAAAAAAAAATGTGGACATACAGTAGTGTATACTTAAAATGATTTAAGATACCGATGGTAATTTAACCAGAACTAGTTAGTCATGGTAACGGTTTACAGATAGACCACATGGAACAGGACAGATATGTTGTTTATTGCAATTTTGCATCCTGCATCTGAATTTTCCTCCCTAATACCATTTTAAGGTAATAAATAAGTGGATAGGGAGGTTGTGGTTGAGGCAGAGGGATACAGAGGCTGGGATTCGGCATGCCTCCTGTCACTCCCAATTTATTAGCCACTGTGAAACAGATGCACTTGCAATGCCTGTGGCATCCGAGATTTCTGCCCTTCTCCCCAGAATAAGGTTAACTAATAACATTAGTTATGGATGGTATCTGTCATAGTGGCTTAGAGATGGAGCAGCTGTACTAGAGGGCATTATGGCAAGAAGGAAAGGAAACTACAGTAAGCTTGAAATCAGGAGTCATACATCAAAAACCTATATAAATAAGAGTTTGTTCGGAGCAACAGGTTGCGTCATGCTATTTTTTTTTCTTTTTTCTTTTTTTAACAGTGTGACATTTTTAGAATACTACATTCTCCCTCCTTCACATCCTCCCATGTGGCTTGTCAAGGTTTTCTGATCACATTACAATGTTTGCTTTGGTGTTATGGATGGATATATAGTTCATGCGCATCCAATCTATTTGTATGGACATTTATGGGTCTTTAAAATCGCTGAAAAATTAATGAACAGAGTGGGATTCTAAATGATATGTTACGAAGTAATTTTTCATTATCTCCAATGTTTAGCATTTTTATTAGGGTGAAAAGCCAAGTAGCACTCAAGAGAGCAAGTAGCATGCATAATACACGAGAGGCATTCTTCTGGCGCTCGATTAGTCCAATCTGTGAACAAATAATGACATGCCACATACTGTAGTGCGCAAATGGAAAATGATGGTGGCTCAGATTAATAGTAATGTGAAATACGCGCAAAAGAGGACGGATCAGAGCTGGCTTACTGTTTCTTGCATCTCCACTTGTTATTTAACCTCACTTCTTTTAACTCAAATGTACAGTATGCAAGTTGTACAGTCGGGAATATTAATGGCCAATCATTTAAGTAATCATAATTTGTTGAGGTTGTTCAAATAAAATGTCAAATTTTTACATTATTGGTCCAAGTAATCTAATATTTATCATTCATTCATTCATTCATTCATCTTCTATACCGCTTTATCCTCTATTCAGGGTGGCGGGGGACCTGGAGCCTATCCCAGGAGGCTTAGGGCACAAGGCGGGGTACACCCTGGACAGGGTGCCAATCCATCGCAGGGCACACACTCATACGCACATTCACACACTACGGTCAATTTAGGAACGCCAATTAGCCTAACCTGCATATCTTTGGACTGTGGGAGGAAACCGGAGTACCCGGAGGAAACCCACCAAGCACGGGGAGAACATGCAAACTCCATGCACACAGAGACGGGAATCGAGCCTGGCCAGGGAATCAAACCCGGACCCTGGAGGTGCAAGGCGACAGTGCTAACCACTACACCACCGTGCCGCCACTAATATTTATCAATGTTTATCAATTAATTTCCTTTGCAGTCGACAATTATAAGTGTAATGATGTGGTGGTGGTAATGTGTGAAACTGAGGGGTTGTCTGACGTCAGTGTTGTATCTCTGATTCATGTTTCGCTCAAACTGTTCCTTTGTCTAACGACATTCTAAGATCCCCAGTTAACAGAGAACAACTAGATCCTGTCACATTTTCCAAGCTAACACCCATCTAGTGAACACGGCCAAAGACAGACAGGCTCAGCAAGCCGAGAGCTGGCCGCCCAGCGAGGATCTCCAGCCCGCCATCTGCGCCATAAAGAACACAAGCCACGCTCGCCATTCTGGGGCAGATATGAGTAAACGGGTCATGTCCAGTATATAGTGTTGACATTCAGTCACTGAGTACTACGATGCACTAGGGAAATTAATGCAGCAAAGAGGACAGTTTTTGGCTAACTGTTTGGCCTCTGTGTTAATACAGCACAGAAGATGCTATAAAATATTGAGCTGCCATAGCTGGCAGTCAAATCTGGATGGCGTTAACAAGATGAGGAGGACAATTCGAACAGGCTGTGGTCTGAGGAAGTAAAGAGAGGAAAATTAGCTTTAGGTTTTAGTTGGAGAATCAGTGGACCATGTGATGGTGGGCAAATCAAACTTTTGAATTGAATTGTTCTATTGCAGGGCATATGCTGTCATATGCATACGATTTCACTATTGTACCAGCTTACCATTGTAAGCTTTGCTTTTATTAACACTTGTCTTCATTTAAGAACGTACAGTAATGTAGCATTCAAGGGTTAACTACAGTACCGCATTTTATTCTCTTTAAATTTATTCATTCATTAATTTTCTATACCGCTTAATCCTGTGTTCAGGGTCGCGGGGGACCTGGAGCCTATCCCAGGAGACTTCGGGCACTAGGCGGGGTACACCCTGGACAGGGTGCCAATCCATCGCAGGGCACACACACATACACACACTCACACACCCAATCACACACTACGGGCAATTTGGGAACGCCAATTAGCCTAACCTGCATATCTTTGGACTGTGGGAGGAAACCGGAGTACCCGGAGGAAACCCACCAAGCACAGGGAGAACATGCAAACTCCATGCACACAGAGACGGGAATCGAGCCTGGCTGGGGAATCGAACCCAGACCCTGGAGGTGCAAGGCGACAGTGCTAACCACTACACCACCGTGCCGCCTCTTTAAATTTATTTGAAGAAATAAATAAAGCTGTTCTTTAGAGCTGACATTCTGTATAGTTTCTCAATAGGGTTGCATCTACTGTATATCTATATGGTTACAGGATATCTGATTGCTACAGTGCTCAATTACTTAAATATCTTAGCCATCTTGCTACTGTGGGTAGCTAATGTAATAAATTCTAATGTTAAGAATGAGCCTAGTAGAGTATCTGTATCTGGGTAATATACAGTAAATTGAGATTCAACAACTCTACAGTACGTCATACCTGATTCCTTAGGTATGGATGGTATAGCAGTATATGCTTCCCTACATTTCAATACATTAAATTTACTGATATGTTCCATGTTAATGATGTGTAGATACCTGTTATGGAAAGATCAGCTTTTGCAACCAGTTTCATCAAGAGCTCCAAAATTATAGCAGTTTTGCCTAAACAAACATCACAAAGTGGTGGAATTCTTATGATGGTCTGATCACTTGTTCAAAATATAACTACATGCTCATAAATAACTCTAATGCAATTATTGGCTGCATGACGTTTCAGGTTCGTAAGCCCTGAAAGCCATTTCGTTCTTATCCAAGCGACTTTCATCACTCACATACTGTACACACACCGTTGCCATGTGGTAAATGAGTCACTTCACACTTTGGAGTGCACGTCCCCCACAGTCACCCAGGGTGCTTGCTCATTGTGCTTGAGCTCGAGTCAGCAGCTGAAGTTAGCAATGGAAGCCCAGACTCTCACTCTCATCACACCCTCTCCCTACAGTTATCACACACTGTTGTTCTTTATGGATCTCTTACTGGGACTGATTATGTCAGGAGGATTACTGAGAGCTTATCAAGCCAAATATGGACGTTTTGGTCGAATCAGAGGGGAATAAATCCATCATGTTTATTTTTGACCTAAATCATTTCACCCGATAGTGGAAGGCTTTTCATTAGCAAATGATATGGGATTGACTGTGAAGTCCTTAGAGTTTTGTGTAGAATATCTGATTTGGGCAAATAATGTAAAGTGTTTATATTAACTTCTAATTTAAAATTCACTTCTCAGTAATTATCAGGGGATTATTTCTGGTAATCTGCTAATGGGAATATTCTGGGTATATGTGATCAATAATCTGATTCTTTTGTAATTCAATAGCTCAGATCAGCTTGAATAATGAGCTTGAATCTAAAATAGTATACTATTCTTTTTATATGTGTTTAAACAATCTAGTGACAGTCAAAGTCTGATAGTTACTACTAAGATGGAATCACCATTTTTCATGTTAAAACAATTACTATGTCTATAAAACCCCTACATTGTTTACATGTCTTTACACCTACTGTACTGTATAGGTGACACAAACTACCGAATTTAATAATGTTCCAGTTATTATTAACGCAAATCAATTGGTAGCATCATTAATACAGTAGGTTCTATTTTACAAAGCTGGAAAATAACAGTCGTGTCTTCGCTATCCCCGTCTCATCCTTTCTCCACCTGTCTGCCTCCGTCTGCAGACTAAAGATCCAATTATCTCTCTCTTTCACCTACCCCCCCCCCCCCCATTCCCTCCTCTGCCCTCCTCTTTTCATCACTCCCGCTTTCCTACTGATTTCCATTAGCCCCAAGAGCTGAGGAAAAAGGGTACGCGTCACGTTCGCACATCTCACCTGCGAGATGTTGATGTGACACGTTCCCACAAAAAAGAAAAAAAGAAAAAGAAAAAAGAATAGAATGTTTAGAAAGAAATCCTGAATTTCGGTTTATGTTGAAGAGAACACGTCTTGGTTTGCTGTCGAGCTATTCTATCTTTGTTTCGGCATGGTTCCTGACTTGTAGTGTGGCACAGACACATTTTTTCCCCTCTTTCTCTTTGTAATATTGATCTATCACTAGAGCATGGAGAAGAGTGCTTTCATGGACGCTTTGATAACAGAACAAAAGATTTACTGACAATGCCTTGATGCTGCACCAGACCCAGGGACAGCTGGGAAATGTTGCATTTGATCACTAAAATTAGGTTAGGTGTTATTAATCAGTGCTTTCTCTGTAAAAAAAAAAATTAAGTTGATTTAAATGAAAATAACAAGCAAAAACAAAAAGCAAAACAAACCAATCTTTACCATAAGAGATAATGAGATTGATGTTATAAGCGATTTTGGTTTATTACTCTTCGACCCGTAATAGCCTTCATGCTGATTTACCATATGTTACCCCCTTTTCTGTGGGGGACCTTAAAAAATGCAAGGCCTTATAAATATCCAATGCTTATATAATTTGTAAATTGTTTGGGAATTCATAAAATTATCCAATTAACTATTGATTTTGCCACTTGCTATTAGAAACCAACCATTTTTATTGCTCATAAGCACCTCTGTAGCACAAAAGCCACACATGCCTTTGCAAAACTAGGAAACCCATGTATGGTTCAATGAACAGGGAAGACCCGTAAATAGCTAAAAGCTCTAGTTATCCCCATGTCCGTCATGCAAAAGATAAACAACGAATTGGATTTGCATTGGAGTGCGATGGTGTAAGCACTGTCACTTTGTTTATAGATGAAGGGTGGGGCTCATCAGTCACAGTCATCTTATTGTGTAGTATCCCTATTTAGGGAACTAAAACTAGGACAAAGCTTACACAGACTACACACACACACACCAAAAGCCGAACGTAACAAATATGGGTTAAAGCTGTGACACCAAAACACGTCTAGAGAAGAAGTTTAAAGGAAGAGACATGCAGGACTGACCTGGAAGCGTTTCTTGGACCAGATTTTCTTCATGGCTTGAAGAAATCCTGTTCTTCTTTTGCGTTTGGGGGAGCCCAGGCACTCTGAGACCTGGGGATTGACGGTTAGACCTGGAGCTGACCCGATCGCATCAGTAAAAGCATGACCAGGATCCAGTGTCGATCTGAGACGAAGTGTCACTTGGGAGGGGAAAACGAATTGCTCTCAGTTGGCTGGAGCAAATGTCGTTTGGTTCTGAGCGGAAAACATTTCATTACCAAAAAAAAAGTGGTGCTGCTCTCTTCTCAGAACTTCTTTAGTTAGAACCTACATATGAGAACGCACAAAAGACCGGACCATCTTTCAGTTCAGGATGGGAGTCAAACTGCAGAGAAGAAAAGAAAAAATTACAGCTCGGGAAAAAAAACGATGATTTAAAAAATAAGATTAAAAAAAGATAATAAAAAAAAAAATTGGAGGATAGCACTGCTTGCTCTTCTCTAAAGCTCCTCCTGAAATATTTAATGTTCAGGAGTCCCACTCAAGCTGAGTAGCGTCAAAGCTGGAACAAACCCATCAACACTGAGCACGGAGATGTGCTGTATAATCAACACAGAAGAGGCTGCTCAGACAATAGCAGCACCAGAGTGAGAGAGAGAGAGAGAGAGAGATGAGAGGGGGAGGGATAGCATTCATGCAATCCTACTCCGTTTTACAGAGATGGAGAGAGAGAGAGAGAGAGAGAGAGATAAACAGAGAGCGAGAGAGAGAGAGAGAATGAGTCAGCCCTAAAGAGAGCGTCATGCAGACTGGGAAAGCATTTTGTTCTTCTATCTTCATTATTCTTCTTTATACCCCCTTCCTTCTCTCCACTACTTCCTCTCCAATTCTGTATCCAAGTGAGGCTCTTTAGGTGTGTGTGTATAAGCAATAGAGCGAGAGGGAGCGAACGAGAGCGAGAGAAAGAGAGAGAACGAGAGGGAGAGAGAGAGAGGGAGACGCAGCCTCCTCACCCACAGCCCATGTTACATGCTCAGGATCAGTGCCCATGACGTCCTAGCAGCCTCTGGGCAATAAACATTTGTTGTTTAAATGGCAATCAGCAATGTCGATTTTTTTTTATTATCTATTTATTTACATTTACATTTAGGCATTTGGCAGACGCTCTTATCCAGAGCGATTTACATTTTTTATCTCATTACACATCTGAGCAGTTGAGGGTTAAGGGCCTTGCTCAAGGGCCCAACAGAGGCAACTTGGTGGTTGTGGGATTTGAACCTGGGATCTTCCGAACCGTAGTCCAATGCCTTAACCACTGAGCTACCCCTGAATCCAGTTATTCATTTTTTTTTTATAACCAAAATGTCAGGTTTCTCATATTTCCTTCTTTCTTTATGATAAACCCACATAGAGGAAAAAAGGTTCTTAACATTAAATGTTCCATTCAATTGACCCTTTAACGATTTTATGTAACGTGCGTACAGTATAACCCTACAACTGATCAAATATATAACCCCAAATATTGATTACAAACAATATTCAATCCTTGTTTTTGTTTTGTTGTGTAATTTCCCCCCAAACAAACAGCAATAAATTTGTACAGTTTTGTGCATTTGGTAAAAAAATTAAATAAAAAATAAATAAATAAAAAAGGCATAAAACTCAAGGAATACTGTACAGTACATAGTGAAGAGGGGGAAATGAGGTCATGAGCCTCTAGTGACCTAAGGTATGCATTAAATGGTGTTCAGTGTTCAGATTACTATGTCGATTCCTACAACAACAAATTTAATTAAGTTTTAATTAAACTTGTCTACAAGGTATTCAAGTCAAACTGGGACTTTTGATTCAGTTATGAGAGTAACGACTCCCTTTATTCGTGGATATAATCCCTGCTACACTAATGCACTTATCCCAGCATTTCACTAGTGCTTACAGTAGATACCATCTACTGTAGATAGAAAGATTTGTCAGTACATGGCGCTATGACTAGCCTGCCTCCTTCATGTCTTCAGCACTGATGAAATGCTGCTCTCTCAGGAACTCTTTTAATGGTCCTTTACTTTAATGGGGGGAAAAAACTGTCTGGTTTGATCAAAAAAGACATTCTTTTCATTATTGCAGGACAATGCACAACCTCATTCTGCCCACTCCAGCACTTGTACATTACTGACACATCCCCGTACTGTCCTGGACTGGCTACAATGTTTTTGGACCATTAAAGGAGTTCTGAAAATAAAAAGTATTGGTTTGACTTGAACACACTTTGGGCGGCGCGGTGGTGTAGTGGTTAGCACTGTCGCCTTGCACCTCCAGGGTCTGGGTTCGATTCCCCGGCCAGGCTCGATTCCCGTCTCTGTGTGCATGGAGTTTGCATGTTCTCCCCGTGCTTGGTGGGTTTCCTCCGGGTACTCCGGTTTCCTCCCACAGTCCAAAGATATGCAGGTTAGGCTAATTGGCGTTCCTAAATTGCCTGTAGTGTGAGTGTGTGTATGTGTGTGTGCCCTGCGATGGATTGGCACCCTGTCCAGGGTGTACCCCGCCTAGTGCCCGAAGTCTCCTGGGATAGGCTCCAGGTCCCCCGCGACCCTGAACACAGGATAAAGCGGTATAGAAGATGAATGAATGAATGAATGAATGAATGAACACACTTTGTAAAAAAAAAAAAAAATGAAGAAAAAAAAAAAGAACCTCCAAAGAACCTTTCAAGAACCATTCATTCTCCTCAGGGTCAAAAACTCATTTTTACTTTAGCCACATTTTGTATATTGTGTTTTGTATTCATTCATTCATTCATTTTCTGTACCGCTTTATCCTCTATACAGGGTCGCGAGCCTGGAGCCTATCCCAGGAAACTTAGGGCACAAGGCGGGTTACACCCTGGACAGGGTGCCAATCCATCGCAGGGCACGCACACACACACACACACACACACTATGAGCCTGGCCGGGGAATCGAACCCGGATCCTGGCGGTGCAAGGCGACAGCGCTAACCACTACACCACCGCGCCGCCGTGTTTTGTATTATGTAATACTTACTTATGTAGAACTACAGTATAAGTAAGAGAGTTTCAAGCAGAACCTCTTCAGGATGCAGAGAAGCCCTAATTACCCAAACCCTGGCGGGACATTTATTGCTACACTCTTACATAAACTTAAACGTACAAATCTCAAGGCTTCTTTGGCTTCTATTTCTTTGGCAAACCTTTAAAGGATTGCTTCCAACCTTACAAGTGAGTGCTTCCTATTCAGAGAATGTTCAGAGCAGAACATCTTTAGGCAGCAAATAACTTAACAATCATCCAAAGAGGCCTTGAGGAACCATTTAAAAAATAAAAATAAAAAAGTGTAGCGTTTTGTTCCACTTAAATACAGAAACATAGAAATGTTCATTTTTAAAAGCATCAACATGTAACTCCTCTACAGCTCACACTCCCACTCCAGCCCACACGTCTATATATCCTTCATCTTGCTCCTCTATGAACTTCCCACTAGTGTTACACCAGCCTCAGCTCATGATCTCCATTTTGTTTCATGCTAGCGGGTTAGCTGGAGCCTGTTCTTGGAGAAGCTTGTACACTCCTTTCGCTTTAGTTACCAAACTTTAAATTGTCAAGGCCGTGTGAAATGAAATAGTGTTTTTGTGACAACAAATCAAAAGTATGATTTATGTTGGCGGCACAGTGGTGTAGTGATTAGCACTGTCGCCTTGCACCTCCAGGGTCTGGGTTCGATTCCCCGGCCAGGCTCGATTCCCGTGTGCATGGAGTTTGCATGTTCTCCCCGTGCTTGGTGGGTTTCCTCCGGGTACTCCGGTTTCCTCCCACAGTCCAAAGATATGCAGGTTAGGCTAATTGGCGTTCCTAAATTGCCCGTAGTGTGTGATTGGGTGTGTGAGTGTGTGTATGTGTGTGTGCCCTGCGATGGATTGGCACTCTGTCCAGGGTGTACCCCGCCTAGTGCCCGAAGTCTCCTGGGATAGGCTCCAGGTCCCCCGCGACCCTGAACACAGGATTAAGCGGTATAGAAAATGAATGAATGAATGTAGATGCCCATCCTGATGGAGCCTTCTTATTTTTCTAACCACACTTGTGGCCCGAACCACACTTGTGGCCCGAAGAAAATCTTTAAATAAGAAAATGTCACTACCGGTCACTTTCTAACTCCATGATGGTTCCTGATTTTTATTTCTTTCTACATTGTAAAGTTTTGCTGAAGGCGTCCAAAAAATGCATGAATTTCCTTTGAACAGTTGATATTGAGATGTTTCTGCTACTTCTGCTCTGTAAAGACTTCATAATCTGAGCTGCTGTTAATTGGGCTTTTTGCCATTGTTATAGTTTAAATACAATGGATTGTTTTGTGTTTCAAACTGTGTAATTACTGATCAGTATATTAAATATCTGCAGACCATACCGTGCTCAATAAAACTCTGCAGTACTAATAGTATAGTGCACAAAAACAAAGGAAAAAAACACATTAAGAAAAAAGAAAAAAAACATGCCTAATTGAATAATCCAAAAATCATATCCCTGTTTTTTTATTTTTCCTCAAGGTCAGAGATCTGTTCAGGATGCATGTGTGTAACAAAGAGGGCATGTTGGTTTTGACAGAAAATTGCATTCTCATCCTGCAACACTGCTTCTACAGTGTTAAATTATGCCCTGGATATACATGCTCAGTTTCCAGCACACACCTGCTGCCTGCTTGAGTGCATCTACGAACTGCACTGACAATCCACAGGAGAAAATTACAGCAGAGCAAGAGAGTGTGAACACATGAGCTGAATGAATAACAAGAGCATCCAGTCGAGTTAAAATACGAGGTGGGAAAAAAAAAAAAAAAGTCCGGATCCATCGACCTCATATGTTTGGATTGGGACGTGTGTGGTGACTGAGGACGGTTCCACTCAATCACCATGAAGATGACCTTGGACTCGGCTGATGTGCGCAGTTTTTCAATGATGGCTTGTGAAAAGCTCCTAAATACTGTAGTATAGGACTGAAATTCCCATGGACAGGCGTATTCCTGCGTCTCCATCAACCAACGTGGGTTTTATATTAAATTGAACATCTTTCCCATTATATTATTTAGGTTTATAGCTGATAGATAGATAGACCAGGGACTGATATACTATTAGTAACCATACTATTTGATATCATCCAAAAGAGGATTTCCTACCGAGTCTGGTTCCTCGTAAGGTTTCTCAGGGCTACTGAGATACATATTCCTTGCTACTGTTGCCCCAGCTTGCTCATCAGGGACAATCTCTAACTATGATTTATAAATATAGTTGAATTGTTCAATGACATACAGAATAAGCTAATTGGCCTTGCCAAATTGTGTGTGTGTATCCTGCTTCATGCCTTAAGTCTCCTGGAATAGGCTCCAGGCTCCCGCAACCCTACAGTATATACAGGATAAAGCAGGATAGACAATTAGTGAGTGAGTAGACATTGTTCCTTGTATGAAATTCTGCATATATTTTTCTTTTTCTTACAGATCCAAGATGGCTTTGAAACTACCAATAGAAAATAGAATCGATCCAGATCTACAGTAATGCAACTCAGCCTAATCCTTCTGGGTTATCAAGAGTCTACTGTATGTATGTAGTCTACAGTATAATCAGCCCGGGACAATTGTACTGATCCGATGATACAAACCAGATTATCTCTGCATCTACTGTAACAACAACAGGTCTGATACATTTAGAAAATGTTCAACATATATTCTGCATATATACAATATATAGTGTTGCAAAATCATGGGTCATTGATTTAAGCATTTTGTTATGATCTTACAATAAGTAAGGTGGAATATGGACCAAAATCTTTAAGGAATATTACTTGTCTGTATACTTGATTAATACCTTCAAATATGATCATTTTACCCCCCCGGAAAGAACAGGGTGTCACCGCGCATCACACACTCAGTGACATCTTGGGACAATTTATAGTAGGCAATTTGGTGAGACCAGAGAACAAGAGACTCACTTGGAGAACATGCACAACTCCACACAGACAGTAAGTGGAGCTCAGGATCAGATAGATCCCGGAGCTGTAAGGCAACAACACTCCATGCTGTGTCACCATATGGTTATGTTTTTGCTTCGCAAATTAAAGCAACTTTTATTACTGTTCATAATTTTTCTTTAAACTTCATACTGTGATTTCAGCATGTAGGGTATGTCTGTCAACATATGGTATATTTCCTCATGACTTATCTGTAAATCTTCATGTCTGTTTGGGCATGTTATGTATTTACCTGTTAGTCTAAATGTGGCTCTGCTCCATCTTTCTGGCTGTGAAATATCTTGAGAGCCTGAAGGAAACACTACCAGGGAAGATATTCTAATCCGTACCCAACCACTAACATGAACAGGATCTACTCTGCAGCAAACACAGCACTGAGTTACACTGTTCACAAAATGATCTAAATTATTCTGCATACATACTGTTCCACTGTTCCGGTTGCTATAAAGGACATGTTTGGATTCAAGTGGACGTCTTTTCACCTACCGCCCCTGGCCCTTTTTATTTACATTAAACCCTTTTGCGGTTTCATTTTCTTTTAAACACCTCTTTATCTTCCCACAAATTGATTCTTGCCCACTATTACAAAACATTGAAGCTCAACCAAACAAAGGAGTCCATATGCCATCGTCAAAATTCAATCCACACATCATTGAGCAGCTAACAGGCCAGATCCAATACAGAATCAGCAGAGTTTATAATCAGCAGTGGAAGAAAGAAAAGCCTTTTACCTTAATAGTGTGTTACGCCTGAACTAAACATCTCAGAAATAAAGACGCGTAAGGTACATTTACAGTAAATAAGGAAACAGCATTAAATGTTGAGCAATTTCCTTTTTTTTTCCTTAAAAAAACAGTGAACATGACGGAAAACCTGTGTGGTTCCAAATTAAAGTTTTTGTATATTTCTCGTGGAATTCTAATGACTATAAATATTATTGGAGATAAAATATAAATTATACAACAATTACTTCCAACCGAGTTATCTGATTGGATGAGAGACATTCCACGAGGCGTTATGTAGAGCACTGGGATATTTAAGTAGAATTGTCACTCTGCATCGCAGGTGTTCGAACAGTCATTAATTACACTAACTGCGGATTGCCAGCATGGGTGAAAGTAGGTCATTACAGTCTGCAGTACTGGAAAAAAGGGAGAGCAGCTGCCTGCCAAACCCCACATACCACATATAAAACCTGATACGGTTATATCCTCCCAAATGCGTTTTTCTCCTTCTGCTTCTAAGTCAAACAAAATTGCATCTGATTTGTCTATATTTTTTTCCTTCACAGCTACCTCGAGTTACAAAGCTAACTAGCTTCTAACACGAGGCTGGGCTGAATCCCAAACCCCTCTCTAACCCCTGATCAAGGACACTACTTGGTGGTGTACTCTCTAGTGCACTTACTTTCCATTTAATGCTATTTGAGATTTAACCAGGGGTAGCTCAGTGGGCCAGGGGTAGCTCAGTGGTTAAGGCTACGGTTCGGAAGATCCCAGGTTCAAACCCCACAACCACCAAGTTGCCACGGTTGGGCCCTTGAGCAAGGCCCTTAACCCTCAACTGCTCAGATGTATAATGAGATAAAAATGTAAGTCACTCTGGATAAGGGCGTCTACTAAATGTAAATAAATAAACTTAAAATGGTTGGTAAAATGGTTCTGCCATTTGACAAATTTGTATTGTTATTGTACTGAATCTGTCAACTCTCAATGTTTTAATGATGCTGTTGAGGTTTTACAGATGTGCCAACTATGGGATAAAAAATATCAGCCCAAATAGAAACAAGTGTTGTGGTTCATTTTGTAGAATCATCTGACGCAACTGTCACAGAAAGACTACTTTCTGGGCTAAAAAGAAATCAGCCCTTAGCCTTTCTTCCTAATAATATATTTAGTATCATCTGTATCAACTGTGTTTGCTTATGCCCAGCATTGGTGCAGTTGTAACTATAAATCTGAAATGTGGTTCAGTATACAGCTTGTTTTCGTTATCAACAGGGGCTTTGGTGGCAGGGCAAAAGTGTGGATCAGATGGTCTGCAGGTCTCAAAAGCAAATATTATTTGGTCAAAACTAAAATCTTACATTGATGGTTTATCATATGGCACTGGAGGTCAGAGGATTAAAAGATCATGGCTGAACATAGGTTATTTTAGTCCAGCTTCAAACACAAAAGAGAAGACCAAGTCTGAGGAACAGTGATTACTTGATCATAGAGCTTAGGCGGATTGGAAACCAGAGTTGAAAAGAAAAATATGAGCTAGCAGGGGGCTAACAGGATTCCTATACTGCTGGATGACTTTCCTGCTGACCCAAAGAGCCCTGTCTGTCATTGCTCTATTCCCATACCCTCTCATTCACTTTAATTCAATTCAATTCAATTCAATTCAATTTTATTTATATAGCGCTTTTAACAATGGTCATTGTCTCAAAGCAGCTTCACAAAAATTAAAGAAATTTAACAAATCATAATAATAATAATAATAATAAATAAATAAATAAAATAATAATAATAGAAAATAAATAAAAACAAATAATAATAATAATTATAGAAAAGAAAATAAATTTAAAATTAAAAGAGAGAGAGAGAGAGAGAGAGAGAGAGAGAGAGAGAGAAAAATCGACAATTTGGGGAGCTGGGGAAGCTTTCCTCCTGACTGATATCGATTTGGCCGAGGTACAATCACAGCCTTGAACGCTATCTGAACAAGTGCCAGGCAGCTGGGGATGACACGTTTATGTGGCTTACACCTGTCACATATAGGCACCCGGGAGAAAGGGAAGGCGAAAAATGGCAAAACATCTCCAGCCAAGTCTATTGCTTTAGTTCTAGAGCGTGGGAGGAGATTAACAATCGCTGTCATTGTGAGTGAAGTACTGATGAGCCGATGCACGCACCACTGACTCATCTACATTTGTACTTTTTACATAACTTTCGTTTTTTTGTTTTTGTTTTTTTTTAACGAAAGAATCAGTATGAATCCAGAACATTTAAAATAGCTTAGAATAAGAAGTTGAAAAAGTAAAGTGACACCCACACAAGTGTAGCACCTAACTAAAAATACCTAAAAGACAGTTTGCAGGCTTCACATTATTACTATGGTGGTGCTGTGGTGCAAATGTGAAGAAACAAACTGCTGTGGAAATTGGTTATGGCAAACAAATATGCAAAAAAAAAACCTACAAAGCGTTAACTACAGTAGCTCTAGCTTTATGAGCACTTTAAGTCAGGGAGAAAATGAGAGACATGGATGGTGGAGGAAAAAGAGAGAAGCCAAGCTGTAACGCGACTGCTTCTGAGAGCAGACTGTATGGAGGCTGACTCATGTCGTAAATGCTGCATACTCCTTCTGAGTAAACCAACCAAGCTGAGCATTGTAAACTCTCTACTGGTATCCTGACATCACTGCCAGAAAGGTTGCACTATTTACTGCTGAAGAGTCAGGCCTTCGAGTCAAGTTGTGAGCAAGTGGCGCCAACAGTCTTAGCACACAGGCAATGGGGCTCAGTGGCTTCACATAATGTAGATTCACCCCAGGGAGTCATCCAATGAAATACCTGCTGTGCTAAAAGCTCGCTGTAATCACCACAAAATTTACTTTTACTTAAGTATTTTGTTGTTGGTCTTTCGGCTGCTCCCGGCAAGGGGTCGCCACAGCGGACCATCCAGTCCGCACTACAACTTGGCACAGGTTTTACGCCGGATGCCCTTCCTGACGCAACCCTCCCATTGTATCCGGGCTTGGGACCGGCACTGCATCCAGTGGCTGGGGTTTGGGCACTGGCTGAGAATCGAACCCGGGCCTTACGCATGGCAGGCGAAACACCTACCACTGAGCCACTAGTGCCCTTCCTTACTTAAGTATGTTTTGTTTAAAGTATTGTACTTCACTACATTTTAAATCATATTCGCTACTGAGTAAAAAATAAATGAATGAAAATGAAAAATAATTGGAAGGAAAAAAATTGCATCCCGGACACCACTGCACTGATTGATTGATGGGCGTGGAGAACAAATGCGCTAAATTCACAAGGACGATGGCGACGGACAAAACAGATGCCAGTGATGCAGACACAGCTGAAAGTGAAATGCCAACAAATTCTGGCCATATTTAAGCGACCACTTTGATTTCAAGCACAACAAAGGGAACAGATTTATTATGCAAAGGTGTTCCGTCCCACATCCCACCCCCGCTGTTAAAAAAACAAAACAAAAAGTAACTCGGTAACTTTTACTCTATTACTGTAAATTTTTCATGAGCTACTTTTTACTTTTACTTGAGTAGATTTTTATAAGGGTGACTTTACTTGTACTTCAGTAAAAGTTCACTAAAGTAACAGTACTTTTACTGCAGTACAACATTTTATTACTCTTTCCACCTCTGAAAAGGACACAACAAGTGCCCTTGTTCAGGGGTTAGAGAGGGATTTGAGATTTAGCCTTGTGTTGTGTTATCCTTACTTTCATGCATTGGGTCTCTGACTGAGGACGGTGCACTGATTATTATCTTGCTGTTTCATACATAGTAAAGAATCCAACCAAATCATAGATGAATTTGAATTTTGTAACCAATCAAAAATCCTTATCCATTATCATCCGAATGAGGATGCGATTCCTGTTGTTTCTGGTTCCTCTGAATGTTTATTTCTATTGTCATCTCTTAAAGTTTATCTCCACTTATTCCACTTCAGATCGCTATAACAGTTTCAAAGTTGAATCCCAACTAGTTTAAAATGGAAAGCTAGTGTGCTACAGTATGTTGGATGTAGAATCCCGTGTTCCACACAATAAAAAGACACAGGGGTTAGAAAGGGATTTGTGGTTAAGCCTTGTGTAAGAAGCTGGTTCGATTGGTAGCTACAGTAACATTAGCCATGAATCTTTTCAGCCACTGTATTTATTCCCATTTTGTATGAACGCGGTAGGATCCCTAGTCAACATACGCATACTACGGGCGATTTGGGAACAGCAATTAGCCTAATCTGCATGTCCTTAAACTGCGGGAGGAAACCGGAGTACCCAGAGTAAACCCACCAAGCACAGGGACACCCTGCAAACTCCATGCACACAGAGACGGGAATCGAACTTGGAGGTGCAAGGCGACAGTGCTAACCATTAAGCCACCGCGCCGCCATTGGACAAATAATCGGAATAATAACCCAATGAGAACAAACTGACTTGATCCAGCCAGATCCAAATGAATGAGGAGGGTGTAAACCTTTGATAATTCATTCAACAAGTGGATATTAAGCATGTAAACACTTGATACATTCTTTCTGTACAGTGCATGTCTGCCTAACATGAGGGTAACATCAGATTCTCTCCCACATTGGTCTCATCCACTCATCCACTGGGTCTGTGACTTAAGAAGGGGAACTGATTGGCCCTTTTCATACACACTGTAGTAAAGCATCCAACGAATCATGGATAATAAAAAACATAAATTTTTAATCAAATGAGGATAGGTTCCCTGTTGAGTCTGGTCCCCCAAAAGGTTTCTTCCTATTGTCATTGTCAGGGTTTTTTTTTACTTGCCACTGTCACCCTTAACTTCAATCTAATAATTATGATTTAAACATGTTTCCGCCACTTTTCACACTCATTTCCATAATTTGTTGCTTTGTGACAATAACTATTGTTAAAAGCGCTATATAAATAAAACTCAATTTAATTGAGTTGAATAAAGTAGGCCGGAGGATTTGTTAGAAAAGATTGGAAGCTTAACCTAACATCAAAAAATTCTGTTATACAGTATTTATGGCAGAATAAATGCTTCAAAGCAGGCAGATTGTCATTCACAAACATATGGCCTTCTTTAAAATATTTACACCTTTCAAAATATTTAACCCCAGCTTAGACCTTCTCTAAAGGTCAATCAGTTTTACTCCTTTACTCATGAGAAACTTCATCACAAGTGCTGATTTGACTTTGACACTCTTATTTTTATGACTATTAGTCCTGAATTCGTTGAAGATATTTGTATTCTTTTTCTGTATTCACGTCAAAAAAAATAATACATATTTGCAAGTGAAAATATCTTAAATATATCTAGTACTCTAATACTGTAAATTTACCATAAACTATATAATCTGTATAAGATTTATTATAGCAGATAAGTTCATTCATTTTTAACATTTATTTCTGGGAAGAATCAAAATGATCTGCCACTAGAATAAAAAAAAAAAGTAAAGCTTAGTGTGAGTAATGATGACTTGAAATTGGTTTAATTATTTTTATATTTGGTTTATTGTAATCAATGGAATTAAATGAATTCATGATATTCACTTTTTGCACCATTTTCCAAGTTCCAAGTATAAGTATAGGATAGTGTAGAAGAAGTAGTATAGTTAAGCAGCATTTTGATTCTTAAAAAGTTTGATTCTGCTGAAAAAAATCTACAGTAGCTACAGTACCAACACCATACACCATAGCACAGGTTGAGCTGGTCAAGCTGGTAGATAGAAAGCATTTCTAAATAATTGCTACTAATCCAACATCATGGACGAGGTGTTTTTGCTTAAAAGAACAGGAAGGCAATTAGAAAAATCTAAAAAAAAAAAAAAAAAGTGTCGATCAATTTAGACAAGTAATTAGGAAGCTGGAAAATATCCAGCTGGCGCAGATGGTTTAGCAGCTTGTCCAGCTTGGCCTGTGTTTTAGCAGAACCTAGCTGGATTTTGCCACTGAAGAGAAATGGACACAGGGATCCAGCCAAGGTAAGGATCGTTTTGTATTTTGATTAGCATCATTTTTGTGCTATAGCTCACCGTGCACCAGAAAGTCACTGTGCAAAACCTCCTCTTCAAATATTGAAATGGGAAAATTTTATTGACATACTGTCCTGGCTTTCACAACTTTGAGATACTGATACTAATAGGGTGAACATTCTCAAGGAGAACCATCTAATCCATACTGCCCTGCTGTACTCCTGTTAGCACACAGCTCACATTCTGCCATGCATCCCATATTAACCTCTTTAGCACTAGATATACTCTGATACACAAAAAAATGCTGATTAATCATTCTTTATCCTAAGAGAGGCTGGGAACTAATGGTGCAAGAGCACAGTGTCGATATGAGCAGTAGGTAAAGCTATACTTAATGGACCAGAGTGTGTCTGTGTGTATGTGTGTATGTGTGTGTGTTTTGCTTTAAAGGTAGGCATCAAAGTTTTTGAAAATGCCAAGGAAACTATTAGAATATTTACATTATTATTTTAACAATAACTGTCTGCTCTTAATAAGCAGGTTCCCTTCTGCCATTGGTTAATCTCTCTGCCATTGTCCTCAAATTAAGACAAGCTCAATAGTTATCAGTTGTTAATAAACAGTAAGGTGAAATTACAAGGCACACCACATTAGAATTTGGTTGGAAATTACAATTTTGATTAAATCCATGATTTTTAACACTTGGATAAACTGCATTTAAAGGACTTTTGAAAAATTATGGAATCACCTTGTAATCTAAATTTCTAGAAAAAATGCCACCGGGTGTAATATGCAAATTAATCTACTGTTAGAAGACTTATAGAAATAGAGAATGCACAGGTAGACCAAGAAAGATGTGAAAGAATAAGCATAGGAAAGTAATATGCTAGTAAAAATACAGTAGAAAATGCACAAAAAAAAACAAATTATGCTGTACAAAGTATGCTGGACTGCCTGCTTCACACCCAAAACACTAGCCTCTCAGGAACTCCTTTAATGGCCCAAACATGAAAATTACCTGGAGTGAGGTAACTCCCAGACGAGTTGCTGTAATGCGCAAGTGGTGTTACTGAATGATTGTGTTACCGTACAGTTCCCACAGACAGATGCATCTCTTCTGTTATTTTTCATGGATCATACTGTACGTTCCACTTGTTGAAAGTTAATGGGAATGAATCCACACCAGCTGGGATTGTAATTCACAAACATACTATATGGACTTTCTAGGAGTAGCTCAGTGGTTAAGGCATTGGACTACGGTTCGGAAGATCCCAGGTTCAAACCCCACAACCACCAGGTTGCCACTGTTGGGTCCTTGAGCAAGGCCCTTAACCCTCAACTGCTCAGATGTATAATGAGATAAAAATGTAAGTCGCTCTGGATAAGAACGTCTGCCAAATGCCTAAATGTAAATGTTTGCACCTTTCAAAATATTTTACTTCGCCTAAGAATCTCATCACCAATATAAAGCACAACAAAACCAATATAAAACAAATAGACAGAAAGACGAGTTACTGTTTACGACCGAACTGGGAGAATCCAGCTGAATAAAAAGGGATATACATATAAACTGCTTGACTGCTAAATATTTCACTCTTGCTGGCAATTTATTTTTTTTTGCACAAAGACACAAAGTTCTTCAAATGTCCTTATTTTAGAAACTTTAAATGTACATAGTTTAGGCAAGCCACAACACTGACCAAACACATTTCGTAGCAAAATGCAACACATCCATACAGTAAATCTAAAAAATCCACATCCTCTTTCTTTTTTTTTTTTATTATTAAAAATATCATTTTCTTTGTTCCAAATTGTTGCCCATGACAACTCGCTACAAAAACATAATCCAATGCATGAGTTTGCTATATCTTTTATTTAAACTCACCCAATATACTAAGTTGTATATTCACTGTATATTGCCACAAACACAACTTCAGGCCCAGTGTGCAGGGTGGATTTATTGTGTTTTGCAAAATCATACAAACTCACACAGATATAATCAAACAATTTTATCAAAATATTTTGGTCTTCCTGTTTTTAACACATTTCTGACTCAAAGAAAACCTGCAAAAAATATTCTCTATCAGTGT